>CM070035.1:34944966-34955174 GCA_036250615.1 Ptychadena robeensis
GCGCAGTGCAAGAGCCATTGTGAGAGTGCTGCCTCCACAGCCCATTAGAGTTGCTGATCCACTGGTCCGAACCTCCCTCACATTGATGTGGACACTGTGTTCCACATCCACAGAATTGCAACGGAGGCTTATGCTGACATCAGCGCATAGTGGAGCCCCAACAATACAAAATAAAAAGGGTTTTGGCTATACAATACAGTCAAGCAAGATATGTAGTAACTGTATAACTTGGATAGCATAATTACGGCTTGACTCACCTAGCAGATTATGCAATCATATACATCTTAGTATGTACTCATTCACTTTTTTACTTTTTCAAACTAGTCCTGAAAGAGTATCCCTTCTCTAACCCTTAGTCACTCCTTGAAGATCCTCCTGCTCCTTGAAACCCATCATTCCTAAAAGAGCTGCCCAACTTCTCCATGTCTCTGTCACTCCTGAAAGACGTTCTCTATTCTCTTTCAAGCATTTGTCACCACTCTCACAGATCTTCGAAACCTTCATAAGTCAAAGTAATTAGCCCCCCCATACATGGGTCGATCCCTTTACAATCGATGACCCGCTTGATCAATGACGTCAAGGCACGCATGTTCGCGGCCTTCGAGCGGGATTGATTGATCACACTCGAAGACTGCTCGATCCAGCATGGTTAGTAAATCCTGTTCGATCCCCATTGCTTTGGATGGGGACCAAGGTTATAGCTGCCAATACACAGGGTCGATACCTGTACAATCATTGACCCGCTTGAAGTCACATGACTGACAGTCCTCACTAAGGGCGTCAATAAAAATTCTATAGATCCATACAAACATGTGAAACAGATATAAAAAAAATCATGTTGGAATATATAGTAAAATAGCACATAGTTTAGCTTCTTTCTAAGGGCTTGTTTCCACTTGTGCGGAAGCCTGCGGTTGCCCACGGCGTGGATATATCCGCCCCCATTCTGTTCAATGGGCTCGTACCTGCCGTGGTCAGGGGGCGGCTGAGGCACGGTCCACCGCTCAAAAACTTGGTTCACCGCGTTTTGGAGCGCGGTCTGCACTCTTCCGCGGCCGCCCACCCCTAACCGCGGCCATAGAGGTGAATGGCCGCCGCTAAAAACCGCATGAGATGCGGCTCTTAGCGGCGGCAATCATGCCGCCGGCTTCCGCACAAGTGGAAACGAGCGATTAAACGATAAGCGAGATATTCCAATCGATTGGGTAAATGAGGAGGATAACTGATGTTCTTCTAACAAAGAGGTTTAGAACTGACAGAAGGATTTGTAAAAAAAATACAAAATGACGACTGAGATTTAAAAAATGAGCAAGAATGTGTGCAGAGACAATAGTTGAGATCATTTGAAAATGAATTTCCAAGCAAAACTGCAGGAATGTTCAAAAAAACATAAGTAAGAAAAACAAAAGTAGAGAGAGAGATAGTACAGAGCAAAGTGCACCGAGGATGTGTAGTATGAATGAAATGTGACAGGTGGCATTTGTTCTAAGGAGCATTGCTCAACAATGAATAGTGGCGGGAACAGGTGTGTGATCATTTACTACTTATATTACACAACACACCCATCATACAATAGTATTTTTTGTTCCCATACACAGATATACCCATCCCCCACTTCTGCTAAAGCAATTTTTACTAAAAGTTCCCCCCTTTTCTAGAAAGGAACATTATTGAGCCCCCCGCCTTTTCAAACTACACAGGTTGAAATAGAGGGACATGTCACACTACCCGCGTTTGTGTTGCAGTATCGCAATACAGCATGGCTGAGTAACACGAGGTACGCAGGTATTCATAGGACCTTTCTTGCACCTTTCACACTGGTCACACCAATCATACAGAAACATTTTACAATTGACAGACGCACACACAAACAATACAATCATGCATGTGAATCATTCACATAGAGAGACCCAGAAACACACATTTTACTGCAGCTAGTTGCCCCATGGTCTGCTTCCTGCTAGCCCCTCCCTCAAGCTTATCTGATTGGCTGTCAGTGATAGAGGAGGGTGGGTGGACTGTGTGCAATCCAAACAGGGAGATGAGAACTGACCAGGGGGAAAGCCAACAGGCAGATGAGATCTGCAGATCTCTCTCTCCCCTTTTCTGGCTGACAGCACAATTCTCACTTAAAAGAGCTCCAAGTACCACCTCTGCAGTCCCCGCAGTATACCTCCGCACCTCCCTTAGGGGGACCAGCACCCCAGTGGGAGCCACTGTGCTAAGTAAGGACTCATTTACACAGGCGGTTGCCAACCATCATTAACAAATGGGCGTCCGGTGAAGGCGACAGCGTGATAAAGATTTCATGGGGGTGTCATCTAAAAATGTATCAGACAGAAGTTGGGACAGAGAGATTGAGGGGTTGTTTCCATTATACGTCGGGACCCCGTATCACACAGACTTTGCCTGCTCAGCGGATGATCTGTTTACACATTTTCCGGTGCAGAGGCTGAACGTACTCGACTATGTTAAAGCCTGCCATACACCCACAGACGGGTGCCGACAGACAAGCTCCGCTGAGCTCTGGAATGCAGCGTGATGACGTTGCATTCCCGGGCTGACTTAATAAGCGGGCACCCTTTGTGTGTCGGCCATTTCCTTCAATGAAGACGCCGGTCTTCATTGAAGTTAATGGCATCGGCCAGAACATCGGACATGTCCGTTCTCAGCTGTGGGGCAACAGGGATCTGTTGCCCCATGTGGGCACACGCCGATTTTGCCGCCCGTCGGTCAGCGGCAAAATCGCCCGCTAATCGGCGTATGCCAGGCTTAAGCCTTACAATCGGCTGAGTGGCTCGGCACAGTGAAGACAGATCCTCCGCCGAGCAGGCTAGGCTATCTGCTACGTCCGGACCTCCATATACTCTTACCAGAGGGGTCCCTCCGAAATGGAAACTAGCCCTAAGGCAAAATTTACACTGTCGTTTAAGGCTGATGGGCATGTGCGCTCGCGGCCATCTGCAAAATCGGCCGCAGATCGGGGGTGCCCACATGGGGTGACAGATCCCTGTCGCCCCACAGCTCAGTCGGCCAAAGAATGGACATGTCCGATAATCTCTGGCAGATGCCATTACTTTCAATGGAGACCGGCGCCTTCATTGAAGCTAACAGCTGGCATACAAAGGGTGTCAGCTCTGGATAACAGCATGATGACATCATTACGCTGCACTCCAGAGCTAATCTGAGCTTCTCTGTTGGCCCCCACTCGGTACGTGTGTGGGGGCCTTTACACTGCTTTCAGCCCACAATAGTGCAAGCACTCACAGGTCATCTAGATAAGGACCCCATAGAGGTTCTATTGGGCGAAAGCAGCAGGCCCTATTGTTGCGTCAATTACATTTATGGGTTGCCTACCTGGCAGTTAAAAACTGCCAGTGTAAATGAGTCCTAACTGTTTTGAGATGTGTTGCTGTTTTTTTAGATTCAATTGGCATTTTAATTACAGACTCGTTGCATTACTGCAGACAATATGGAAAGGAAAACATCTCAGCAGTTTTCTAGTACAAGCTTGGGTCTAGTAATGGATTGCTATTAGCAAATGAAGCCATCATACCTCAGCAGATTTCACAGACACATTAAATAAAGTCTGCTTGGCCAAAAGTCAACACGCAGCAAAATTTTCAATATTACTGAAGAAGCAGTAATGTTTCTCTATTACTCCAAGAATAATATTATTGCTATTTGGGGGCCCGAACAGAGTAATAGCTTTGCCCAACAAATGGCTACATTTACTTTTCTTCAGAATGAATATACTAATGAATACATTCTGGAAGGTATGTCTAATAGACAGCCTGCTTTGCAGGTTCAGTGTCAGACCTCGTCAAGGAGCAAGAGAGTGGAGTGTGTTAGTATTCAGGCAAAACCAGTGTGTACGAGTGACACCGGGCCCCTGTAGGTGTGTAGAATGACACAATTGATCCTGTCCATGGTGACAATTTGGTGGTACTAGGATAACTGAGGGTATCCACATTTATTTCTTTGCATTGCTCTCTAGCTAGAAGGATAAATGTCATGTTGTGTTTGGTAGGTTTCCACTAGCAATGAATACTAGCTCCTTACTTTTTCAGCCTCTCTGCCAAAGTAGTCCATTAGCGGAACTAGAAAACCTGTCCTAGGATGATAGGCAGAAGGTCAGCCCAAAACAGCCATACAGACAACGCAACCCTACCTCAGGGGTGGGCAAACATTTTGACTTGTGGGCCACAATGGTTTTTTTTAATTTGACAGAGGGGCCGCCTGGTGCCAAATCCTCCCAGTCTGGGGAAATGGAAACAGATTACATTATTCTTTTTTTAAAGCGTTGTAAAGATTTATTAAATCACACTGGCAGGGAGTTTTTTAATATCTGTATGTATGTATGTATGTATGTATGTATGTATGTATGTATGTATGTATATATATATATATATATATATATATATATATATCTTTACAGAGGCAACTTAAACATATTTTTGCAACCGATAGCCATAACAATAAATTTCTAGGCATTATCTCCAATCATTGCAGGGAATATGCAGAGGGGAGCCAGAGTGTCTTCATGGCAATGTGCCTGATAAAAAGTATTAAGGGGCCCGCAGGTTGTGATTTGCCCATGTCTGCTCTACATGGACACGTTATTACAGCCCATTACAGGGCTCTGGCTTACTTACACATTGCCCACACATGGTACTAAAATATAATTTTTACATCTATACTTTTTTCATAGCTTATCCATCTCCATCTATTCTTCCATATGCAACTTACAATATCTAGTTTAATATCATGATTCATTTGTTCTTGCTTACCAAAATCTATTCCCCTGATACTGCTATATAAGTTTTTAAGAACATTTTCTGTTTTTCACATGCACAAATGTCTTACCAATTTAGTATAATTGCAACTTTAGATAGAAAGCTGTATGCTCAAACTTTTTGGATACTGCATCGAGCTTTAGATTGAATTCACCACTTCCTTTGTTCCTCTCTGAGTCATAGTTCATGTTGTACAGTGTAATAGGGCCCAATCCTATGCTGTTGGTAATGCTGTCTGCCACAGCTGTTGTTGTCAGTCTACATAACTCTACCACGGTTCATTCATACTTGGCAAGTTATAAACAGTTGTGCGAGTGGCTGAGCGCAGCCCAGTACTGATAAGCTGTGAAGCATCACAAGCAGAGGGCAAGACTGGAATTTTTTTTCCCCATTACTGCTCACTAGAAATGGTCACATTTTTCGACTTGCTGACTTTTAAATTTGATTGAAAAGCCTCTGAACATGGTCTCGTCACCAAAATTGCTGGAGATGTAGAGAAGGGTTGTGGGAACATTTGAAAAAAATAAATTTTGCTCTAGCACATGTAGTTTTTGCATACATTAAGTTCAAAACCAAGTTTAGCTTTTCAAACTTTTGGCTTGACTTTGCACTTAATAGCAAAACCTATTTGTGTTAGAGCAATTTCTACACCACAAGTTTGGTGATGAGACCATGTTCAGGGCCTTTTCAATTACCTCTCTACTGCTCACCATGGGACTCCTTTTTTTTTTCTACAGAAACTATTTTTGATTCCATCAGAATAGTATATTTAGTTTGCTACTTTTCCATGTTGCACTAGAAGAGCAAACACGAGTGGATGTAATTACTGAACAACTGTTCTTTTCCTACAATACAACGAAAAGGGGGGCGTCCAAAGACTAAGTAGTGACTTATTTGTTCCCCCAAAATCATACTAGTCTTTCTGCTGAAAACTAGTTGTAAATAACATGAAAACTTTGTTGCTAGTAACACATAAAACCCTAATTAGACCTAAGTTGGCAAGGTCCGTTAACTATAAAAATATTATTTTAGTCATAAAGAAGTTTTAAATTGAAATACAAAATGTAAAACACCATTAACCTAAATGAATTAAAATTATGAATAAACTGGTAAATGTTTTGTTACCTGGCACATACATAGGGGGCATTTACATGGGTGCTGGAAACACTGCGTTTCCAGCACCCATATGCTCGAAAAGACATAAGGCATATCGTGGTACCATTTCAGGAGTCTGCCCCATATGGATAGAATGAAACGCCCCATGAGTGCCTGCACACTGTGTGCAGGAGCCCAATTGGGGAGCGGGGGCGGCTTAGTGGGGAGTCATTTTCTGGGCAGCTGCCAACTATCAGCAGCCGAAAAAGCATTCATGTGAATGCAGCCATAGTATGCAAATACTTGATTGATCTGTGGAACGAGTTGGGACTTGTCCCAGTTCTAAACTGAAGCAAAAAGTGCTACAAGTCATGAACAATAAATAATAATGAAATAGAGAGGACCAGTTTCCAGTATTCCGTATTTATTGGACCATGAGTCGCACCTTGGCCCCACCAGCGCCTTCGCTCTCCCGGCACAAAGATTAGCCAGGGAGGTGGAGGACCTGTCAAATGGGAAATCTGCCCATGGCTTTCCCACACACAGTGGTAGAGGGGAGACATCTACATGCAGCTTCCCCCCCTCTTCCCCGATGTGTGAGACCGATAACGTGATGTGCAGAGTAGTGCTGCTACTTGTGGCTGAAATGTGGTATTGCATGGGCATATTCTCCAATTGATTTGAACACTTCAAATATTCCTTTTTCTTGTTTTCTGGCTCTAAAAACTGGGTCTTATGGTCTGAAAAATACCAGAGGAATTGCAAGGACAGTACCGACCTAGAAGTGGTATTACTGGTCACACTATTACAAGGTCTAGTACTAACTACCTGGTTCCTAAAAGCTATTTGGACATTTATGTTCTGCACAAATACAGCCATTTTAACACATACAACACATTATTTATACCAGTAACATGTTCTAAACCTCGCTTCTTAACATAGGCTAAAATTATAAATATTAGGTTTGGTAGAGCAGTATGCTGTACAATCAGCGGCTAAAGGATTCAGAATAAAATAATGCTAAATATTTCATATTTCAAAAGCCTAAGGGGAGCTTCCTGCTGCTCCTCGTGATAATCATAGAATAGGATGCTGGAAGAAAACAAACACTGCCGGGTTCTTATCTGCAGAAGGGAAGCGAGGAGTGCAGAAAATTGCTTCCTCTGCTGGGTAGCCAACAAGCAACGTGTAAATAGATGTGTCTTTGTTTATATCTCTTCTATTTCTACAGTTTTCAATGTTTCCTATATCACTGTAAGAATGAACATCCAATATCAGCTAGAATTTCTGGTACAGTGTGCAGCCGCTAATTTATACATTATGAGGACAAATCAATGATGGAAGGAGGTCATATATATTAAACGGAGACATTACTAAAGCAGCCATTCCTGAACTCTTCTGACCATAGCGTAAAGCTGATCGCTTCGGTAGTTTCATTCCCACATGCTTCCTGTACTGCATGCACCTCCTAATTCAAGAAATGGATTGTGATTCATTTAGTGTGTTCTCCTTTATAATTGATTTATTCTAATCTACAAAATGTTAAGTTATTTTAATGAGGACTTTCCAAATAATACCAGTGTATATTTGGTCAAAAAAAAATACTAGGTTAGTTAATTGGCTTTTTAAATCTCTATTGTTGTAATAATTCATTCAGAAACTTCTACTTCCACAGCAACATCCCACCATTGAAAATAAACCTTTATGGAGACAGATATGGGGGCTACAATTGTTACACCTTATTCTGAAAATGCTAGTTTCCTGGCTGTTCATTATAACCTTTTGCTTTCATTTGCTTGTTTTTGTGTATGCATTAAACATACATGCAAATGAGGAGGGTGTGAAGACTCATGTATGCCATGGTCATGGTGTATCTAAAGTCACATGTCAAGACAATTGGACGTGCTATATTTCTTGAAGTTTAAGTAGTCATCCGGCTGCCTTTGTCAATTCTGAACACAGAAAGCGAGTCAGATTGAAGATATGTCTGAGATCTGATTGGCTGATGCAATTATTAGTCAAAAATCAGATCACACCTTCAGGGCACTCTCTTGGGTGCCACACTACACAATGCAGGGCACTCTCCTGGGTGCCACAATACACAATGCAGGGCACTCTCCTGGGTGCCACACTACACAATGCAGGGCACTCTCCTGGGTGCCACACTACACAATGCAGGGCACTCTCCTGGGTGCCACCTACACAATGCAGGGCGCTCTCCTGGGTGCCACCTACACAACGCAGGGCGCTCTCCTGGGTGCCACACTACACAATGCAGGGCGCTCTCCTGGGTGCCACATTACACAATGCAATGCGCTCTCCTGGGTGCCACACTACACCTCAGCAGGGCAGCACTTTTGGGGGTGCACATTCTGGGTGCCACAGTACACCTCTTACCAGCTACTTTCCTGGAAGCCACAGTGCATTATGTAGAACAATCTTCTGGTTGCCAAAGTTAAAATGATCACTTTCTGAATTATACCCACTGCTGACCAGCGTTATAGAATACATCATTGCAAATGGGTTTCTGGTATGTTTCACGAACAATGCTTTTTAGTATATTACTGCAGATTAAGATAAAGAGCAGAAATACATGCTGCCTGAATTGCAGTGTCTACAGCAGCACCAGTAAAGTACTGTGATTGGTTGAGGTGGGTTGCACTTTTACTGTCCACGTGTCCCTAATCAAACATTCATAGTTTATAGAATAAATGAATCGGCTACTCACCATTTGGAGCTCGGCAGAGAAGCAGTCCAGGAATGCTGTTATCTAGTCATCCAGCCCTGGGAGAGGACAGATATAGGAGGTTATAGTGTCTCGCCAGTGGGGAAAATATGTTCTTCAATAAAAAAACATAGCTTTTTAACACCTAGACAAAATGATACTGCACAAGGTAAGGCACTGTTATTCATTCACCATAGAGATGAGGTACACAGATGGTTTGCAGGCTAAGGGCCTAATCTGCATTTCCTACCATAGGGGGAGAGTTTGATCTTTAGGCGTTGGTTACAAGTTCAAACATCAGTTTCAGAATGACAAGACCTTTATAAGTTCTGACTTTCATTTTCACTACATTCACAGCAACAGACCATGTAAATGAATGACAAGCAGTCCATAATGAGGGCAGGCAACAAGGGCATGAGAAGACAGTCAGAGTTAAAGCTTAACTTTGTTAAAGCAAAACAAAGTTGACACACATACACACAAACAAATCAGTGTTGTGTCATGTACACAACACAGCTAAGGTAGTTGTTGGATAGAGTCAACAGTACACAGATCATCTCCCTGCTCTCCTATCAGAATCTCCCACATCAGCACATGAACATTGGGCTTTCCTTTAAGAAGCTGTTGGTACAATACTTTCAGAATATTAGAACAGGGGTATATGGTAAAAAGTACCAACATAACATTGAAAACACGCCCTAAAAAGGGGGTGAGGTATGTGGCTATTTTCAATTTTAAAAAAATATTATATATTAGGGAAGAAAAAAATCTTCAGCTTCAAAGATACATATACAGCGACCGGACACTCTTCCGGTAATACACAGGCTGTCTACAATGGGGTCTTATTATTTCAACACTAGTTTTCTCCAACAATAAGGTCCGATTGGCTTTTTCAACATTGCCAAACTTTCCACAAAAGAGGAGCTGCCCCAACATCCTATCCTTACTGTCAAATAGGAAGTTAGGAAGCAAGATGAAGTTTAAGTATCCTCTTAGTTTTAGCCTAATATACCTAGATTATATATTTAAATATAGATTGTATATATATTATATTATTATATTTATTATTGTAATATAAATAAAATTTTATTGTAGATTATTATGTAATATAACAACTATTATTGAGGGTTTCAGATGGAATGAGGAATAAAGGATGAATCAATACAGAAGAAATAAACAACACATTTGTATGGTGGATTTCTAGAGCATGGCTGCGGCAATAAAGGTGGTGGCGACCTCAAGTTGACATGGGTAATTTTGTTTTTTTTGGGGGGGGGGGGGGGGGGGGATTGGGTTCAATAATTTTTTTTAAATCAATTTTGAATCCAATTGGAATTTGGAGCATGCACACACAAATTTATCATAACTGGAAAGGAATGAATTTAAGGAATTGGCTTTGCATTAAATACAGTGTAGGGTAGAACCATCATACGCTATTATCCTAACATTTTAATCACAGAAGTAGATTGGATTCTACATAGGTACAAAGAGTATAGGTGCCTACCCCCGAAAATAAGCCACCCTCGAAAATTAGCACCCTTACATTTTTGCCTCATGCTGAAATATAAGGCATCCCCCTGAAAATAAGGCAC
>CM070035.1:34958025-34990794 GCA_036250615.1 Ptychadena robeensis
GTATGATAATTAGTTAGATCGGACCTAAATTGGTCAGGTCATAAGAAATAGCAGCCGATTTAATACAATTTAGATTCGATCTAGAAAAATGTTCCAACATGTCCAATCACATTCCGACCGATTATTCCCAAAAGTTTGATCGAAGTTACTCGGTCGAACCATGTGGGCATTGACCGATTTTTGGGAGACGGATGCAAAAACAATTGATTGTTTTTAATCGATCGGATTGAAAATCGGGGCGTGTATGGGGGCCATTAGGCTATGTTCCCATATAGGCAATCAGCTGTGGGGCCGACATGATTTTAATCGCATGCGACGATCGCGGCTGAGTGCCTCCATTTAGTTGAATGGGCTTGTGCCCGCAACTAACAACCCACGATCTGAAAAGCAGGCCGCCACATTTCTGATCCCGGGGAGCCGATTGCCCCTGATATTGGTAATAGACTTAAATGGGTGCGGTTAAAAATCATGGGTCATTTCAACTGCGCCCATAGACTTCCTGTATGTCCCTCAGTTTTTTTTCTTCAAACTTGACAGCTATGCAATAGCCCATTTTGGATCCTTCCAAATTACCTCAACTAACCTTTCTATAATAAACAAGTTTGTGACATATATGTAGCATACAAAAGACCCTAATAATATTCCTACTTTTATAGCAATTAAAGTTTCTAGAAAAAACATTTCTAGTCTGCAACTTAAGACTGTACTCCCCATTCAAGATAACATCTTTCTTTTGCTCAATTGCAATTGTCCTCTTATCTCTCTTTTTTTAATGCTTTTCTTTCCATCTTTCATTTTCCACTAATCATCCTAAATACTGTACTTCCTTCTGTGTGCTCAGATTTCTGAACACTTTTGGGGTCCTTGCTTACAACCCTATGAATACTGTGTATGCTCATATATCTGGGCTCAGAGGCAAGTTCTGGACAGCTCTGGAGTCAACCCACAAGCAATACTGTACTGGATTCAGTTTGGAAGTAAAAATTTGGGTCTTAAGTGGAAACAAACATTTTGTTCTTATCACGAATCGGTTGTATCTCGAGGGTCCACCGTACAATCTGAAGCAAAGAAAAGACCATCTCATATAGGTCTTAGATATAGCGCCTGCATTCGTTTTTATATAATATATGGCAACATTTTAGTTACCGTTTTTTTCGGCATATAAGACGCACTTTTTCACCCCCAAAATTGGGGGCAAAAAAGTGCCTGTGTCTTATACGGCCGCTGGTGGTCGCACCTTGGCTTCCAGCCAGCTCTTCCGATGTCCGGCTCTCCCATCTGAACTGTGTCATTGTCTATGCCAGCCCTGAACTGGCATGGGCAATGAAGACAGAGCTAGATGAACTGGCATCTACAGCTCTCCTGTCTGTGGGAACAGCAATCAGCTGCCCCACGGACACAGAATCAGTGACATCGAGAGAGGAGAGAGAGAGCAGAACACTGAATATTGCATCCATTAAATTCATTGCATTAACCCAATTGATGTGAAAACTTATTAAATCTTTTTTTTTTCTGGTTTTTCTGCCCTAAAAACTGGGTGTGTCTTATGTGCCGGTGCGTCTTATAAGGCGAAAAATACAGTATCTTTTTTACATTCACCTTCTAAAGCACTTCATACACAAATCGAGTATCGACCGCTGTGCGTGCTAACGCTGATCAATCTGCCGCAAATTCGACCGCGTTTCGAACAGGCCATAAATTGGCCCACCAATTGATCTAAGACATTACGGACATGTCCATAATGTTTAGATCGATCTCCTGGCACACAAAGGGTGCGTAGTCGATTCTCGGCATGACCGGCTGTGCGCAATGACATCATCACACACGTTCGATCTGCCGGAAGATCGACAAGTGATCTAAATGTGTATGGGGGGGGCTTAAGATATAATGATGTAGAGAGAGATGTTTTGTAGTCCAACACTGGGATGCAGCCCATTCGTGAATCCTTTTAAAGATACGGAAGCGTGTTACTCTCAGGATTTCCAGGTGAAAATAAAGGAGAAGAATATTAATGCAGATACCACGTGTAAGCACTGGCAAGCTACAAAATATACATTCTGTATTTGGGTTTAGACATCCTTTAAAATAAATACATCCTTTGTCCCAGTACATTAAGTACCCCTATTCACACAGTGGTCCAGGAGGGGTTTAAGGAGGAATCAGCTTTCTAATTAATGCAAGATGTGTTTTTTTCCTTCAGGTGGGCATGGCTCAGTCTACTGCCAGGGAGAACCTTAACCCTTCCCTTGGCATGGAAACTGCTTCTTGTTCTTGACCATCATCCAAAGTGAATTTTCCATACAGTATACGGCTTGTAAAGCTTAGCTGTAAACTGGTAGGGAAATACACTGGTGAATTACAGGGGATTATAGGAACCCAATATGACGACAATTTTAAAGACGCATGCGAGGGCCATTGTTTGCAGCTATTTTAGGGCTTGTTCACAATAGATGCACTGCAGCATAGTATGCATTGCAGAAGGGAGGGAAATGCAAACCTGTGAACCTTTCACACCAGTCCTACGCTTGCGTTTCCAGCAAGGGCTTGTTTCCACTCTTGCGGTTTTGCGTGTTTCTAACCGCGCGGTCGCAAGCGCAAACAACCGCATCCATTGAAAACTTCAATGTAGTTTCCACTGGTGCGGTTGTGCGCGTTCGAATACGGATGCGGGTTTGGGGCACGTTTGAAAAATAAATTTGCATCTCAAAAACGCGCAAAAACTATGCCATGCATTCTCACACCGCACAAGAGCGGAAACAAGCCCTAACACGCAAAGCCGCGCGTTACCAAAAACTCCCATACAGTTGTCTATTTTTAAAGCCCAATTTTCACTACACAGTACAAACTGCATTGCACGCCCAGAAATGCACATGTTATGCTTGCCATATGCATTTTTGGACGTGTTGGCATTTCCAAAATGTCTTGATACTGCATGCCCCAGTCCACAGAATATGCATACAGTAGTGCATTGTAAAATTGTATAACACACTGCTAAAAACACAGCATGTACAGTGTGAAAGAACACTTTCTTTGCCTGGAATTACGATTTGGTAAAAGCACAAACCTGGACATCGAAAGCATTGCACTAAATTATCAATAAATAAAAGAATCTGCAATTATATTGTAATCTAGAAATTTCATGCAAACCACAGCTTGACCTTGCCTCATATGATTTGGTATAGGTCCTTTTTAATGGGCGCCCTCACTATCCAATAGGAGCAACAAGTGGAAAAATGCACAGCCAAAGTTGACACTTAAATGAGAGATCATAATACAGCTTCCTTAATAGTTATTCAGACATGAAATGCTGACGAAATTAACCCAAACGGTTATTGTTTTTATTATATACTTTGAATTGCCCAGGGTTAGGAATTGCATTTAAGATCACATAAACTCGGAGGACACAAGTGGACATCTGTAGATGAGAAGCCCTTGGGCTAGGGAGTTTTTAATGCACTCATATATTCAGAGGCTCAGAAATACATTTGTTCTAGTTTGTGCCACTGTTGTCACACACAAGTAACAGTTATATGTGTGTCATGCTGGCACTGGCACTTACCATTGTGTTTTTGCAGTGATATATAAATAACTAAAACCATAATAGGTCTTTGTACATGTTCCTGTTCTATCAAAAGGTTACATCTTTTACCCTTGGCAATGCGGTGAAGCTGCACCATTAATGTGATATTAAACCCTCAACCTACAATATGTATTTATCCATTTATTACTTTTGTTTTATGTTACTTCTTCGGTCTTGTTGTGACAGTGCTGCCCCAAAAGGTCCTGCTTAGGGGGGTCCTTCCCTGGATTACATGTGTTAAAGAGTATGTAAATGGTTTCATATCTTTACATGAGGGTCTAAAAAAGGCAGAATCAACATGGGTGTCTGGAAACACCACATTTCTTATACCTGGATGCCCAAAAAGTATAATTCAATATGTTTACCATGGGGGGCGTTTCTGAACTGCAGGTGCCTGCAGCAAGGGAAAGTGCTTGTGTGAATGCAGCCTCAGGGCCCTTTCACACGAGTACTGCACTAGTGTATGGGAGACCATTAAAAGGTCTACGTTTTTGGAACAAACCCTCACTGCCCTAGGGCCAAAACTGCTGGGGGGTATCATGGCCCTCTATTCTCAACCCACGGCCAAAGTCAAGGTTAACGGGGTCTTATCTGAGGGATTTGACATCCGTAATGGTACTAGACAGGGTTGCCCCCTCTCGCCACTATTGTTTGCCTTGGTACTAGAGGCCTTTCTGCGGAAGGTGCGTGCCAACCAGGACATATCTGGGGTTACAGTGGGGCATACGATGCATAAGCTCTCGGCTTATGCCAATGACATTTTGTTTTACCTCACCCCATGGTCTCACTCCCGAACCTGGCGGCTGAACTGGCTCGCTTTGGGGCCCTTTCGGCATTTAAAATTAATCTTGGAAAATCAGAGGCCTTACCGATCATTTGCCCGGAACCCCTAGCTTCTGCATTAAAAGCGTCCTTCCCTTACAGCTGGGCGACTGAGTCCATTAAATATTTAGGGATCCGTTTACCTACCAACCTGACCTCCTTATATACGCTAAATTATCTACCAATGTTGCGTCAGGTGAAGGCAGACTTGTTGCAGTGGCAAAAGCTGGCCTTGACATGGCTTGGGAGAATAAACCTCCTTAAAATGAATGTGCTACCGAGGGTGCTGTTCCTCCTTCAAATGATCCCCATTAAAGTCCCGAAAGCATTTTTTGCGCAACTTAGGTCATATTTCATTTCTTTTGTGTGGAACAATAAATCGCCCCGCATTTCTTAAAATATTCTAATACGACCCAAAGCTAAGGGGGGACTAGGTCTCCCAGATATGTGGACATATTACAGGGTGGTGATATTGGGCCGTCTTCTGGATTGGCAGTTTCATGCCCACGCAAAATTATGGGTACCCTTGGAAAAATTCCTGGCTGGGCGTGACTTGGCGCATGCCCCAACGGTCCCCACGCAATGGAGAGGCCTGGCACCCTCGGTGTCACCGTTGATAAAATCCACCCTAGCCACCTGGGACTCCCTGAACAAGACCTACTCGTTAGCACCGCATCCCTCTCCATTACTACCCCTGGGGGGTTACCCATGGTTCGCACCCTGGGAGGCTCACATCTTCTTCCGTAGGTGGCACGAGACCCAGGATTTTCCGATGTCTCCGTTTCCTCAAAGGGGCGTCCCTCTGTCCCCTGGAGGATATACAGGCTGTTGCTGGAAAACAGGCTGTTGCTGGAAAACACCCCTCGCACTTCTTTAACACACAGCTTAAGGGACTCAGGAATGTCACTGCTCTCACACCATGGGAAACCTTATGCTCAGGTGAGGAGGCCCCACCCCATGCCATCACCTTGCTTTATCGGTTGCTCCAGTCGGGAATGGATGGCACAAGCCCCTACTTCCTGAGGGAATGGGAGAGGGAGCTGGGTTGTACATTTACGGCCGAGCAAGAGGAAGCGATAATGCAGCTCCAACATGTTTCTTCGGTCAGCACCAAAACACAGGAGATGGGCTATAAGCTGCTGTCCAGGTGGTACTGGGTACCGGTTAAGATTTCTAGGTACAAGCCCACGGCGGACCAGGGGTGCTGGAGAGGTTGTGGTGGCCGAGGCACATTTCTACATATTTGGTGGGAGTGTCCCAAAATTGTTCCCTACTGGTCCCAGATTTTCCGGCTATTGCCGGAATTTACTAACTACAATATTCCGGATGATCCGGCATTTTTCCTGCTCCACAATTCCCCAATCCCGGTAGCTAAATATAAAAAACACATTCTACCGCATCTCCTGAACTCAGCCAAAGCTCTGATACCGGTACATTGGGGCAAGCCTGAAGTGCCCACACTGCAGGAATGGAAGGTTAGGGTCAGTGAAACCATGGCGGCAGAGGAATGGATAGCATTTAGGGATGATAGGCACAAGAAATTTGTAAAGGTCTGGGCCTCCTGGATCGCCTATGTGGAGAAAAACAGAAAGGGATAAGTTTAACTTTGACGGATGGTGTATCTTATGTCATATGTCGGATGGGTGGGCAGAGGCACGGGGTTACTGTCATCGCATATATGTACTGAGTAATGTGGACTTGTAGATGCTGGTGTTTGTTTGTTCTTTGATATGGGTCACTACTGTTTGTGATTCATACTGTTAGTTTGGATTATTTGACTCTTCTGTTCAACAAAATTAAGACAGCAATAAAACTTCTATACACAAACAATAAATCTATACAGAAACAGTAATTATTATTACTGGATAGATTATTGAAAACAGGAAGATTACATGAAGTATATGGAAAACTCTTGCGCTGCAAAACTGAGCGCAGCTGGGTGTTTACAGTACGGAGCTGCATTGCCTACGGAACCCGCTGTACTGCGCTGCGTAGCAGGACTGTTAAACGGCTCTTATACAAAAACAAGCGCTTCATAGAACCCTGACATTTTTTCGGAACTATGGCTCACGTGGTTATGAGGAGTAGTAGGAAGTGCGAAGACATTGGGTAATGTAACATGAAGGTAGAGTATTCCATCAATGCAAATTTCTGAAGTAGGTCATTCATATTTTCATTACAAAACCTGCGCTATCCGGACCAAAGCGGCTATGAGGTAATAATGGAGTTATGGAGAGCATTTATAAGCCGCCCGGAATACAAGCAGAGGCACCCACATTTTTTAATAAAAAACTGAATGAAGCGAGTACAAGCCTAGGGTGGAATATTTGCTTTAGTTTCGGGGTGTCATTATTCAACTAGCTAACTTTGTGAGTCAACTGCAAAGCCCCTGAAGATGCTATCATCACAAAAATTGCTGGAAATGTTTTTAAAAAGTTTGCTCTAGCACATGTAGCTTTTGCATAAATGAAGTTCAATGTTAAGTTGACTAATAAATGTTACACATGACTTTGAACCAAATTTTTGCAAAAACTACACTACTAGCGCAATCATTTTTCTACAACCCTTCTCCACATGAGCAGATCTGATGAGGATACTATTTACAGTGTCTTTGCAATTAACTCAAAATGTCTGCCTGTGTCATTATTTTCATCTCTTAACTCCAGCATAAGCTGAATTTAACATTTTCAGCGCATTTTGAGTATATACGATACTTTACAAAGCAGTTTTCTTTTTTAATTTAAAATTCCTCCTGCACCCAATAACTTTCTTTAAACTAATAAATATTCACCCATGACCTTTGTTAAAGCAGCATTTCCATATACCAGCTTGTAATTTGTGCCTATCGGCCTTTAAAAACAAAAATGCCCCGGTTCCTGTGGGCTTCATCCTGTCATGTTTAATCAGTCAGCGTAAATGAGTGCTCCCCCTCAAACACGGCTTACAGCATGATTATCTTGTTCTAAAAGAAGTGTGTTGGAAGCGCTAGCGCGTCCAAAATGCGTGCATTGATGTAAGCCAATGTACACAGGGATGAATCGTCCACCATGCGCTCACACAAATTGTAAAGTGTGAAAGCCTTACACCAACTTTTAGAACAGCTGTGCTAATGCAAAATTTTCATCTGGAGCAGAGGGAAGGTATCGTGGTCTTTTGATTTTAAACTTACCAATCTTCCATTAAGGCTTTCTCCTAGGTGTTCACAATCTTTCCATCAACTGAGAGTGACTTAAACTACTTTAAGCCCCCCATACACCTTTAGATCACTCCATACAATTCCCATTAGATCTACCAACAACTATGTAGTGCCGGGTCCTCCCTGATAGAATACATACCCTGTTTCCCCGGAAATAAGGCATCTTCCGAAAATAAGGCACAAGCTAAAATATAAGGGATCCCCCCCCCCAATAAGGCACCCCCAAAAAATAAGGCACCCCCGAAAATACAGTACTGTAACTCTGGACAATGGGGACCAGAGGGGGCAATTAAAATGACACAGGAGGATCAAAAGGGGGTTACTAAAATGGTAATCCCCCCTCTGAGCCTCCTGTGCCATTTTGATTACCCCCTCTGATCCCTGGTGTCATTTTAAGCGATTTCCCCACCCTTATACCCAAGTGCCATATTCTTCTTCATGGAAAAATAAAACATCCCCCAAAAATAAGATGTAGGGCATCTTTGGGAGCAAAAGATAAGACACAAGTCATAGTTTCGGGGAAACACGGTAGTGATTTGAAGGTTTAGAAAGGTCCTCACATTACATGGTTTTGGTAGAAGAAAAAATTATTGTACAGAAATTGTATGGTAAGATTGTAAGGTGTATGGGGGGCTTAATACATAGTATAGTTGTTATTAACTTTAAATAAAAAAAAATTCAGTGTTATAGTTAGATCAATGATTGATCATTACACAGGAAGTGGTTTTGGTTTCTGTAAGAAGATTAACCAATCAAAAAAGGAAAGATAATCTAAGCAGATAAATTTTCAAACGATATTTGTTATCTAAAATAGAAAACAATGTAAACACCATGGATTTGACTGATTTTTAACGGACATTATTTGAGCAGTATTACGTATACAGTATGGACGTATTTCCACAATTGCCTATTATTTCTGTCTGCGTACTTTATTTTTTGTAATAAAATCCAATAAGGCTCTGGAATTCCCCTTTAAAACATGACTTATGAAGTATTTGGAAATCCCCTTTTATTATGTTGGATCCAGATATTCATCACCCCCTTCTGAACTTCCTCTACATGTGAGAACACAGAAGCAGCCCCATACCAGGTGCACATACAGACTTATCATCCTTCTGATACCACCAGGTTTGGACAGCTGTTGTATAGTATACCCAGCCCAACTACCCGCACTTTAACCCCAACCTGTCCACACATGGAGATAGGTGTAATTCCAGGGCAGATTTGGTCCTGCGAGCCTGCAATGGTTGTTGGTCTAAACAGTCAGCCTCTAGATGGAGCTTTCCTACAAGTATGAAAGTATTTACCATGTGTCACATCTACGGCATGCAGGCGTGGGATCAGGTCCTCCCTGGAAGGCAAACTGGAAGGTGAAATGCTGATCAGCTTCCAGAGTCTGGAGGAAACAAGAACTGAGGCCAGATCTGTGACTAAATCAGATGGTCCACTTGTGACAGTGGTTTCCTACATCTTACTGGACAGTGATGCCTTCGCCAACATCTCTAGATAACATACTGCTGTGCTGTGTAGACCAATAGGACTTAAAGGCTAAATTTACATGGTTGTTTCCCGGGCTGCTTTCAGTCTGCAGCATCCCGGGAAACAACTTGTGCAGGTGCTCGCAGGTCGTCTAGATAAGGAACCTATGGCAGTTCTATTTGGCAAAAGCTCAAAAAGTTACATCTGCCAGTTAGTTGCTATTATTCCTCGTTTAAAAAACACCAATGTAAATGAGCCCTAATGCTGACCATAAACATCTCGTTTTCTGGCTGAGTTCCCATGAGATCGACCATGTGTGATGACGTCATCACACATGGCCAGTCGTGTAGAGACATGTCCTTAATTACAGACATGTCCTTAATTATTTAGATTGATTTCCCAGCCGATATATGGCAGAATTGAGCTTTTAAGCATTAAATTTTCAGCCAGTTTCACGGCCGATCGACCACCGTGACCGCGCATGGCCGTCGATCGGCGGCAAAATTGGACAGAAATCTAATCGTCTAGGGCCAGCTTAAGCCATGTACAGAGTAGATTCAAGAAAAAAACTTTGGAGTTTGTGATGATACATATGAGGTGCCTGGGAACTTTTACACTTATGGCTTCAGCCCCCCATACACCATTAGATCACTCCGTACAATTTCCTTTAGATCTACCAACAACAATGTAGTGTATCAGGAAGGATAGATCTAAAGGAACTTGTATAGACTGATTGAAAGGTGTCATCTCCAAGACTTTCGCCAAGCCGCACTGGGCAAAAGATGCGCATGGCCAGATTCTATCAACTTTCTCATTAGTGTTAAAGGCCAGAACCAAGTAAGGGAAGAGTAGATTTGACATATACAGCATCATACTTATTCTGGGTTAAAGAACTATGAGATCTGTATACCAGCCGGTAAGGTAGATACTGGGGGAGGGGGGGTGCTATTAAAAAGACAGGTGATCTCTTTAAATTATGACATTTGACAAAAATTCCTGTTTTACCTACATGACAGGAAGTGAAGAGAAATCTCCTCATTAGGACACAGAAGGGGAAAAAACTTAACATGGGTTTTAACCTATTCCTACTGCAATAAAAATTAAAAAAAAGATGATATATAGAAAAATATACATAACCCTGATTATACCAAATAAAGTCTTAAGCCCCCCCCCCCATACACATTTAGATCACGCCTCACAATTTCTATTAGATCTACCAACAACTATGTAGTGCTGGGTCCTCCCTGATAGAATACATAGTGATTGGAAGGTATATATCACTGCTATGTAGTGCCAGGTCCTCCCTGATAGAATACATAGTGATTGGAAGGTGTAGAATGCTCATCATATAACATGAATGTGGTAGAACAAAAGTTAATTGAACAGAAATTGTATGGTAAGATTGTAAGGTGTATGGGGGCCTTTATAAATAATCCATTCTAAAAAAAAAAAGATCTGGATAGTGGTAAATAACTTGAATAGGTTTTATAACAAAATGACACATTTCCCATAATGATGAACCATTCAATGTGGGCCTAATGCATGAGAGCATATACTCATCTGTATATAGATAGAGAGGGAGTGAAAGTGATGTAATAATGTACACACGCGTCATCTGGCCCGGCCTATACCTTTCACTGATCCTCAGCATCTTGTGGCCTGATCATCAATCCCCCCACCTTTAATAATGGTAGCAGGCATTGCCTCCCCCACTCATTGCAGGCAGCACTGCTAGAAGTAGGTCTCTCCTGAAGACCAGTGGAATGTCCCCTCCTCTCCAGGAGCAGACAATGCTGTCCCCTTCATTAGCATACAGCTGACACTTGGCTCTTTTCACAGTGACTGTCCCACTGAGCCGCATGTGGTCCCAAGAGACAGTCTGACCCAGGAAGCAGGCTACATGGAACAAATAGGGACCCTAACCCCCGCTTAACCTCTTCATTGCCAGGCAGCTGTCTGGTGATCCCTCCTGGCACTGACTGGGTTAAACTTTAAATCCCCTGTTCAAGCCAGTTCCTACATTACATCCCTGTTCCAATGTAATCAATAAATAAATAAAAAATACAAACAAAAAAAGTGCAAAGTATCAAACAAATCACTGAAACTTTTTCTCCTGCTTATTCTGTATAAGTAACTTACAGGGCAGCAGAATGTACACAGAGTCTTCCTCCCCATGCTTGCTCATTCTCTCTCCCACACACAGAGATCACAAGGCACACCAGAGTAGATACACTGAATTCATTAGGGAAAAATGAAAGTAACCAAGGCATGCCATGCTTGGGGAACTAGAGATTTTCCATGACCATAAATCTTCTGCTCCAATGCTTATGTGCCCCTGCCATAACCTACAAACATAATACAATGTATCCTAAGGAGTCACTGAGACACAGGAGCCCAGGCCATGCAGACTGACACTGAACAATAAAACAAGTACCCAGCACCATCTATAAAGTCTGTCCACCATTAATCTATACCTACAGCACCCCATACACCTTAACATACAATGTCTGTACAATCAACATTTGTTCTACCAAAACCATGTAATATGAGGAGCTTTCTAAACCTTCCAATCACTATGTATTTTTATCAGGGAGGACCTGGCACTACATGGTTGTTGGTAGATCTAATTGAAATTGTATGGAGTGATCTAAAGGTGTATGGGGGGCTTTAATGATATCCTATACTATAATGCTCAGTACATGACCCAGCTTTCCCAACTTTTCCTAAACTGCAGTGCACGCTAAATTAAGAATGATTGGTGCAATCCAGAGATTGTACAACTACTCCATCCACATCTGATCATTTGCAGAACTTCTCCATGCCAGTGCAATGTGTCAGCTATGAATATATTTAAAAATATCATGTTGATGACCCATGAATACTTCAGTGGCACAGCAGTGTTTACATACCAGTCAAAGATATATAAAGCAATGGTGACAAATCAACCCCAAGGCTCATATTCTTTTACAAAGCTAAAAAATCAGTGAAATATTTTATAAATAAACCAGTGAATGACCCTCCCCCCTACTGTAGAGCATGCTGCAGGAAATTAGTGCATTGTGTCTGGATCAGAGCCTGGGAATGCACAGAACCTGGTGGGGGGAGGCAGGTGAGCAGGGAAAGGAAGGGGGTGACCCTCCTGCAGGCACTTACCTGGGTACAGGACACGACTGGCTCACTAGTCTCAGCTCACTACTAGACACACTCTTTGTTACCATACCCTGAAAACTTGAAAATGAGGCAGGCATGAGCAGTCGAGCTCCGAGCTCATCCAGCAGTCACAGTTCAGGGCTGGCAGCTGCTAAGCATTCCACACGCTACAATAGTGAGAGGCTGCTGAAGATACAGAGCAGCAGGCTGCTTGTCTCATGTGCCTGTTGCTTCATTCACACCCATTGTACTGGGCTCCCCTCTATATACAGCTCAGGCCTACAGTCACTTGTAGTATAATCATTTATAGCAGGCAGCCTCTTACCACACCATGTTTGAGGAGACACTTGGCTTTGCACAGGAAATGTCACACACGTTTCAGTCACAAATCATCCAGATTGATTAAAGTATAGCTATAGCCCCCAACCCCATACACCTTGAGATCACTCCATACAATTGCCATTAGATCTACCAACAACTATGTAGTGCCGGGTCCTCCCTGATAGAATATATAGTGATTGGAAGGATTAGAAAGATCCTCATATTACATGGTTTTAATAGAAGAAAAGTTGATTGTACAGAAATTGTATGGTAAGATTGTAAGGTGTATGGGGGCTCAATGTTTGACCATATTAGGGCTATTCCAGAGATTTTCCTTTTGACAAAAAGTGAGAGGAAATTTCTCCAAAGCTCAACCGAGTTCATTCACTACACTACAGCTTTGATTTAGAGAAAGTGATTGGGTTGGTGCCTGTTAAGCCCCCCATACACCACATACAATTACCATGCAACTTCTGTACAACCAACTTTTCTTCTACCAAAACCATGTAATAGGAGGACCTTTCTACACCTTCCAATCACTGTGTATTCTATCAGGGAGGACACTATACTACATAGTTGTTGGTAGGTCTCATGAAAGTTGTATGGAGGAATCTGAAGGTGTATGGGGGGCTTAAGAGGTTAACAACAAAAAACAACTGAATGAAATTATTACATGTTCGATATACATTTGATGGTTAAAGCCCCCCATACACCTTCAGATTCCTCCATACAACTTTCATGAGACCTACCAACAACTATGTAGTATAGTGTCCTCCCTGATAGAATACACAGTGATTGGAAGGTGTAGAAAGGTCCTCCTAATTCATGGTTTTGGTAGAAGAAAAGTTGGTTGTACAGAAGTTGCATGGAGGAGTCTGCCTGTCTATGGGGGGCTTTAGGACCCTTTGGTTATGTCTCCACTAAGTGTAGTGGTCCCGACGGAGCCGATCCACATACTGTCCTACTGGACTGGTTGTTCTCATGGTGTTCTGATGCGCCGGCCAGAGGATGGCATACTGCACTATGTTAACCCCTGCATTGGTGGATCAGCTTAACGCCATGTGAACAGTGGATGCGCCAGCAGGTAATGCGTATGTGCTCCAAGCATTGTGCTTAAGGCAGGGGGTCCTGACCGATCACACGCAGTGGAGACATAGCCTTTCACATAAGTGACACCGCCTTAAATGTAGCGTTGTTGCAGTGTACACAGCTTTACATAAGAAACCTGTTTTACCATTCACATTGATCTCGATGTTGCGTTATGCGTCAAAAAGCTACGTAGTGTGTTTACACGAATGCCATACATAAATATGAGAGACATAGCGCAGCGGGCTGATTCATGCATGGTTTTATTTATCGGTAATGAGCATGTTAACAGTTTTTGCCAGCAATACACATGTTTATTGCCATTACTGGGAAAAACGCAGTGTGGTTGGTAACAGGGCACTCAAACACCAATGTTAGTAATGTGGTACATTTTACATTCTGATCTGCTACTCGAACAGGAATCCAAATGAATTCCATGGCAACACTCTAAAACAATGCTTTTCTAACATTGGAAACATATCTTCTCACTTCCTGTTTTGTCTAGGACAGGAAGTAAAGGGAGAATACCTAATGAGACACCAACAGAAAAGATAAACTGACAAAAGTTTTATCCATTAACAACCTCTTCCTTTGGTTTTAAATATGTGAAATGTTTATGCACCCTATTGATTTAAATGGAGAGCTAACACATTACCTCACGATTCGATCAGATAATGCGATTGAATAATTAACGATTGATCGCAAAGCGATCAAAGTGCACACCACCTTGGTTAATAGATTTATCGTCGATCTCTCCTCAGAAACGATCACAGGCTCAAAAAAGGTTGCTTCCTCGAATTCATCAGAAATGATGTCAGGGTGGGTGTATCTAAAGTGGCTGTATATACTTTACTTGTTCGATTGAACAGGAAGCGGTCGAGGATCACCCCTAACGATACATTGATCGGCAAACATCATGTCCAACTGCCTTCTGTTCAATCTCCTCTTCGATAACGATTTTTTATCGATCACACCGGGTGGGCAGGATCAATTCCCGATCGATTGTTGCACTCCATCCAACGGAAAAATCACAGCTTTACTCAGCAGTTTGGTAAGCTATAATGTATGTGTGTCAGTTGTGTTGAAGTTTTATAAAAAAATAAATGGCACCACAACACCCCATCACAATTGGATGGTCCCTCATGGGGGTTGTAATAAAAATAAATGTCCCCATTATGACATTAATAATAAGGAGAGTCATTTCCCTGATGAAGGACACAAATACCGATGACATTTTTGCCCCCTGACAGGTGTTTAAACCCTCCCTATACTACATAGATGTTGGTAGATCTAAAGGATATCTGACAGAGAGATCTAAAGGTGCATGGCCAGCTTTACTGAGACACTGACTAGTGATGAGCAGCACGGGTAATATTCGCATTCACAAAATATTGTCAATGTTTTGCCTAATATTTGCAGTAAATTAGTAAATGTGAGAATTTGTGATCTCCAGTTATTATTACTTTATTGCGCAATTCATCCATTGTACATGCGCATATTAAGAACGCAATGCATGATACTTTCCATTGGTTACCTTCATTGTGCAAATCAGCACTTGTACATATGCGCATATTGTGAACGCAATGTGCGGTAGTTCGGGGAACTGATGTAAAAAATCTCTAATATTTATCATTAGGAAGATATAGCGCTGTATTCCAGATCTTCACGAATTCTCGAAGTGCCGTTATTTACAATAAAAATGTGACACCAAGCAAGCAAGCATAGAGGAAGCAAAAGACAGAGGGATGGCAGAACACCTAGTCTGCAGTCTTGGGTCATTAAAGCTGGCCATACACCTTTAGATATCTCTTCTAGGTTTCCTTTAGATCTACCAACAACTATGATGGTTTAGAAAGTCCCTTATATTACATGGTTTTGGTAAAACAAAAGGAGATCTAAAGGAAATTTGACAGAGAAATCTAAAGATGTATGGCTAGCTTTACAATGAAGTCAGTAGGTCCCAGAAGTAGCCAGACTTCTGTACTTTGACTATTTTCATACAATTACAATTACAACTGATTTAAAGTTGCTACCTTTTAGCCAAAATATTTTTTAAATTTAATAGCAAACTGGTATTAGTTGTGGCATTCAAATGCATCATCCAGGATGTTCTTTTCAAGTGCAAATCAATACAAACCACCAGTGAGCACAGGTCCTATTAAAACAATGGATTTTGTCTTATTGGAAACGGAATTAATAGGCATGACAAAGCATTGAGCTTGAATAAGCCCTAAAGGTATACTCTTTGAAAGTCATACTAGGAGCTAAGCCTACCTCCACATAGCATCAGTTCATCTATTCACACTTTGCTGATGGGGTCACATTCACCTTAATCCTTTCTGTGGGCAATCTGGAGATCCAAAATCCCCTTCTGGTTATGTTTGCAATGCATGGAGACTACCATTTTTCCAAAGCACCCAACTGTAGAAACTTGCTACCTCTCACATGTGGACTGTTTGTCTCCAAAGTTTACAACAGAACTTGTATTTTTTCCCACTACTTGCAATTGGCAGCCTTGAAATGCAACATTTCTCGGGACTGTGTGGAACAATGGGGGTTCTGCAGAGGGTGCGAGGAACTATGCATCCAAATTTATGGGAACTTTATGGGGAAGGCCTTTTCTGTTTCAGCATAACTGTGCCTCAGTGCACAAAGCAAGGTTTATACAACACATGGTTGGGTGAGTTTGGCGTAGAAGAACTTGTATGTCCCTCACAAAACTTTAACATTGACCTTATTGATCACCTTTAATACAAATTGCAATAGAGATGGTGACCCAGGCCCTCTCCTCCATAATATAACTGATGCCTATGGATTTGGTTGTCATATAGGGGTAATGGCCAGGTGCACTGATACATTTGTCCATATGGTGTGCTATAATCAGGGGTGCACATAACTTTTTTAGTGAGCTCCTCAAATGAGTACCAGGAGGTGGTGTGTGGTACTCACCCCATATGTAGGGTGGTCTTCCTCACTGTCTCCCTCACTGTTTTCTGCTTCAGCCTGCTGCATGGTAGATTCTGCTGCAGATGGACTCCCTGCTCCTTAATTAGCTGTCTCCATCCACCAGCTGGCTTTGGGTCAAATGTAACTCTCACAGTACAACACGTTTGAACCCCCAGTTCTTATACCTCAGTAGTACAACCCTGACATTTCCTGGCTTAGTAACTAACCCCTAAGACTACCAGCAGTCCAAATGTCAACCTTTCATAGTCATATTCCAGCTGTCACACAGTGCTTTTACCCTTACATATGCCTACTCTGACTTTCATTCCCCAAATCCAACAACCTTAGAAGTCCAACCTTTTTTTTGGATTATTAATTTACATTCCCAATTTCACACCCCTAACTGCAACATTTCATAGCTATTCATATTTCCCTGCAGTTATCCAAGTGACATAAATTGTATACATGTAACATTTAGCTGCGGCCGCCCAGACACAGAGCGCCTTCAAGTTGTTAGTACACATATGAGCTTTGTAACAATAATGCAGGTACGCATAGCTAGTTTCTGGTCCCTATTGAGTACCAGAGTACCACTTATGTGCACTCCTGTATAAAATGACCATAACCTAGACTTGATTCTTATTATGTTTACCAGGTAGTTTCTACAGCTAGGTATTTAAATTCCTCAGTTTCTTACAACTTCTTACAACTGTTTCAGGATTGACATTCATTATTTCATTCAGAATTCAACCTGGCCTAACTTTTAGGAAAACAGTTTGAACTGGATAATCTTCGGAGGAGCATTGGCCAAGAAAGAAATAGCTTAACCCACTGAGTGTTTACCCACAGTGAAGCTCAGGGTAAGTTTGCTGACCACCTAAACTCACCCTGAGTTACACTCAGGATACTTACCTATGCCAGGCAAGCCTGCGCCAATGGAAAGTATCACCGCATTATCTCTTCCAGGTCCACCTCTTTGGCACCATCAATGAAGACGGCGATGTAAAGGGGGAGGGAGAGTGGAGAATTGTGGTGGATTACATTGGCTAAACGCTCAGAGGGTAAAGATAGTCAATGTGTTTTATGACTCCTAAGTCACTTCTTCAGGACAATCATTTAAAAAGATATATTAACATTAGAAACCTTAAAGCGGGTACGAAACAATACATCTAACTTTATGTAGTTTGTTCTACTCATACATTTTTTTTTGTATATTTATAGCATATTATGAAGCACAAGTCTCCTTAATCAAAACACCAGTTTCATGATTTCTTGGATAAAATATATTTGTCAAAAAGCTCTCCTTTAATACTGTGTGATATGCAAAAGTGTTTGTATTGTCCTTTTCACAGTCACTTGGCATTTACAGTGCAAGAATATAATTCCAGTTTTGCTAAAAAAAAAACATAGCAAGCCTACATATAATGAAAAGATTGTTGTACAAAACTGTATTGTAATTTATTCCTGTATATAACTCCTAGAAATAATTCTAGTTTAAATGCCCAACTTAGAAGGACTTAAGTACCAAGTTTAAACAGGTTCCATGAGTCAAATATCTGCAGTAGTCCTTTTTTAATGTATCATATAAGACAAATGTACAATGTCCATAAGTAAACTACAACCAGGCAATTGGAATATAGGGTGCATATAGGGAATATAGGGCAATATAGGGGTCATGACACAGTAGGGGCAAATAAAAAAATTGCTTGGTGTTTGCTTGATAAAAGCGAGGAAGTATATTAATAGAAGGCATACAACGCATACCACAATAATGAAGAACTGTTATCCTGCCATTTGCCTCAGCTGCTAATGCCCAACATGCAGATCTGCCATCATCAGCCTCTAAGCCCCAGGTGCCCAACCTGTGGCCCGGGGGATGCATGCGGCCCTTTGGGTGTTCTTAGGCGGCCTCCCTTAGTCCTTCACTTGCGCCCCCCGAAACCTTACTGTTAATGCATAGGGCATAGGAACTCACCTGTCCACCAATCCCCCACTGACAGATCCAGGAGTGAAAAGAGGAGGAGAGGCGATAAACTCACCTGATAGGCGCACATAAAAGCCAATCAGTGACCCAGATGGTGCCTGAGCAAGTCCCTTAGCTCTCCTCCTCTGGTGTTGGCAACAGCTTAGCAAACAGGTGAGTGCCTATGTTTCCACTATTCCACCAATAAACGAGTGGTGATTGTATAATATATATTTCGGAACATAACCTGAGAAAAGGCTTTGATGATATTTATGAGGCACGTAACATCTGACTATGTATATCACACAAAATGTGCATTATCATACTACAGTGTTCCCTAATGCTTGAAGTATCATTTTAAACATAAACAATGTCTTCTAGCTATGTCTGCTGTCATTTTCATTATAAAATGCTTATACAAGTCAGTATAGATTGAAAATGTTATGTGCGTCCCTTTTATGATGCTGAGGGCTGCACTTGTGGCCCTCCAAATCAACTTGCTCTAAGCATTAGGAAGCCCTTATCCAAGCTTCATTGATCATCCCCAAGCTAAAGCTTCATTGTGACCTATTGCAGAACGTTGTTTACTTAAACTCCACACTGCCTAGCCACAAAAAGGTCATCATGACTTTGATGTTGGAGTCTACATTGTGTAACTGGTTGTTTTTTAGAATAAATTATCCTGAAGCTGAAGTTGCAAGATAATGCACTGGATTAGGGAGGGGTCAAATATTTTTAAATTAGAAAAATCCATGACATTTGGCAACTATATAGAAAAATACAAGGCTTGCCTTTCAACCACCCACTTGTCTGTTTTTAGCTGTGTGGCACAAACTGGAGCCAAACACATCTCACAGGAGTTCCTATTCAGACATGGTCTCCAGCCTAGGTATTTAGCATTATGTTATTCTAAAATTCCTGGCGAGGTAAATAACATAATGGTAATGTTTTTTCTTAGTTGTTGGCGAAAGAAGGTGAAAATCTGGGTAAAGGAAGACTCATGTAAACAATTGCCTCACATTACATGTATGTTCCATACTTTGTCATTTTAAAGCAATATACCACTGGTCCCCCTAATACCCAGGTGCCCAACCTGCAGCCCGGGGGCCACATGCGGCCCTTAAGGTGTTGTTTGGCGGGCCCCCCTTGGTCCTTCACTTGCGGCCCCTAAAACCTGTTAATGCATATGGCATAGGAACTCACCTGTTCACCAATCCTCCACCAACACTTCCTCACCTGGGAACTTCTTAGAGCAGTAAGAGGAGGAGAGGGACTCGCTGAGCCTCCAGCTGAGCACGCTAATTGACATACATGAAAGCTTATGAGTGACCCAGACAGTGCCTGAGTGCCTATTCATCCACTAGACGACAATGTGATAATATCTATGAGGCACATTACCTTTGTTGATGTATATGGGGCTTTCCATATATCACCATGTGTAGTGGTCACACACTGACCTGCCTCTCCTAATCAACTTTGGTGGTCCTACATGTTATGTGCGGCCCTTTATGATGCAGGGGGCCACACCTGTGGCCCTCCATATCATCTCAGTTGTCCACCACTGCTAGAAGAACATCTCCATTAGTTGAAGAGAGAATACAGCAGTCTCAGTGCAGCTACCTGCTTGTGCTGCTGAACTTATTCATGAATGGTTTATATGGTTCAGTAAAACACACTGTCACCTGAAAGTAGGCCTCGATATTCAGAAGCCTGCTCCTATAAAATATATACACGTAACCTTCATTGTTCGAAAATGCTTTCATCTGTTTTTCATAACAAGTGTTGCAAGTCATAAATCATTGTGGTTGTCAAACATACCCAAACAGGAACTTTCTATATATTCATGATAGGTAAACAGACTGAAATATGCAAGTTATTGTTATTTTCAGGGCACAACCACATTTCTTTTCACTGGTTACATCAGCAGCCTTGAAAAAATGAAGAGTTAAGGTAATCTCACCCCTCCCTGTCTATGTTATCAGCCTACAAGCAGAGACACATATGCAGAGTCATCTGCTATCAAACCTCATTCAGATGCCAATTACTTCACAAACAAAGCTGTATGATTTGTGCTGGGAACTTGCAAGGTGTCTGAAATTGACCTTAGGCATAAGAAGGAGGTTGGAGGTTAGGAAATAATAAGTACAAATATTAAAACCACAGGCACATACATACATACATTCATACATACATACATACAAGGGTTAGTATAACAAGTAGCCTTCTAGTAACCAACAGGGAAACCCATATCATGATGAGGGGCGGGACACTTGGACTCCTCGAGACCCAGGTTTATGGTGAAAATTGGCATGGCGCAACCATTATGCACCCTAAAAACAAAACAGATGTGTATAGTACATATCACTGGGATGCACCCATTGGCTTTCAATGGATATGACCAACACCAGACACGCGACCCCATCACATTATGTAAATATGCACAGGATATGATGTGCCTGTGTATATGGACACGTCATAGCCAATTAATTTCAATGGACAGCGTTGTTCCTGAGTCCTGGGGAAGAACATGATGCCTAGGCCTTACTGTTTTAAGTAAAATTCATAGCAAAGGACCTACATTTATTTTACGGAGTCCTATATGATATGATTTTTAGGGTATGTTAGAATCCAATGAGTAGCTGATTCAGTAGCATTACATTTTCAGGTCAAGATAGCGAAGGGGACATGATGCATACCTGGTGGTCATTCCCTTTTGTAACATATTTTTGCACAGGGCCAATCGACTTATGTCCAGATTTTCAAAGTTCGCCTCCCTAAGGACCCATGGCAGGCCCTTTTAGACTTCCCACTTACCTGGCTCACACATACACAAAGTAGGCTGGCACACCACCTACTCATCGCTGCAAAATTGACCATAGCTAAAAATTGGAAGAAACTATTTTCACTTCTCTCAGAGTTTACCCAAAGTGTTGAAAAACTCTTGTGCGTCCTGGAGAACAGACATGAACGTTTTTTGACCACCTGGGATCCCTGGATCCAGGCTTTCCATCCAACGTTATGTGGGGAGAGTTTAAACTACGTATGATCCTCTCTCCCCCTACCATTGACCTCTAATTCCCAGTCCCCTTCCCTGACTTTACCTTGGGGTGTCGTCCTGTCTCTGGAGCTCCTATGTCCTACCTGCTTTTTTCTATTTTCCTCTTCTCTTTCCCTTTTTTTCTATCCTTACTAAGGTATTATGGCTGGAAGAGACTCCTTCTCTTCCATCTGTCTTGTTCAATTTACCTTTCCAAATGTTACTGGGTTTTAGTGTTCACTGATCTTTTACATGGATTTGTTGAACAATATGCATTCGACATCATCCACCTTATTACTACCAAGGGCAATAGTGCCAATGTGTATATTTGCCTGTTGTTTAATTGCAGTAGAACAGGGGTAGGCAAAGTGTGGCTTGGGAGCCACATGTGGCTCTTTAGGCCCTTCAGTACGGCTCAGTGGCGTAGGAACTTGTCCTTCCTCCTACCTGTTCTGTATTATCTTTCATTCATGTCTGTCCACCCCACTCCCAACAGCAAAACCCTCGCACCATCATCAACAACTCCTAAATATGCCTATAAGGGGGGCTTTGTGATTACCTGTAAGGGTGAGCTCTGTGGCTACTTATAAGTGGGGGCTTTCTGTTTCATTAGGGAGGGGCTCTATGGCTACCTACAGGAGGCTTTCTGGTTCCCTACAAGGGGGTGCTCTGTCTACCTATATGGAGGGGGCTTTGTGGCTACAAATAAGTGGGGACTCTCTGTCTGCCATCAAGGGAGGAGCTCTATGGCTACCTACAGGGGGCTTTTTGGCTACCTTTAAGGGGGGGGGGGTCTGTCTACCTATATGGAGGGGGCTTTGTGGCTACAAATAACCGGGGGCTCTGGGCCTACCATCAAGGGAGGGGCTCTATGGTTACCTTTAATGCAAACTTGACTTTATGCAAACTTGACTTACCCAAACTTTCCAAGGAGATGCAAAACCATTGTACACAGGGGTTGTCAGTCATTGTCGTCACAGTATATTGTAATACATAAAAAATTATATTGTTATTAAGTATGATATAAAGTTTTAAGCTTAATAAAGACTTATTAAGTTCATTATAGAGAATGTTTTAGGGAAAGAAGACCAAATTTTTACATTTTGACAGCACAAACCCCCACTGACTCTCAACATGTATTTCAAGCGCTACACCATTGTGATTTGGCTCTTTGGGCGAATAAGTTTGCCTACCACTGCACTAGAACAATTTACTTATTTTTGTAAGTTATGTTGTATGTTTGTTCCAATTGCTTAATCTGTGACTAGGATTGTACCCAACTGTTTATTTATTTTGTAATTTAAAACTTTTATAAAAAATATTGAACCAGATTTTCAGGTTAAGATTATAGAGATCTATTATATGTGGATCGCTTTGTTGCATTTCCAGATTTTCACAAAAATGTATAACATGCCAGCTCCCTGTTTCAGCACAGATTTGACTACTGCAGGTGCTTAACTTTAATCTGAGGATCACCAATAAAAATATTGAAGAGCAGGGGTGTCAAATCGAGGCCCACTGACCAAATCTGTCTGTCAGTAAATTGGCCTTCCCCAATGTCATTGGATTTGACACCCCAGCTTTAATCTTATGTTTCTATCTCTCCCTCAAAGGAGCTCACAATCTAAGTACCAGTACCCTACACCCTATTTGAAAAAAAAACTATTAATTTTAGATTATGAAGACTTTGGGGTTCATCAGTCCATACTAACAAAAGCCTAACTAATTGTTATTGTCTAATAAAGGGCATCTAGGTAAGTTATGGCAAAAGCCTGGTGTGCAGTCCTGAAAGAAAAGAAGACGTTTTCTTTGATAACAGAAAAGGACCTGCAGTTTTCTTTTTGTCCTTGCAAGTATCTCTGCAGAAAGAAATCATTGTTGTCTAGAATACATTTGCTGCTCTTAAAAAAGAAAAAAACTAAGGAATGTTTTCTGCAGACAGATATTACATTTGTTTTAATCTGGTGTTTACATGTAAAAACGTGGTGTTTATGTGTAAAAAGTTTACACATAAATACCAAAATTACATTCCAACTGGGAAGCAGGTTGGAGGCATTTTTATGGAATGACTCAGGACTCGGAGAGATTGGTATAATAGAACAATTAATTCAGAATAGTATTAGAATAAACATTCTTTAAATTGTGCTAATAAATTAAAAAGAAAATTATTAGAAACATTTTACAGTAGTGTTTTTTTTCTAGAATAATTGAGTGAAAGACACTATCATAAGCCTCCCTCACCATCACCATCCTTACCCAGAATTATACTGACAGTGTAGTAATGGGATGCATCAGACCTGGTCAGGTCTGCTCAATTTGCTTCTGAAAACTGTTGGACTGCCTAGTCATATTTAGATTCAGTGCAAAACAACTATCCTTAGGCTAAACTAAGGTTGTGCAAAGTGAGATTGTTAGAACAATATTTATCTGACCAAATTCCTACTTTACCATTCTAAACCTTAACAATTAGAACCAAGGGTGTAGTAATCCAGAGAATTTTATTAATAATTAATATCCATAATTGATGGACTTTTTTATTATATTCATAATTTGCTTGTAGGTTGCCCCACCCTAAAACCAATTCGCCAATTTGACTTTTCTGTTAGCAAATGAAAATTATTATGAAAAATCCATGTATACACACTGTACATATTTAATACAAAGGGATGCAAGAAAACTCCAAGTAGGTATATTAAACACTAGTCACGGTCATCATTTCCATTCCATTAGTGAATAAATTTCTCCCAGATAATTATAGGGATCTTCTTTTATTATAGTGTTGTGGATTGCATATCATATAATTTAACCATTATGTTATATTGCTTAATGCACTATGTTTATGTGGCAGCTTAACTCATCATCATAACAATGCACAAAGCTTCCATGGTCTTAGAAGGCATCTGCTTTGTCTCTGGTCTGATTTTGGTACATGGATGGCTTGCAGTCTCCATGTGCTTGATGCATAACTCACCTGTACTACAATCTGTGCTGTAGCTGACTTTATATTACATTGAATAAAATGCAACAGCCAACCTACTGATCTATGTAATAATAGAGAATGTAAAAGCAGAGCTAAACAGAACATTACATTTAGCATATATACGTATATATTCACACTCTGCCAGCAAGTCTCTGCCTTTATTACCTGAGCAAAGTGAAACTATCAGGTGAACACACCCTTTCCTCTGGCAGGGTTTGTTACAATGGTCTGCTTTTATTTATATAGTTAAAACTTTTCTTTCTAAAGAAGAAAACAAAACAGTTTCAACTGTTTAACCTCCAAAGCATTTTGCCAAGTTAGTTGAGAGTGAACTATAACTTACCCTAAACTAACGTTGGGGCATTTTACCTCTGCGGAGGGAGCCCACAGAATCTCTGCATCACCATGATCCTTCCAGGTTCTGTCATGGATTACACCTAAGAGGCACGGGGGGGGGGGTGTTAATGGGTTTTTCTGTGTCATTCACCTGGTCCTCGCATCCTCAGCGTCATAAATGATGCTGGGGATCTGAAGGGGAAAACATAAATAGAAAGGGCGCTGATTTTTAAAAAATTACTTTCATCTGTTTCGATTACCCGTACCAAGTTTTGTTAGTAATTTATACTTAACCCATCCAAAGAATATACCGGGAATGGGGCACCTAAAGTGCTGCTCCTTGATTCCTGTCCAATCAACGGGCGCTCGGTCGCAGGATGGTGACGTCATCGTGATGCCACCATGCTGTGCTCGATCATGTGCCTATCTGTATGTGTATGGGCACCTTTAGTCCTTTTAACAATACCCTCCTCCCAGGATGACAATGGTACTGCTGAGTTGGCTACATTTATCATGGATAGATACTTTTAGAGAAGGGACAACACAAATAGAACGAATGCAGTTTTGGTTTAATAAGACTGGCTCTTAGAAGTTATGGCTTTTGAAAAAAAGCGTAATGGAAGATAAAACAAATTGAAAAAAATACAACAAACTTTGTAATCATTGTCAGGCATCATACTCTGTAGAGTCCCTCAACCTTATTTTTCAGTTTTCTACTTCATTTTCAGTTATCTACATAATTTTGCATGAAATCTCTGCCTGGCTATGCCCCCCCCCCCAACAAAGAATAGTAGCTTTATATTAGATTACCTAAATGGTAAATACAGTATATGACTTTTTTTAACTAATGTGTGATCTTTAATAACAAACCTCTATCTAGTTTTGTTGTTTATACTATATCCATAGTATGACAGATGAGCCAATATTTTCTTACATATTTAATTTCACACAGCTGCAGGAAGCAAGCAGTTAATTTTTCATCCCATGAGGTCATGTAACAGGTGGCATGTGGCTTTTCATAGCCTCTCGTCAGATGTGCCCCATTTTGTATTTCTGCATCACCAACTTTAGTTTAACCCCATGTGGTTTTAACTTTTTTTTATTTTTGAAAGAAACTCTTAATTATGATAGTGTTTACAGTGTGGTTTACTCAATAAGACAGTGGTGGTTTACTCAAGAAGTTAAGTGCAAATAGCAGCAAAGTTTTGTATCCTGTATAAATTTGGAGCAAACGATAATTCTTGTTGTAACCTGCTGACCTGATGATCCTATTATGAAAAAAAAAATCTATAGCTGCCAACTGTCCCTGATTTCTAGAAGAAATAGATATTTCTCTCTACAAATGCACTGGTCAAAATTATTTACCATTGGATCTAATATGAATGTGTTTTGCAGATTTTTATTGGAACCATACAACACCCTATTTAGTCATATAATGTAAATAAACCTGGGCTCAACCATGCTTGTAGTCTTTATACACAGGAAGTTCATTCTGCACAGTAGTGCACCCACTGTACCGTGTAGTGGTCAAATATTTCCCTAAAAACAATGGACAGATGTAATGTGCCCATTTCCAAGTCATCAAGTAGCGACCCATCAAGATTCTTAACTCACAAAGGCAGACTCTTATAGACAGGGGAGGACGTAACTTTTTAGTGAGCTCCTCAGATGAGTACCAGGAGGTGGTGTTTGGTACTCACCCCATACTGTATGTATGTGGTCTTCCTCACTATCTCCCTCACTGTCCTCTGCATCTGTTTCTTGCATGGTAGGTTCTGCTGCAAAAGGACCTCCCTGTTCCTTATTTAGCCTCCAATTAGCTGTCTCCATCCACAGGCTACCAGTTGGCTTTGGGTCAAGTGTAACTCACAGTCTTACACATTTGAACATTTGAACCCCCAGTACAACCCTGGCTTAGTAACTAACCCCTGAGACTACCTGCAGTACAAATGGCAACCTTTCATAGTCACATTCCAGCTGTCACACAGTGCTTTTCTCTTGCCAGATTTTACTCTTACATATGCCTACTCTGACTTTCATTCCCCAGATCTTCAACACCCTTAGAAATCCATAAGGTACATAATTTTCGACACTCTCAAAGCCTCTCCCTACAGACCATGTAGGCTAAAGTAGCAAACACCCAGGAAAGAAAAGAGATATTCAGGAGAATTTACCTGTAACCTTAAGAAGGCTTCACTTTGGCAATAGGCAACAAGCTATACATGGGGACCGCTACCTAAATTCTTGCCATGCAATAACCTGAATCTCTGAATGTCTGAGGTGCTTGTTGTTGCCTGCTAAAAGGGAAGTAAATAATATAAGTCAGTTCTTGAAGGTGATGTGTTGGGTGCATGCTAATTGCTTGGAACATCTCGAAAACGGCAGGTGTGTTTTTACTATCCAGAGGCTATTATTTACCAAAATGGCCATATGGTAATCTTTCTAGAACGTAACGTACATTCTTACTTGCTGCATAGGAAGAGGTGAGGCCATCAAACACCCAAAGTGCCCACGATGAGCACAGTCCACTGCAAAAAAAAGCTACAATGGGATTGTGACAACCACAAGTAATAGTAATAGAAGAAGGTGGCCTTAGCTCATGAATTTTCTTTTTGGTCATGTGGATGTCTGGGTGTATGAATGTCATTTACATGGAACAAAAATACAGGAGGATATACTAAGAGAAGGAGACAGACCAGCTTTAGCATGGTGATGCTCAGGGGCAAAGTTTGGTGTGGAAACCTTGGGGCCAGACATTAAAGTTGATGTTTCAACTACATATTTGAGATTAAGATTTTCAGAGATGGTTAAAGGACTATCACAATGAGTAAAGTGTCTTAGAAAGTTAAAACATGTTGGCTTTATACAGTTTATTTGTTTTCTAATACGGTAAACCAAACCATGTTTGTGTGCTGACTGATATGCCAAGGTGTGGATTTGGACCCCAAATTCCCCATTCTCCAAATGTCATATTAAGTATCTGTGGGATGTGCTGGAAAAACAATTCTGATCTAGGGAAGCCCCACCTTGCAATTCTTACAATCTTCTGTTAATAACTTGGTGTCAAAGGCCTCAGGACAGTTTCAGAGGGCTTATGAGCTCTGTGACATGATTAGCAAGAACTGTTTTTAATTTCAAGCAGGACAACCTAGGCAGATTTGTTTTTACTCTCTATGCCTGGTTAAAGATTGGCAAATGCAGTATGTACTAGAATTGTATTATGCATGTATTAGAAGTAAGAGTGGAAAGTTAAAGATAAATGTTTAGAGTTATACAATTTCAAAACTATATTTACCATAGAAAGGGTTAGCAACACAGTACTTAATTCCTCTCCCATTAGGCTTGCTCCTACCTTTCACACCTTTACAAAAGCCCTGAATACCCACCTCTTCATTCAGGCCAACCTTATTCCTAACATCACCACCATGCTAGTCCCATCCATCCTTCCTATTGTATACTCTGTTCCCTAACCTATTAGATTGTAAGCCTGATCAGACAGGGTCCTCTACTCCTTCTGTGTTATAACCTGTACTTGTGCATGTGGCATCTCAACTCTAATTATTTGTACACCTAATTATGGGCACCCCCTTCAGATTTGGTGAGGTTACCATGTCATTCATCCCTTCTGGGCCCAAATTTTTGGTTAGACGTACCTCACTGAGGGGTACCCCTGAGATTGCTATCCTGTCAATGACACCTGGCTCCTTTAGATATATTAAATGAGACATACTCCACCACTTCCTCTCCGCGGCTTTGACAGCCATCTCTAGGAAGTATAGGACGACCTCTGCACCCATTGCACCCATTGGCTTCCTGGGCTATCATGCTAAATGACATTTGCCATCTGCAAAGCCTGATGCATAGGTACCTTAAACAAACTGGCTCCTTCTCACGCATGTAGGCAGGTTGGTCCCTATACTGTGACTCGGAGGCCTTCCCTCGCCTACTAGAGACCGATCTCCGTTCTCCCCCTCATTTCCCTCACCTCCACACTAGCCTAGATTTTCTCCCATTTGCGCCCCCCCCCACCCTTCTGTCTCTCGCCTTTACTTCAAACTATCTCTACCTCCTTTCCATTCTATTGTTTTCCTTTATATACTATATTCTTGGTATAGCACTGCTATATTGAGCTTTCGCTGAGCTTGTGACTAAGTTTCAATGAAGACACTGTTTGTGTTAGTTTATGATTTTATTATACAGCCCACTTCACTATCATTGGACTTCCTCAACAACAGTCATTTGCGGTGACTAATACTTTTGCTATATGTATTGCTTGTACTTGTCTTGAAAAGTTTCAATAAAAATATATTTAACCTAATGTATTGTACAGCCATGTGTGATATGTTGGCGCTATATAAATAAATGATGATAATAATACTTCATCAGCTTATTCCTGGCACTTCATCATAATTAACTGGCTCCTTGTGCTTTTTTCAGTGTAAGCTCTGCTGTACGGGGATAGCAAGCAAGTCAATGCCTAATTATGTTCAAAGATTTGTTTAATTATATAATATTCGTTTTTTTAGTACATAATGGCAGATAAGGGCAAAAAACGATATTTTAGGAAACATGTACATGTATTGTTAGTGTCCTCTTTCTGAATACAGAGCATAAAACAGCTCAGATGCTCTGCATATAACGCATGTGCATTAAAATGACTTGTAAATGTAAGCAGCTATGCTGAATCCGTCATACACCTTGATGAAAACAAAAGGGGATTTGTAACACAGAGCATGATTTATCCTCCACTTATTTATCCAGTCGCTTCGGTTTGAAGTTTTGTCATTGAAGTCATGGCCAGGATTCAGTAAAGAGCGGTAAGATTTCTACAAACCTTTGACTCATCTCCCCAGGTGACACAATAAGTGTGGGTGGCATGCAGGAATTCTTTCATGTGCCACAGGAATGTGTATAAAAACAAGGCTGTAACAGTTAAAAAAAGAAAGAGGAAAATGTCAGAGACAAAATACATTGTTTTGAAAGACTCTCATTGCTGAATAGATGAAAAGCAGTTGCAGAAGTAAAGTCCGGAGTTTGTTTGGAGGCCTGTACTCACAATGGTGCTTCTACGTTGGCACAGAGTACTGTGGGCGCCTCTGTGCTCAGTGCCACCGCAAAGAATACCTTCATGTTTACATTCACAGGGGATTGTCAGGAAGAACAACATGGTAAAAACCAGGATGGTATACTCACGGCATAAAATGAATACACCTGTACATTAGAAAAAAAATTATTTTATAAGGTGACATTAGTCCTTACTGTAAATTAGTGTAAATTAAGAGCCCTTTCACACATATGTTGCAATTTTTTTTTGGTACTACAGTCTTCTTATAGAAACCAGTTATAACTTTTAACTTAACTTTTTAGCCAATGCAGCGTTAACACAAGCGTTTTACCTAATGCCATGCTGCATTCATTTGCTCATGTGCTGCAGATAGGGTTAATAAAAGTGCATACAAAAAGGCATATGTGCATAGCACATGCCTTTAAATAATTACAGTGTGAAAGGGCCCTAAGGCTCATATGGTGGCCCTGCATCCACTTTGGAGCCACCAATACAATCATCATGGGTCTGAAATTTTTGGGTAGGTGGTCTGTGGGCAGACATTGCCACCTGAAATTCATTTCCTGTGCTCAGCCTCCTGACAGCTCCAACATGTCTCACCTGTGAATGCAATTTATAGGAGGTTAGGAGCAGTGACCTTGAGGCTGCATAGTTTTACCTTAAAGGTCATACACCTTACAACCTTACCATACAATTTCTGTACAATCAACTTTTGGTCAACCAAAACCATGTAATATGAGGACCTTTTTAAAGCTGGCCACACACGGGTAGATTCCCGTGCAATCGACCGGCGATCAATTACAGCCTGGTGACGTCACCTTGCTGTGATTGATCACGGGTCAATCGTACGGTAACCAATGTGCATCACATGGGCACATCAATTACCGTACGATGGGGACACAGTTTTCCGGTACCCCGGGTCTCTCCACAACCTGAGAAGCTTCTCGTGCTGGGGAAAGCAGCCAGCCTGCAGCCAGCCCCCTCCTCTTCTGGAAGAGCTGGGTCCATGTTGGCCATGTCCCCTTCACAGAGCAGCTAGCTGAACACACAGCTTGTGTGTGCGGCTCGGCTGCCTGTGTGTGCAGCTCGGCTGCCTGTGTGTGCAGCTTAGATCTCAGCCTGTTTATTACATTGGATGGGGACAGGGCAGTCCCTATTCCATGTAATGGACTTCGACCAAGGGTCTCCAACATGTTGGAAAGCTGTTTGTCCATTGATCCTGCTCGAAGGAACCGTGGATGGCTCAGATGAATTAACAGATTAGAGAAACATTGGGAGCAGTGAGCGTGCATGGTGCCCGATGTTCCTCTAATCTGTTACTTCATCTAGCTCTGTGTGGCTAGTTTGAACCTTCTAATCACTATGTATTCTATCAGGGAGGACCAGGCACTATATAGTTGTTGGTAGATCTAATGGAAATAGTATGGCGTGATCTAAAGTTGTATGGGGGGCTTTAGATTGGTAGGAGTTTCTGAAAAAAAAACTCATGCTACTAGGAATGAGTAGGGAGATCACTTGTATGTCTTTTCATTCTCAGGTCAGGAGGCTAGGGGGTGGATACATGACACCACTACAATTTAAGACTATTATAGATATATACACAGTGGGTACAGAAAGTATTCAGACCCCCTTAAATTTTGTCTCTGAGCTCTTCAGGCAGTTCATTTGACCTCATGATTCTCATTTGCTCTGACATGCACAGCTTGGCTCAAATGAAGGTGCCCCCCCTTTTCTATTTAGGGACATTATCGGGCCCCCCCTCCCCATTCAAACACAGGTTAAGAAGAAGGGCCAGCGGCCCCCTGCAATACCTGCGCGCCTCCCCAGGGGGGCCCGCCCCCCAGTTTGGGAACCACTGGTGTAGAACCATCTCAAGGATGATCTGTAGAAATGGACCGCACCTGAGTTAAATATATGAGCCATAACAAAGGGTCTGAATACTTAGGATCATGTGATATTTCAGTTTTTCTTTTGTAATAAATCTAAAAAATGTCTACAATTCTGTTTTTTTTTGTCAATATGATGTGTGTACATTCATGAGAGAAAAAAATTACTTTTAGCAAATGGCTGCAATATAACAAAGAGTGAAACATTTAAGGGGGTCTGAATACTTTCTGTACCCACTGTATATATTAGTTTGGATAGGGTGGGGTCCCTACCCTTATAAAACAGGGTTGTTGCCGTGTACTATTTTTATTATATACAGTAGCATCAATATATCCACAGATCTCGAATTGTCCTCTCACTTTGGTTCTGTCCACCAGGGCCCAGGGGCGTATCATAATATGATTGTTTTGGGTAAAATCACTTACCGTAATTGATAGTTACCAGGTCACTACATTAAGAATGTTTTTCAAAACCTGCCTCTTTGGCTTTGGTACAAGGCATTAATTTATTTTTATGTAGTCTGTGTTTCCACCCCAAAACATTCCCTGCACCATGTTTCATGATTATAATAGGTAGGACTGACCCAGAAAGCAGTGTGAGGGACTTAAGGTGGCCATACACGAGTTGTGATGGACCGAACGCGGCGACAGGCATTTTCGCGAACATAGAGAGTTCGACCCGCCCCCAGTTTTTACATTGGTTAAAGTTACCCTGTGAGTCCAGCAGCAAACAAATCCAGCCAATACACCCCCCCCCTCAACGGACCATCCCACTCCCTAAGCATAGCAGTAGAGGAACGCCATGTTCCTGCTGCTGGGAGAAGGTAGAGTCAGATCAGAGACTGCTGCGCGCATAGGCAAACAGTTCTAGGCAGTATTGTCTACAGTGTACTCTTATTGTCTAGTCTGCTGTCGGACAGAG
>CM070035.1:35007117-35022961 GCA_036250615.1 Ptychadena robeensis
CCCCACAGCCCCCATCATACCCCGAGTCCCGTTCCTTGTTCATCCACCCCACGCTCGCCCACCCCTGCTCTTGGCAATGCCCTATACCAATCTGGATTCTAATCCTTCCAATCACTATGTATTCTATCAGAGAGGACCCGGAACTACATAGTTGTTGGTAGATCTAAAGGAAATTGTATGGATTGATCTTAAGGTGTATGGGGGGCTTAACAGAATTTAATACAAAAGGGAAAGAGTAATCAGCTTCCTCTGTCCCACTGTAGATTTTCCTTCACTTTAAGTGTAAATTGTTTTTACCCTGGATAAAATGAAAAGCAGGCAGGGATTAGAAATATGCCATTATCTATCTGGACCTACAATAAATAACAATATAGTACAGTTGCCATTAACTTCTAACACCCAATGACATGAATCATGTACTGGTAGACCAGAGTTTACCAAGGTTTAGGCCAATATAGGAGAGTTCATTTTATATAGAGAAAATAAAATGCTGAAACAATAAGAACACACAGCTGAAAACTTCAATGAGTTTTACTTTAGTCTTTTATAATAAAAATAAAACCGGTTACCACGGTCTGGAGCATCAGATGTGCATTACAGCCATTATTTACAGTACATTTCACACACTGACAGCTGAACATTTGAGGTAATCACAAACGACATCTTGAAATTAAACAAAAGCCAACCTCATGCTTCATACGGCTCTTTACCTAGTCCGACTCTTTGGCTAGTTGTAGGTTTTGTTTAACATCCATTTATATGTACATTTATTTAACCCCTTTCTACAGGCTGATCATAAGACATCTTCCTCTTCTTTGGCCCATACTACTCCTCGGATGCAAAGGACTAGGCTGACAGGATGACTTGTTTTTCTACACTATAACTGAAGAGTATGTACAGTTGTGTTCAAAATGATTCAACCCCCAATGAAATTGAGTGTTTTGGCCATTATGACATTGATTTTGATCATTCCAGTCATCTTGTTTACAATGAAATGAAAGAGACAATTGTAAGTCAGACAAATATAACAAAACATTAATGAAATAATTACAAATGTCTTTTCTGTGCTCACATCATTATCAGTTTTATTTAACCCCCAAGTGACATTCATTCTTAGTACTTAGTACAACATCCTTTTCCAGTTATAACAGCTTTTAAACGTGAAGCATAGCTTGACACAAGTGTCTTGCAGCGATCTACAGGTATCGTAGCCCATTCTTCATGAGCAAAAGCCTCCAGTTCAGTCACATTCTTAGGCGTGTGTGCTGCAACTGCTTTCTTCAAGTCCCACCAGAGGTTCTCAATCGGATTTTAATCTGGTGACTGCGGTGGCCACTCCAAAACGTTCCAGCCTTTAATCTGCCACCGTGCTCTAGTGGACTTTGAGGTATGCTTGGGATCATTGTCCTGTTGAAAGGTCCATCGTCTCCCAAGCCTCAGGTTTGTGACAGACTGCATCACATTTCCTTCCAATATCTCCTGGTACTGAAGAAAATTCATGATACCTTGCACACGCTGAAGCTTCCCTGTACCTGCAGAAGCAAAACAGCCCCAAAGCATGATTGACCCCCCGCCATGCTTCACAGTAGGCAAGGTGTTCTTTTCTTCATAGGCCTTGTTCTTCCTCCTCAAATCATAGCGTTGATCCATGGGCCCAAACAGTTCTAATTTTGTTTCATTAGTCCACAGAACTCTATCCCAAACCTTTTGTGGTTTGTCCACGTGACTTTTGGCATACTGCAGTCGACTACTCTTATTCTTTGGAGACAGCAAGGCCTTCATTACGCAGTGTGTGCCTTATTGCCTGAGCTGAAACTTCAGTACCCGCATCTGACAAATCTTATTTCAGTTCCTCAGCAGTCGCACGGGGACTTTTCTCCTTCTTGCGCTTCAGGTTGCGCACAGCAGTCGAAGTCAGCATCTTCTTTCTGCCACGACCAGGTAGCGTTTCAACAGTGCCCTTTGCCTTGAATTTGCAAATGATGCTTCCTATGGTGTCTCTTGGTATGTTTAACATCTTTGCAATCTTCTTATAGCCATTGCCCTTCCTGTGAAGAGAAATCACATCTTCTCTGGTCTTCCTGGACCATTCTCTTGACTTCACACCAGTGAAGTAAGGCTAAGTTTACACTGGCGATTCCCAAGCTGCTAGCAGCTCGGAAACCGCCAGTGCACTCTCGCAGCCGCGGGATAAAAGACTCCCTGTACATCTGCACAACAGTGCAGGTGATTACAGGGCATCTAATTAAGGACTCCATAGACTTTCTATGGGACGGTCGCCCGAAAACCACCACCACAGGGGTTTTCAATACCTGATCAAAAACACTTGAATGAACCTCTGTTCTTAAGGCTAAGTTTACACTCGCTAAACGACCGTTTAGCGTGACCGACCGGCGGATGCCACATTAGGCGTCCGCTGGTCAGTTTTCGGGCGGCCGTCCCATAGAAAGTCTATGGGGTCCTTAGACACCCTGTAAACGCCTGCACTGTTGTGCAGACGACTACAGGGAGTCGTTTATCCCGCGGCTGGGGGAGCGCACTGGTGGTTTCGCTCGGGAAGCCTAAGCGTGCCATTTTAGTTGCATTTGGTTCTTTAAAAACTCCTTGTTAAATTTCATTCTGAACACAATTACAAATGTACACTGAATTCCCTAAAAACCTTTACAGCATTGGGGGTTGAATAATTTTGAACACAACTGTATAAGCCTGGGGAGATCATGTGACCCCCCAAAATATATAGCTATAAACTAAGCTATATAGGCAAATTATTTTAATAAAAATATAGGGCCTAAACTACTGTCGACTTAGTTCTTACTGTACAAAACCAAAATAGATTACTCACATAATTTTCCTATATGGTGGCCTCTCCTCTACCTGGGACATTAAAATGTTTTTAGGTTGCAAGAAAGATCTCTTCCTTCTGCTAGTTGATTCTGGAACTTTTTCCAGTTTATCTGATTGGTAAATTCACCCTACTGCATGCATGGTAAGGCATGCATGGTAGGGCATGGTAGCTTCTTCTAGAGACTGGGACAGGGGTTTGGGAACACGTATGAGGAAGGTAGAACTTTGGAATAACTGTATAAATATAGGTAGTGTAAAAAGACACACAATTCTTGTTCTTGCTGAGGATACAAAACAAATTTGTATATAGCATCTGCTTGCTCTGCAACTGTTTACATTTCCTATTATTAATATCAAGATTAAGTTAAGAGTAAATCTTAAAATGAGAGGTTAAATCAATGAGAACAAGTACAGTACAATGCAAGTACAGTACCGCAATATAGCAAAGAGACGCTAGGAGGTACTCAACACTAATGCATATGGTTCCATTACATTAAATAGATTTTCACAATCTACTTGATGTGTGTTAATGTCAACACTATACAACAATATAGTATTAGCAGCACTGAAAAAAATTGCCACGATGGTCAGAACCAGAGTAAACCGCACAGAGACCGTTATTGGTTATAAAGTACAAGCTTACAGTAGGTTACTACAGGAGTTACAACTGCTAATGTTAATTCCTACAGACTCACAAGGAATCAGCGCAATAAATGCCAGTATTGTACTGATACTGTACAGATCTTAATAGTCATTATACCAGTTGGAGCATCTCTGCAGTGCCAGTTCCCATTCAGCCATATATTTCTCATAATCTTTAAGTTTACACTGTGGTTCAAACAGGATCTCAGGTTGTCGAAGTTTCTTCAGTTCCTCTTTGGTAGACCAAACACCTTAAATAAGTAAAACAGTCAGCATTTTTATCAATACTGTGCATGTAGCCGATACAATTGAAAATATGACTTTTGCCACTACCACATTCAACAAACCTAAAAGAAGTTGCAATAGAAACAACCAGATTTCAGACTGTATGAATGTTGGTTGTCTAGAGCAGTATTTTGTCCTAATTAGCCAATTGAAAAAAGATACCAACACCAGCTGCCAACATAAATAGCAGACAGGGTACCATTTCACTGGTGGTGATTGGGGACAGTACCAGCCATATCAACCATCAAGCCAAATTTGATGTGCCTTGCTTTACTTTATGCAATGAGCTCCCGTTGAACCCAGTTTTAGGGTTCACTTTATTAGGTTGGCAAACACAAATGTTTTTACCCCTTAGCAAATTAAACCCAAAGCATGTTTGTCCATCACTATTCTTGATTTTTGAAACCCTTACCTACAGCTAGTCCAGCAAGAAAAGCTGCACCCAGGGAGGACATGTCTGTGTGCTTTGGTTTATCAATAACTTGGCCAAGTAAATCTGCTGTCATTTGCATGACAAAAGTGTTGTTGCTGACTCCTCCATCAGCCCTGGGGGAAGAAAAAACAATTAGGTCACAAAGATCTGAGACTTAAAGCAACTGGTCCTTATATGTCCTACAGGGCATTTTAAAGCATATTTTAACAAGGAAACATTAGATATGAATTACAATGCCTAATGAGATGTAGCTAATGCGATAAAAAAAAAGCTTTGATGCCCTCCAAAGGAAGATAGAGTATTCTTACAAACTAGTATTTTTTAACCTAATTCTTCCACACAGGAAAGTTAAACAAAAGATTTCAAAATTTTTCCAGAACTGCAAAACCAGAAACTTCAGCGTACAAACTGATGCTAGAAGTAGTATTAACCTTCCTAGCGCTCTTGCAAGGTCCAGATTCTGTACCAAAAGCGCACAATGGAGTTTTTGTTTGTAGGCCTGTAACTTCCCAAAATCTGTCCGTACAAGGGTCTAATAGACATCCTTAATATAATAACGTTTGAAACACACAATTATGTAAAAAAAAAAATATTTGTTTAGATTTTTTTAACTTTGAATTTTATTGGCTACAGTTATCACCAACTGGAGATCGGTTGGATATAGTCTTCAGTGAAGAAGCCAGCTGAGATGATCGGAGCCACCGGGACTTACTGCTCTGATCTTCGCCAGCCGGCACCAATCTCATCCACTGCAATACTGACAGGACAGCACTGGACGAGATGGTGCCATCTGAAGCGCTAGAGGGGTTAAAGCAGACCTAAGCTTACATAAGCAACTTGTGCTTATATGTCTCATGGGACAAAGCTATAATGTGGCTGCCCCTCAAGGTAGCAACAATTCAAATCTGAGAACTGAATTGCACAGAAATTTAAAAAGGGCAGTTCACACATAAAGATGTAAAGTCCCCATAAAAACCTTTAGATCACTCCATACAATTTCTTCTAGATCTACCAACAACTATGTAGTGCCGGGTCCTCCCTGATAGAATACATAGCGATTGGAAGGTATATATCACTGCTATGTACTGTTGGGTCCTCCCTGATAGAAAACATAGTGATTGAAAGGTCTAGAAAGCTCCTCATATTACATGGTTTTGGTAGAACAAAAGTTTATTGTACAGAAATTGTATGGAAAGATTGTGAGGTGTATGGGGGGCCTTTAGGTCAAAAATAGGGTCCACCATACACCTTCAGGCTAGCCACACACAGTTAAATGAAGAAACCGATTAGAGCAACATCGGGCATTCAATCCCACGCCAGGAGAGGTGGGGTGTGAAGGCTGGCTGCTTCTGCAGCTGGGGAAAGGAGAGGTGCAGTAGCGGTACAGTAATTGATGTGCCCATGTGCTGCACATTTCTTACCACCCGATTGACCCGCGATAACAGTAATCACTGTAATTGATCGCTGGTCAATTGCATGGGAATCTGCCTGTGTATGGCCAGCTCTCCATCTTTCTGTCAGATTGCCTTTAGATCTCCTTTTGTTTTACCAAAACCATGTAATATGAGGGACTTTCTAAACCATCAAGTCTACCTGTGTTCAATCGAAGAGGACCCGGCACTACATGGTTGTTGCTAGATCTAAAGGATATCAGATAGGATATCAGCTTTAAATATGAGGTTCGATAGGTATACAAATGTATGAAGGCATTCTTAGCTAGCAGGTATATTAATGTAAAGACATTTAAAGCCTTTTAAACACAAGAAAACCAAACTGTGACTATACCTGATCTTTGAGATTTTAATGGAAGTCTCTCTGAGCATTGTATCATACAACTGCTTATTCCTGGAAAAAAAAAATAAATAAATAATAATTTAGAGTAGGTATGGTAGGTCTGGCTTTGTATAAATTTGTTGATTAAAATATTTTCAACACTCTTAGCTCAGATGTGAGGATAACAGTGTTGGCATTTGTGTCATAAACCCCTCCTACCTGCACCTTCTTTGGCTGCACTGTTCCGAAGTAGTAATTTGTCTAATCTCACACAAATATGCTGGCCAGGGAGTCCAAACATTAAATATACATTCAGAATACATAAATGGTATTCATAAGGAAATATACCAAGCACTGACGTCTGAGGAAACACTGAAGTCTGTAAGAACCTTCAAGTATGGAAAAAAACGAAGGGTAGTCTTCAACTTGGGGGCTCTTATGGTTTTCTTATGAGCTCCCAGGTTGTTTTGACGTACAAAAGGGAAGAAAATTGAAGAGAGAAACTGAAAATATCAGTGTTTTTAATCTTCTACTCAGGGTAGGAATAGGGAATGTATCTAAAGCTGTATATTGAATAAAAGGATGAGTACTTATAATTATGGTTGTTGGAGCAGTTGAGTATAAAATCAACTTTTTGCATCAACAATCATATTGTGATAGAGCTGTGTAAATCCACCTAACTTGCTTCAGGTTGGTCGCTCTCACTTGCCTCTGGGTATCCGAGGGTATTTGGACCAGTATAGGTTTTCTATGCTCAGTATTCAATGATGCATAGGAGTGAAGGATCACTGGTTTTCCCAAAGAAAGAAGGCTTCGTGCAAGGCGCCCTGCAAGGAGGCTTCGTACGAAGCCTTTTTTTGGGAAAACCTGTGATCCTTCACTCTATGCATCTTCAAGTATGGAAAGCAATGCCCCAATAGTGCTCAGTCTCCCAAAGTTAATATTGGGAAACTACATGAAAACCTAGGTTTCTGTGAATTTACTGGATTTCATTCAGGTCTTTTAAATATCCGTAGAATTTCATGCAAAGATGTAATTTGTTACCTGGAGTGGTCAGTCAGAACTAAAAATACTTGACAGAACAATGTCTGGGATGCAGCTAAGTTCTATGCATTTCTCACATTCCTATATCAGAGTGATGTCATCATGTAACATGTATAAATACATGTTTCGGTCACTATTCTGGTCTAGATATCTGGGATTACTTCTAGTGTTAGTTAAATCTGGGTTTAATGAACAGAGCTTCTACATAAATCTAGACTGTTCAGACACTGAAGCCAAACAGGACAATAAAATGACTGCAATCATTTAAGTTGCATCTACCACTGCAGTGAAAATGTACACTCAACAAAAAGTTTGGAGTTTTGATCGTCAATGAGCTTTAAAAGCAACAGCTTTTTTTAAAAATGATTAGCATTGTGAGTTAACTGCAAAAGCCCCTGAACATGGTGAAACCACCAAAATGGTTGAAGGAAAATTACAAATATTAAATTTCAAAGTGAAGCCCAAAAGTTAATTTAATGCTACAACCCTTCCCTACATCTCCAACAATTTTGATAATATCTTGTTTTGCGGATTTGCAATCAACTCCATCAGCTAGTCAAATTTGTTTGAAAATTTGGCTACCATCGCTACATAAAAGCTGGGCATAGACATTTAGATTTCCCATTGATTAATCTTTAAAACGATCGTCCATGCGATTCCAGAATCAATTTCATTAAAAAAAAAAATCGATCGCACACTGCACCATATGACATCTTCGATTCCTGGTCGATTCCTTCCTGCGATTGATCGATCATGGATTGTGCGATCTCCAGTCCGCAGCTCTTGGAATCGGAAATTATGTAATGTGGGTTGGGCGCCAACAGGTCGATCGATAGGAACGATCGCATGTCTCCATTAACGTTCTGCGATTCCCGAGCGATTGACTTAATTTTACAGACCGGTATGACACTTGCTTGATCGATTTTATGTGTGATTTTATGTGTGATTTAGGGTCAAAATCAATCACTTTGTGCCTGCGATTTGTGATCGATCAGGCAATCGATTCCAGTGACCAATCTTACAGAAATCATGCGGAAAATAGAGACGTCTATGCCCAGCCTAACACTGTTCTCCTTTTTGTTGAAAGTAAAGTAAATTACACAGACTAAAAGCCCCCCATTCAGTCATAGATCCACGGGTGATTTAGTGGACAATCTATCGCCGTGTGTAATCGTGGGGATCCCTTGACAATTGATCATTCGCTAAACAAACGCACCCACCTGAAGTGATCGACCAGGATCGCACAGCGATCTGACTTGTTGGATGTTTTCTGGTCGATGGCATTACTTTGGATGGGGACTAGGGTCCCAGCGAATAGGGGGGGTGGGGGGGGCTTAAGAGGGGTTCCCATACAGTTTCATATGGCCAAGTGTAGACAGTGCTGCCAATAGACCCTCATTCACAAACTACTGGCTGTACCAAATCTCAGTAACAGTGCAATGAACTGCAGTGTACAAAAAACTAAACCCCCCCCCCATACAGGCACAGATCCCGATGCGATCGCCGAGCGGCCGATTGCAGCGTGTCACGCCGTGGCCGATTCAGAGGATCGAAGCGATTGATCGCCACGAAGTGAGTGATCGCCACGAACGCTCACAGTGATTGATCTCCACAAAATTACCCAAGGATCTATGTGTGTATGGGTGGCTTAAGTTTTACCAGCAGGAAAACCCTCAAATGCTACCAAATTCTGGAAATGAATGGCGCTGGCATTCATTTTTTTTCTACAGAGACCAGGATCAGCAATTCCATAAACTAATTTTTATTTATACATAAGTGGTAAAGAAACCAGCTTGGGGAGGTTGCTGTAAAGTATCCAGATTGCTGTAGGAATTATTGTAAATAAAGTTATAGCTTCAACAGTTTTTGAATACAGCAGCGTAGGGTTACAACCTCTGTAAAACTGTTTTGCAGTTTGAGTCCCTGCTAAAGACATTGCTTTTTATATAGATTTATATTACTGTAGAAATAAAATTGGAAGTACAAATGTGTTTTATAAAAGGCTAAATTGCACCGCACTAAACACTGCATTCGTTTGATTGGAATGAGGATTGCCCAATGCATGCAATGCTGAAAGCACAATGCAAGGGCCCCTGGGGACAGAAATGAAATGCCAGAAACATAACGCTACTGATAACCCTAATAACCCTAAAACAGATTTTTGTCTGTGTTCCTGACACATTCCGTTCCTGACATTTCACATCGCTTCCTGCCTTTAGAGGAACCAAAACAACAACATACACCAATCATTACCGACTATTAAACACTTGGTATGATTTGGCTGGATTTGGGCTTTTGGTTCAACTAAAGCCATACACACCCAAAGACTTCACATCACATATCCATACCTATATGCTACAGATTCCAGAATAGCCCGGACAAGGTGGCTCCTGCAGGTGGAAGGCTTCAGTCCCATGAATGAAGCACAAGCATAGGGATCATTCACTGGAGCCTAAAACAGACAATACGTTGAGTAAAGAAGCCCACACCCCGCCTCTGATGTTATGTAGTAATAGATGAACACTTACATACATATACCGGCAGCAGGAAGGGAGAAAACAGGCAAGTTACAAGCAGACAACACAGGCTATATGCATAATCTCTGTCTCCTAGAGTGAGATATACATGCATATAATACAAACTTGTGAATGCAGCATACAGTATGTGACCAAAGACAGATCGATAAAACGAAGAACAAAGTTTTGATTGTCGCAGGAATTATTTGTGTTCTTTGTGCATTGAGTCTTTGACTGGAACCTGAAAGAATGACCTCCCACGGTGTGGATGCAATGCAGCCCAGCCAGATTTCAGTCTCTGGCGTTACAGGTGTGGGTGTTGGAAAGAATGTACCATATATCAGCGATTATTCTGCACAGAAAAAAGCCGGCACAAACAGCTACGTCTAATAAATCAAAGTACAATGCATGAATGTCAATATGGATTCTCTCCCCCGTGATGTCAAGCTGCAGTGCCGCTGTCGCTCAAGACTGGAAGCAAACATCTTACCACAGAAATGACTGGGCATGGATCATACCTGTAAACCTGTAAATGAAGGTACAAAGTAAATTCCTCCCGAGTCCGGGACACTTCTAGCCATTTCTTCTGTGTCTGATACATTGGTGTAGAGATCTTCAAAAAAAGATGGAGGAAAGGTCTGATTAACATGCGTGTCAACCACTGCAATAGAAGTGATGAAGGAGCACCATTTTTAAATGTCTGGTGTCTTTGGTACTACAGGACTGTCCACTATAGGTGCTGGTCCAATAAATGTAATAAAGCCCCCATATACCTTTAGATCACTCCATATAATTTCCTTTAGATCTACCAACTCTATGTAGTGCCGGTTCCTCCCTGATTGAATACATAGTAATTGGAAGGTTTAGAAAGGTCCTCATATTACATGGTTTTGGAAGAACAAATATTCATAGTAGAGAGATTGTATGGTAGGATTATAAAATGTATGTGGGCCTTAAGGAGGGCTCCTTCAGGGTCAAAGATTTTACCCTTGTTCTCTGCCCTTTTGCTCGATATAGAACACCTTGCTACAAATACATGTCCAGGGGAGCTCAACTGCTGGTGGACCCAGCATGCAAATTTCTTATACTCCATGTCTAAAGCCCCCCATACACCTTTAGATCACTCCATACAACTTCTTTTAGATCTAGCAACAACTTTGTAGTGCCGGGTCCTCCCTGATAGAATACATTGAGATTGGAAGGATTAGAAAGATCCTCATATTACATGGTTTTGGTAGAAGAAAAGTTGATTGTACAGAAATTGTATGGCAAGATAGTAAAGCCTGCCATACACGCACCGATCAGTGGCCGATTTTGCCGCCGACCGATGGGCGTGCGCGCTCGCCGCCATCGGCAAAATCAGCCGCTGATTGGGGGTGCCGACATGGGCCGACATATCCCTGACGCCCCACAGTTTGGGTGCCCGCCGATGCTGTCAGCTCGGGACTGCAGCATGATTATGTCATCACGCTGCTTTCCAGAGCTGAACTTAGCAGCTCTGTCAGCCCCCACTCGGTGCGTGTGTGATGTGAATTAGTGGAGTGCCTTGTGTTATAGTACAGTGAAAGAACCATACACAAGCTGAGTTGTCTGCTCCTCGCTAGACATTTGACCTGTAATAATCTGACTTATGACTTACTTAGCACTTACTAAGCTCTTGTGCCCATTTTATAGCCGTTCCAGTATCTGAAGCATTGCCTTCCGCTAAACAAACCACTTCATTCCCAATCTTCCAACCGACCAGGGGATACAGACCTTTCAGACAAGAAACAGATAATGAACCGTATGAAACATTGCCGCTAAAAAGCCATTTTTTGTGGTCATCCTTTACCTGCAATTGAGGTGTACAGATTGTTCCCCGTGTTGATTGCCATAAATGTTCCGGTACCCATTGTAAGCTTTACATCTCCCACATCGAAGCAACACTGACCAAACATGGCAGCTTGTTGGTCCGCCACCTGTCAGGAGGAAAAAAAGGTGGGTTGTTGTGACTACAGGATGTATTTTTTCATATGTCATTAAACCCCTAAAATCCTCTGGTACTGTCAGGCGCAGGCACTCCAACATCATCACTAACACTGTAAGACTCTCTAGGACCCATCAAGAACCTAAAATGTTGGAAACGTAAAAATTCTGTTTAATATTCCCCTGAATTAGCCATTCTATGAACCCCAGGTTCTCCAGTGATTGTCTGTGGTTCAATTAGCTGCAACAAATTGACCTCTTATTAGATATATCCCTACATAGACTCAGGTCCAACCCTGCTTGTCAAAGTCACAAACATGACAATTGTCTTTTCAGTTGTCCTCTTAAGATGCCATTGTGACCATCACCACCGAAATACTGTCCTAAGTAAATTTAGCATTTAACCCTTGCAGCATCAACATGCATTTCTGCCATCTGCTCATAATGCCCCTTTACAAAATAGGCCATCACTCACCAGTGCGCGAATGGGGATGGGTGTTCCGAATATGCTTGGATTTACCACTCCAAAGCTGTGACTGCAGAACATGAAGTCTTAATTACCATGGGAAGACTTGCTGCATGAAAACAGTATAACATGATGAAGTGAAATGTCCCTGACCTTACCTGGTGTCCTCAACAGGAGGAAATATAGAAATGGGGATGGAAAGTAAAGAGCAGAGGAAGGTGCTCCAGCACATCTGTAACAGAAGAGGAAAAGCATAAAAAGATACGAGACAATGTCTATACATTTGGCAGCTTCTAACTGTTCCGCTATAATAAAAAACGTTTAACATATCCAGGAACACTTTACATTGTTCTCCAGATTCAATAAATTTACTACCTGTGTGATGTACTTATTACTTACTATCCCATCCAAAGTAATGTCCTGCACCCAAAGGGTGCCTGGACGATTCTTGGCACTAGCGGCCGTGTCATCATGCACGGTCAATCTTCCAAAAACTGGCACCAAAACGACATGTTTTGCACCTAAGACTGTGACTTAAGTTAAGAAAACAACAGGGCTCCTTGTCTGGAGCTTTATTCAAACACTCAAGTAAAAAGGAAGTGAACAGGAAAAGTTTTCTGAAAGTAGTGAATGAAAGCTCCTGAATCAGAGATCAGCCTGGCGCATCACATTAGGTCTACTGTCAATTTCTGTTTTCTCTGAATTTGAAGGCATCACAACATATTAATCAGATCCTTATTTCCAGTACTGGAAGATCGAGACGTGCACCTATACCTTCCCTATGGCTGTCCATTACTCCAATTGGCAAATAAAAGGATTTTGGTACACAAGAGTTATGCTAGACATAGACAGCTCGATATTGTAATAGATTCGAGCACAATCTAGCGCTGTGCATGTTCACAGAGCCCTGAGGTGCAGGAAAAGGAACTAATTGGAGTGGACATAGGGTCCAACTTCATGATAATATAATCAGATTTAAAAAAAAAAGATTTAGAAACAATTACACACTTTTTTTCACTAGTGTATTTCCTTTTGCCACTTACCTTGCAACACCCAGGTGAACATTTCCCACAATATAAAAGAAACAGAAAGTGTGACCCACTGTGACATTGCTTACAAAAAAACTTACCAAGTAAGGGTCAAAAATTGCTGTCCCACTGGCGTTTGAATAGTCTGTTGCATGAACCGATCCTGCAATACATAAAAAGTTATTGTTTTTTCACGGTTTTATTTAATTTAGATGCCAACATTTAACCTTGAACACATGAATCCAGATTTTGTTAGGGTATGTATGTGTGGTAGGAATCCCTAATATATTGCTGTAATATATGCAATGAAAACCCTGGAAGATGGAAAAATAGCCCTTCCAAAAATAAAGAAAAAAAAAATCTTTAAAAGAAACCATTTTGATAATATAAACAAAGGCAGAAAGGTGTTAAAATCTAAATGTTTATACCGGATTTGGTTTGTCCTCCGTAACATTGGCCTTAAGATTTTGAAGAGAAGATATAAATCACAGTAATTTTAAAGCACGCCTAAAGCGGTCCACATGGGTCAGAGTCGCTCCAATATCCTAAAAGCATCGACTTACCTGCTCTGCTATGTGTAAATTGTCACGTTTACTCCTTATAGCGTTCCAGGGGTTAATAGCTTCAGTAACATGTACTCCCACTAGGGGGCCCCAGACATAATGGTTTTCAATGAGCAGAAACAAAAAGTTCATAAACTTGATCGCAGGACAACATATCTGCCAAATGACATTGTCTTTTCTTTTCTTTGCAGATTGCCCCAATAATTGGGGGTTTGCCAGCACAAGACAATGTGCATCGGGTGAATTTAGGTGCGCTTTAATCAGCTATCCAAATTGCACTTATTTTCTATGAAGAACTCCAAGCAATATGTAGATAATATAATTTACTATGAACTAAAGAAAAGCAGCAATGGGTTTTACACAGCTATTATCAGGGGTGCACATAAATTTTTTAGTGAGCTCCTCCGATGAGAAACAGGAGATGGTGTTTGGTACTCACCCTATATGTACGGTAGTCTTTCTCACTGTCTCCCTCACTGTGCTCTGCGTCAGCATTCTGCATGGTAGATTCTGCTGCAGATAGACTTCCCTGTTCCTGATTAAGTCTCCGATTAGCTGTCTCCATCCACAGGTCACCAGCTGGCTTTGGGTCAAATGTAACTCTCACAGTACAACACACTTGAACCCCCAGATCTCATACCTCAGTAGTACAACCCTGACATTTTCTGGCTTCGTAACTAGCCCCCGAGACTACCACCAGTCCAAATGTCAACCTTTCATAGTCATATTGCAGCTGTCCAGGGCAGCTGTCAGAAATCATGGGGCCCCGTACAGAAAAAATGTCCAATCTTTTTTGGGATTATTAATTTACATTTGCAATTTCCCACCCCTAACTGAAACCTTTCATAGTGCAACCATTCATGTTTCCCTGCAGTTATTCAAGTGGCCCCTTTTGAGTAGCAGAGTACCACTTACTGTATGTGCACCCCTGGCTATTATCATGATCACATAACAAGACATTAATCCTATAGTATATGTAAAGTAAAAAACAAACGTATTTTTATTATAATGTTGATTCAAGAAGTTTATGTTGTTATTTTTGTTAGCCACACAAAATACTTCCCAATGGGGACATTTCACTTTACGTCCTGTAAACATAACCGCATAATCCTCTAAATCCCCCAAGTATCCAAAAGCATGCCTGTTGCCAATACCACCACTGCTGATGGCACCTTACTTCTCACACAGAGGGAATGAAGCCTGTTTAATTTTCAGGTGCATATACATATCACTGGGCAGCTGTCAGCATGTCATGCAGGAGGTGATGACAGAAGCCAACGAAGGACTCCAGAGTCTATTTTAAAGCAACGTTTTTTTTTCAACCAGAAGCTGTGAACATCCCTTTGATAGTGCCTTGCTTTAAAAATCAAACATTAAAATGATCCATTATCAACTCCCAGGTGATTATACACATGTAAAAGTCAGAGCTTTTACTGTTGCGTGCAGAAAGACAGCTGTTTCATCCCAAACATGGTGGCTGATCTGTTCCCCAGCATCACACAAAGACTGAATGGACCATGCACAAGGCCAGATGGCTAAATGACCCTTTCCAACACAGAGCTGGAGATGTCACTTTTTTTTCTCTCTGCAGTCTATTTGTCTTGGTCGGGATATGAATGAACAGGATCTGCGCTGCATTTCCAGGATTTATTTCTGTGCCCTTCCAGAAAAGAACTCAGCTGGGGTTAAGACAAGCACCACAACCATCTGGACAAGTTCAACAGCCAGATGACGCTCATTATGAATATTTAAAACTAAAAACAAAGCCAAAAACCAAGATGGATTTCCCTTTTTAGTTTTTTTGAAAAAGGACACTTGCAGGTTTTGACTTTGCTTTACATACAGTATAATTTAATGGATTTTCTTTTGAATATTAGAAACTGCATTGCAAGAGAAAAAAAAATGCAAAATGCTTACTAAAGGTTTTCCGCTAGAAAACTTGTGAAGTTGTATTTATTGCAGCGATTGTATAAAATGCAAGAGTTCCCTTCTGCATATTTTACGGTTCTGCAGATTTTGAAGACAAAAAAATTACTGAATCTTCCATTTGAATGTTAAGATCACAGAAAAATCCACAGATATTTTAATGCCAGACAAGTTGTTCCCTGGTATTTCACCCCTTGAAACATGGAAGTGGTTGAAAAGTACTTTTTTACAATCATGTTCATATACTTAAAGCCCCCCCATACACCTTACAATCTTACCATACAATTTCTGTACAATCAGCTTTTGTGCTACCAAAACCATCTAATATGAGGACCTTTCTGAACCTTCCAATCACTATG
>CM070035.1:35052852-35065757 GCA_036250615.1 Ptychadena robeensis
AAGAGGATGATGTGGTCAAAATACTCATTTGCCTAATAATTCTGCACTCCCTGTAAGAATGAATGCAGGCCGTGCATAACATAATATTACCGCAAAACTAACACGTTAAATGACCATGTAGCATGCTGCACATTGACTGTATGCGTCACTGAATGGGACATAATGCACAGTTAAGGTGCAGCACCGCTTTCCAGTGTGTTGTGTCCCGCTGTTACAGGGAACGCAGTGCCCACTGTGAACCTAGCCTAATGCCTGGCATACACATGCCGATAAGCGGCTGATTTTTCACCTGACCGGTGTGCGCGCTTGCGTCGTCGGTCAGCAGAAAAATCGGCCGTTTATTGCCGTGTGCCCACATGGGGTGACAGATCCCTGTGGCCCTACAGCTCGGCCGGCAAGAGAACGGACATGTCCGATATTCTCTGGCTGATGCCATTAGCTTCAATGAAGACTGCCGTCTTCATTGAAACTAATGGCCAGCACACAAAGGGTGCCGGCCGACTGAAGCAGCCCCATAATGCACCAGGATGCAAACGTGATAACATCATCACGTTTGCATTCCGGTGCACATCGTAGCATGTCTGTCGGCACCCATCTGTGGGTGTATGGCAGCATTACTCTCGCTGATAATTAAGCAAATTTTTTTTGCCAGACTAGAGACACTTGTGTATGTGAAGGATGGATCGCCAATAGTTCAAGACTGAAGCTGTAAAATATTTGAAAACCGCTGTCATTCATCTGAGGCGACAAATACTTTGATTTCTAGCTTCAACTTTAAACATGACTCTGGGGTTCAAGGGAAATCGTGAACAAAACCTTGTTGTTTTCATTGTGTTTGTCTTTTCCTTTAATTGGCCATTACAGTACAGTGTTGGTTTCCTGGCCAGTAGTTCTGTGGTTCTCACGGAAATCTGGCTTTCCTCTTCTGAATCTATTTCTGCTGCTGCTCTATCCTATGAAGGCTTTCACTTCACTCACACCCAGACTTGCCAACAGGTCAGTTGGTGGTGTCACTTTCCTTCTCTCTCCTCACTGCACCTTTTGTGTACTACAACCCCTTCCCTTAAGTCACCTTATGTTCATGAGGTGCACTCAATCTACCTGTTTCACCCCCCTCACTTTATTGTTACTGTAGTCTATTGCCCTGACCCTTTATCCCAATTCCTTGACAACTTTACTTCTTGGCTCCTGCATATTTTTCACCCATGATCTACCAATCCTAATCTATAATGTCACACCTGGACTGAGCTGCCTTTCACTTTAATCTCACTCTCCAATGAATTCTAAATAAATTATCCCATGTCGTCCTCATCCCCATAACAAGCTGCTCGCAGGGCAGAACATGAGAAGAGAAAGTCTGGTCACAACAGCCACTTTCTCAATTACAAGGCCAACCTCCATTAAGTAACCCTCTGAGCGTTTGCCACGTGGCACGGTTTTTTTATAACCGTGCCACGGGCAATCGCGGCGGAGCACAATGTGCTCCGCCGCGATTGCCTGCTCAGCTGAGGGATGTAAACAAAAGTCCAGTGTCGCTGGAGACGCCGGACTTCTGCTGACAAAAAGCTACGCCCCTCCAGTTTGACGGAGGTCTATGGCGCCGCCTACCCCCGCCCCCTTCGCGTCACTGGTGACGCGATCGGGGGCGGACCCGGAAGCATCGGCATACATGCCGATGCTCCCGACCGCCGTCAAAAGACGGCGAGACCTCGGGCGTTCCTCCGGCTAACTCGGGCTGAGTTTCATGATGCATGAAACTCAGCCCGAGTTAATTCGGGGAGAACGCTCAGAAGGTTAAATGCTGGCCTTACTATTGCCAAGCAGAAATACTTATCTACACTCATATACTCACAAGCATCAAACCCTCATTATCTATTCTCACCCATGGCCTACCAGTCCTAATCCTTGGTGACTCCAAAATAACCATGGATGACCTCAGCAACCCCCCATCTGCCAAACTCCTCTCTATGACTCCCATGGCCTAACCCAGCACATTCCCACCCCCACACACACTTGACCTGGTCTTCACTAAGTTCTGGACCCTTACTCACCATGATAACTCTGCATTCCCCCTCTCTGACCACAATCTTCAATATGAACACTTTTTGCCCTTTGTCCTCCCCCTTGCCTCCTTGAACCAAACTGCATTACACCCCACCTCCGATCCCATCCTCCTGTAACTCTTCCCTAACCTCATTTTGCACCATTGGCCTGAAGGAAGTTACCTCAATGCTTTGCATAGACACATTCTATCAGTCTTGTCCCTCAACTGGCCTCTCCCTCTCCTCTGGTATTTTCCCATAATCCTTCAAACATGCTGTTGTTCTCCCAATACTGAAAAAGCTATTGCTTGAATATCTCTTTCCTCTAGCTACTGATCATCTCTTTTTCCATTTACTTCTACACTGCTTGAACGTCTTGTTTACAAAAAACTCACTAACTATATGAATGTGAATTCCCTCCTTGACCCACTCCAATCATCCTTTAGATCTTCTCACTACAGTGAAAAAATAATTACTAAGGTTGCTTATGACTTGCTCAGAGCCTAGGTCCAAGGCAATTTTTTCCTGCTGTAGATCATCTTCTTCTACACAACTTGCACTCCCCGTGTGTTCACAACTCTGCACTTTCTTGGTTTTCCTTCTATTTGACTGTTGATCTTTCCAAACCTCTTTCAATGGCAACTCCTTCTTCTCCCATCTCTCTCCCCGTTGGCACCCCACAAGGCTCAGTGCTTGGCCCAAAGTTTTTCTCCCATTACACCTCCTGATTTGGCAAACTCATCTCATCCTATAGCATGCAATACCATTTGCCTATGATACCTAAATTTATGTATCTTTAACCCCTCTGCCTGCACACTCAGTGCCTATCAGCCATCTCTTTATGAATGAATGTCAGATTCCTTAACCTAACCTGAGTAAAACAGAACTCATTATCTTAACCCACAAGCACACTGCCTTGGTGTCCCCTCTATGCACTCTCATTTACTCCCCACATCCAGAATATTGCTAGATCCTGCTATTTCCATCTACACAACATCTCAAAGATCTGCCAGAGAACACCAAAGACCTGGTACATGCTCATCATTTCTTGGCTTGACAACTGCAATATCACCCTCTCTAGTCCACCTCTTTAGTCCATCATGAATGGTGCTGCTAGACTTGTTTACTCCTCTAAACTCTCTTCATCTCGTGCTTCTAAATTGTTCAGAGAATCAAATTCAAAGTTCTGTGCCTTGCTTTTAAATCATTCCACACCTCTCACATTTCCAACCTGGTGCATAAATATACCCAGACCACCCCTCTGCTCCTCTAGAGACCTAGTTATCACTTCCTCACTCATAACATGCACTGCTATTTAGACATCTCAAGGACCGCTCCTGCTTTCTGGAACCCTTTCCCTCATCTCTTTAGACTTGCTCCTTGCTGTAGTCTGGCCTACCCATGTTCTCGTCCATAACATCACCACCCTGTCAGTTCCATCTCCGCTACCGATTGTATACTTTGTACCCCAACCTCTTAGATTGTAAGCAGGGTCCCTTACTCCTACAAAACTCTAATGTACAGCGCTGTGTAATATGTTGGTACTATATAAGAAAAAGTTAACAATAAATAATAATATATGTGTTTTACTCTTCTAAACATTTTTAAAATATATGGTAGTATATTATCCAAAAAAGTTCAAATATAAACCAAACACCCGAATGTATGGAGGAAAAAGGGCCGCAGGGACCGGCACTAGCAGAGATCCAGGGGCCACTGACCTGGGTTTGCTCACAGACCATTGGTCCATATGTACTGATCCAGGGTATTTGGTTATTTGGCTTGCAGTGCGAGTCCCCAAAGATAACACTCCAGGTTTCACCCAGTAACCCACCAATATACAGTAACTGTGAGTATTTGCAACAGGCTGCTTTTATATTAAGTACTAAAGTTTAATTGTGACAATGTAAATAAATGACCACTACTTTTAGGGAAGGAAATTTTACACATGTTTGTTTTCTTGAGGTCCATCTATTGTCTGCTCAAAATTCCTGAGGGAGCCCCTCGTAGTAGGGGCGAAACACATCAAATTCACAGGCCAAAGAGACCCAAAAGCTTTTCTTTGCAAGCCATATTCGAATCAAGGGAAGTATCAAGGACCTTTTATAACCTACTGCTTGAGTATTGTAAGCATTGCATCAGACTCAATAATGGTCTAATGTGGACAAATTTTAACATGTCTTAATAAAATATTGTCCTTTTTTACTTAATATTTCAGCCTGTTAATTTACATGCACCTTTAAAGTCCCTGGGGTCTGGCCAACCTCTCCTTGAGCTACTTCCTAGTACAATTGCTAGTACAATTATCGAGTCAACTGTGAATTCTGCATTTTATCAAAATGAGGCTTTCTGACATAAAGTATAAGGTGAAACAAATGTATGTTTCAACATGTTAATGTCCAATTAATAATAGCACATTTACATACAGTAAAACCTTGGATTGCAATTAACTTGCTTTGAGGGTGTTTTAATATACAAGCAACAATTTGTATTCAAATTAAACTAGATAAAAAAAAAATATTCTGTAATTGAAAACACAAACCAGGATGTGGAATTAAATCTGAGTTTGATATAAGCACTGTGCATTACAAGCATATTTCTGAAAGGAGCAATTTCTGCAATTCCAAGCATATTGTGGATGGTGGAATTTCAAGTCAGAGCCTTTAGAAACGTTTTACAAAATGTGACACATATATTTGCAAAGTACACTTTTACATCTGTTGAAGATTGTGTTGTGTAAATGACTGCAATATGCATATTTCCCATGTGTTTTTATTCAGTTAAATTACCCTGATATGTAGGCACTGTTTCAAAAGTATCTAGTGTTTGCCAGGTCAAATATGTTGAAAAAGTAAACAATTTTATTTATTTCTTGTATTTGACTGTAAAAAAATATTTTTCACACTTTGTGCAAAGTCTATTGAAAATGATGATGTTATTTTAATTTAATGACCCATGACCCAAGGCAATATGTTTCATATATGAAAAAATACAACAAAGACCAGAAGAGTTTGATTACAAGAAGTACTACATTTGTTATGAATATAAGTGTCATTCTACATTCATTACAGCTTTTTTTTATTTGCAAGGCTTTTTAAAATTAGAAATGTAAGCAATTATAAATTTGTAGTGTAGTTTTTATTTTCTGGAGTCTCATGCCATTTACACAGTAATACTTGTGGCCAAAGTTGAAATCAGACTGCACTGTAGTTTAAGTAGAATCTGTCTTAGGTCTCCAGTGAAGAGACTACCCAGCGTAATGTGGCATCATTGTCATATCCTTCACTGCACCTTAGCTTGTGTTCTATTCTTTCCAGTTATTTTATACAACTTAAGCCCCCCATACACCTTAAGATCGACCCATACAATGCCCTTAGATCTACCAACAACTGTGTAGTATAGTGGCCTACCTGAAAGAATACATAGTGATTGGAAGGATTAGAAAGCTCCTCATATTACATGGTTTTGGTAGTACAGAAATTGTTTGGAAAGATTGTAAGGTGTATGGGGGCCTTTAACTATGTGGCATCGCTACACATGTAAAGCTGGGCATAGACGTTCCGATTCCTGCATGATCCGACCGCCGATCTGATGCTGTGCATGCTCCTGCATCCCTTGGGGATCAGGTCTTGCAGGAATCGGATGCAGCAACTAATGAGGATTGGGCTGAAATCAGCAGATCACACAGTTATCCGAAAGGACGGTAAATTTTAACCCAATCCCATTAGTTTGGCTGGGGATGGCTGCCCCCAGCCGAAGTAATGAGCTGCACATAAAGAGTGCCTGCTGATTCTTGGCACTAGTGCCGAAATCGGATAGGGAATTGACGGTAAATCTTACCATCTATTCCCAGATTAAAACATATATGTGAAGGTTCACAGATATAGTTAATAGCTTTATGGATAACGACTGATAACCCATACTTCTTGCTTTCTAGTTTATTAACAATTAACTGTGGAAAACAATGAGATGGCAAGATAGTGATCTGCTTTTTAAGGAAAACCAGAATGTTTTAAAGTCATAGAGATTACCAACAATATACTGCCCTGGAAAGGAGTGATCAATAGGCAAATCAACCAATTTTACAAGTGTATTTACTCTGAACTTGAAGTAGTAAATTTTTTTTGCAGTAAGTTTAACATAAATAAATAATAAATACTCATTTCTTGGGGGTTTCTGAGATCTTTTCAAGCAGGCCATACACGGGTCAGATTTTCAATCAATCGACTTAAAACGATCAATTTTTTAGTCGATTGATTGAGAATTGAGTTTTGCCCACCTGGTTAAATCGACTTAATCCGATCAAAATTGAGTGAAAATTCAGTTGTTTTTTCAACGGACTGGATGGTAAATTTTGATCGGTCGATTGAAAATTGGTTCCGTATTTTGAGAACCAAGTGTGGTCAACCAATTTTTGATCGATTTTTCTACCTATTCTAACTCACTTGTGATTGAAATTTTAATCGGACTATTTTGGATCGATTATTTTGTGGATTGAAAAAAAAAAAAAAAAAATCGATCAAAAATCTTGTACTACATATGGGGCATGATACAATCGACATACAATTTTATACAGACTTAAAAATTGATTGTTTTAAGTTGATTGATTGAAAATCTGACCCGTGTATGGGCTGCTTAAGGCCACTACAAAAGCAGAACTGTAGCTAGGATGAATAAAGAAAGATAGCACTTTATAAACAGAATAACACATTAGAAGAAGAAAACTACCTTTTTTTGGTATGGTTCAGAGTTAACAACAAATACGTAAAAAAAAAAACAACTTTCTGCATGCAGACATCTTAAAAAAGAAATGCTACCTGTCATCTTAAATGAGCAGCCATTTAAACAATGTGACATATCTGGAAAAAATATTATTTATATCATGTTTACAAAGTCCAAGAATCTGAATTTCTACCACGAAGACCCACTTTGGACCAATTAGACTTACAGTTTATATAACAATTACCACATATATGACTTTACTCATATATTATATATTGTAAGATGCAAGGCTAATTTGTACAGCACGACTTGGCAAATATTATTTTACTGCATTACTCTTTGCTGTACTATTTAGATATTTGAGACAACAGGTGCAACAGTTCTATGTTTTCTTAATCTAAAAAACAGCCTAAGGGACTTGTATATTTCTCTGTAGCGAAGTCCATACAGACAAGGTGATGCTGCCTTGGGTAAAACAATTAACAAATTGCAGATAGTCAATGTTACCCACAACCCAGTTCTCAATCCGATGACGTTACTCATATACAAAAGATATTCCAACAGAAGTAAAAATAGTGGGCTTAAGTAAAAGAACAGTATGGTATGATGCATTAAAAAGGTGACACTGGCTCGCGAGGACACTTTTTTCCAGATTCCAGTTTCTCTTGTTTTATAGTACAAAACCAAGTAGCAGCAAAATATCAGAGAGAAGCATACAAGAAAAACAGTAACGAATAAGATATGAAAAAACTTGAGAGTATCATCTCCATGTAAGGCTAAAAGTAAAATCACTGGGAGAGAACAATATTCAAGACGACATGGCAAAGGTTTCTGGCTAAAATATAAGGGTAGGAGGACCACAGCAGGAAAAAAAAAGGATGATATCCAAAGGAGAATAAGCAATTTTCTTGTTCTTCTTAATGGAAGCAGAGATATATAATGCAGAGGCCACAAGACTGCTAAATATGTATCCACCACCATGCAAGCTGTTGTGAGGACACCGCCCCAATAGGCTACAGCCAGCACAAAAAGCAACATAATACAAATAATTTTAGGTATCTTTACATTCATCACATTGCAAATGGTGGTCACTGTGTAAAACACAAGGTATATCAAATCGTAAATGATTGTATTTCCCAGGAGTAAAAACCTTGTTTCATTGCGCATGCTGAAGTTGGAGTAAATGGCAAATAAAATGGAGGGTGTGAAAAAAAGAGCTGTGATGCAGCAGAAGGTTGTTGGTATTAGAAACATATGCATTTCTGCATAAGATGGATAAATAATCCATTCCTGTATCATGAAGAGAGAAGGCTGATCAACTTTCAGAGACTGAAATGTAGTAGCGTTTGAGTGTAGCTCTCTTTGGAGCATATGCGAGGTATTGAACAAGATGGGTAGGTTGCATCCCGAAGCATTCATGTCTTAAGTCCTTCAGTGGTTGTCCTAATTCAGGCTGAGATTTGATACATAGAAGGCATCCCAATTTTTGGTAAATTGTATCTCCAATGTCCAAATCTGAAGTGTCATCCCTGTTGCAGTTTCTTGCCACAGACTTTAACTTTCATGTCCTAATAGATTCATGCGGCTGCCAAAGTTAGAAGAGCTAACATTTCTGAGTATATTTCCAGAGAATTGTTTGGTTGCCTATAAACATCAGGTTGAGTAGATTTTTGTCCTCATTACCTTAACAAAGAGACAGATGGACCAGATAACTGATTATACCAATATATAATACAATACAGGACATTCCATGTGTACTAGCCTGTGCTCCCATCAAACCAAACCTCCTAATGACTACTGAAAGCAAAGTGTATTGATTTCTAACAATATAATCAATATCATATTTAGTGTTGTCAGAAGAGGACTTTGTGCTTCCAAACCAATTGCCTCCAAGCCGTACAAGGCACTTTATATTTGTCATAAGTTATGATATCAGGGCACCTGTTTTTAAACGTTGGTTATGTTCTATACATATGTAAACAGTAACCAGAAGAAAACACATCTGATCTATTGATTTTAGCAAATGACATATAATTCCATATTTTTTTTTATGCTCATCACATGATCACAATTTGTATATTGATTCTTGATCTGTGCTGTGACTATAATGTATGTATGTATGTATGTAATTTAAAAGATATTTGTTATAGGAATATGCTTTAAATGTAACCATAGTACACTTTTGTGAGCATATTTGAAATCATTTGAGCAGTATTAACTTTAAAGTAAAAGTGATGTTAAAATTTTTTGTCTTTCATATATAAGTTGTCGCATCAAAGCAGGCTTATCTGTGTATATCATAAACAACAAGAAATTAGAAAGTGTCGGTAGACCTGAATTTGAAGGAACATTAATGTAAATGAAAAAAAAAAACCCACAAACCTTCAACTATCTGAAGCTCCATCTCTTGTTAGATGAATGCTGTGATCCTGTATTTTGAAGAAGAGGAGAAACGGCTACACAGCTTTCCTCATTTCGGGCATTAGTTGTCGTGATTGACATTGATTCAATCAATTAAAACAACACTTACAGACCCCCACAACACCTAACTTAACTTTCACCTGTTGAAGTATGGCATTGGGCTTAAAGCGGACCTAAACCCACAAGACTAACCTTTTTTTCCCAGCTAGCCATTATTAATAATTATTATTATCTTATAATCTGTAAATAAAAGATAAAAAATACTTACCTGTAAGGAGATATTGGTTCATTTCCCCTGGTGCTCCATCTATTTCTGGACTCCTCTAGGCACACTGTGCCAAGACAAATGTCTCAGACGTGACATTCTTAATGCCAGCTGCTCGCATCTATTTATATTTCTACCGCTTTCACTTTGTGTCCATTGAAATACATTGTATCTGGTGGCCACAGCATTACTGTAGCCTCAACCCATGAATGACTGGAAGCTACACAGAAATCAAAATGGCGACTTCCACAGAGGACACCAGGGTAGGTAAGTATATTTTTTTAGGTTTTTGAGCACCCTTAAGCCATTGGGACAGTTTAGAGATAAGTAACATGCAAACAACTAGGCCGCTAGGCCTAGTCTCAGCCTGGACTGTCTTGCTGCCTCCCCTTTTTCTGCTCACCCAGGCTCGGGGGGAGCCTTGGGGTGCACAGGTGTGGGACTGCCCAGTACATGCTTAGCCCATTGCCTAGCAGAGACAGGGTATGGGCAGTAAAGGGGCAAACTCTCTGCCTACTTTTTCTAGCCCAGGCAATCTCAGGAATTAAAACAGGTCAAGAACAAATAGCTAAACAGAAAGCTAAAAAAACAAGTGTGTAAAGCTAAAAGTTACCAATGAAAACTTGCACATGTGAATGAATGAAATGCTTTTAATTCAAGTTTGGAATAAAATATTAAGGTAATGAAAATCTACATGCTTCATTACAACTTTTCACTTGGGACCCACTTGTCCCCACATGTGCCCCCTGATCCCCATCCACAAATTTATGTGATTACAGCATTTTCAGGGGCTTTGCAATAAACTCGGAAAACTGTGTGACATGTTCCTACTAATGATGAGCGAATGGGCAATATTCGAATTTGTGTAATTTTGCAAATACCCGCAATGATATTTGATTCGATATTCGTAATCTCAGATATCCGGGATTGTGGATAGTGATAAAAAAATCGCAATGCGATCAAATATGCGCAATGCATGCAAGTAAATCGGATATTTGACTGGAAGAATATCCGTCATTTCCTTAAAAAAAACGCATGGTGATGATATAATTGTGATCCATGCCAGTAAAGGGAATCGCAAACAATCGCACAAAATCACAATGGCGGCATCTGATGATATATTCATGAATATTTGCGAAATGTCCAAATGCTCATATTCCAGCTAAGTATTCATAAATCGTGATGATACCTAAGGTGCTTTGCAATAAACCAACAAAGTCATCAGAAAGCAGTAAATATATATATATATATATATATATATATATATATGGTTCCAGTTATAAATGTTCATATTAAATAATGCAGTGTCCAATATAAAAGTTTGCTCTGTTTTCAAAAAATTTATAATTATTTTTTGTATATTTTTTTTGCTTTTTTTTACATCTATTAATAATTGATATATAGATTCTATTGGATTGTACATAGGTCTGTTGGCGTTTAATATCTATTCAGAAATATCTTTCCTCCATGTGCAATGTTTTTTCAGACTGTATTTTAAATATTGATGTATATTTTTTCTCTACATATGGCACTCTCATTTAGGACACATTGTTTGCACTTCACTGGTAAAATCCAATAGAGATGTCATGTAATGGCAAAGAAAACACATTTACAGTATCAGCAGTGATAGCAGATGTCCAATAACATTAAAATGGAAGGTCTGTCCTTTTATAAACACATTGTAATGCTTACAAGATAATAGCATCTATATTTATGGCTGTGCATGGAGACAGAAGCATTTAGCAAAGGCAATAAAACAACCTACCTCTTGTTCCTACTGCAATAAACAAATATAAAACATAGAATAATATTGAGATTTTATTGAGTCCCTATTGTGGGACAAGTATTTAACAATATAAATATGTTTATGAGTTAAATTCCATCCTTTTACTTAGTCTTGTGCACTTGTTTATTAGGCTGATGATGAGAAACATCTAGCTATTTCCTCCTAAGTAATGCTATCCATGGTCCACCCACCTTATTAATTACATCTCATTTTCCGCTATTGTGGAGGCTCATTTTCCTGTTCCTGTAGGCAAAGATATGGATAGCCACTTCAACACCTACCGAGATCCTTTTTTCTTGTTTTGTTAAATCAGTTTTTCTTGTTTTCCAAAAAACAAGTACATATATAAATACTAGTTGAGCAGCATATAGTATATGCGAATATGCATAAAAGATTTTTAAAGACAAAACGAGGACTTAGAAAACAGAGGGAGGAGGAATAACATAAGGATTAGGGGGCTACCGGAGACAGTGTCGGACGAGAAACTAAGAGAAACAGTGTGTACGATACTCAACACAATTTTAAAACGACAAGATCAGATGGGAGTGAAAATAGATAGGGTACATAGAGCACTCAGGCTCAGAAATATCCCTTCCGTCCCTAGAGATGTGATATGTAATTTGCATGACTACACAGCTAGGGAGGAAATAATGTACCATGTCAGACAGAACCCGGAAGTTAAGTTCGGAGATGTAAACCTTCAATTCTACCCGGATATCGCATGGGCAACGTTACAGCATAGAAGGCATTTAGGGCCCCTACTTAAAATACTGCGTGGGGATTCAGTATAGATGGGGACACCCTTTTGCCTTAATTGTGTGGAGGAACGGAAGAACATACACAGTAAGATACCCGGAAGATGTGCCGGGCTTTTGTAGAGACCTAGACTTGACTCTGCCAAAACTCCCAGGATGGGAGCCGGCATTCAGGAATAGACAGACCCGGCAGCAGGAGGACACGTGGACCACAGTGGGGGACGGGAACGGTGGGGGTATGCCCTGTCACATTTACTTTTGGCGCTGTTTGTCTCCCTCCCCTGCCCCCCCCCCCTCCTGTGCCCCCAATTGACGTCTGCAATGTCACAAATTTGTATATATGGTGCAGGGAACTCATAAGCGACTATAAATTTATGGCTGATCTGGCAAGGCTGCATTAGGCGACGCCATGTGGGTCTGGGGGGGGCCACCTCCCCCTAGAGGGGGGGCCCCAACAGGTCCGGGTGGGAGGAAGCACGCCCCCGGGCTCCGCCTTTGTGACGATGGACGTACCCCCAGGGGTGGTTGCCGCTGCCCTTGCATGGGTGTTGTGGCGGGGGAGCGGCCCCCACCCAAAGGGAAGAAAACGTTGCTGTAGCAACGGAAATAGATGTGTGATAAAGCAGGCTCAAGAGACAATTGTATTGTTTTTTATTTGTATGATGTGTAGGAAATGTTGGAAGGATGATACTACTGGCAAAAAAGGTGCCCTGGGTAAGATGGATAAGGAGGAGGTAGCCCAAGGGGAAGGTCATCCGATAGGGGTTAATCTGGAAGGGGGGAATTTAAGCACGCTCAGTAGAGGAATAAATAAAAGAGGGAAAAGGAATAAAACCCAAAATCGAGTATTCACTAATATCCCTTAACCTCCCTGGCGGTTCACTGAGGTGCAGATTTCTGTACCAAAAGTGATA
>CM070035.1:35074715-35089343 GCA_036250615.1 Ptychadena robeensis
CCATTTAAGCAACTTTATTTAGCCCGAATTAACTCGGGCTAAACACTCAGAAGGTTAAATTAACTATCAAAATGTTTTTACAAAAATAGAGTGACATCTCCCCTGATGGGGTGGCCCACATCCCAAATCTAAATCTATAGAGAAAATAGTAGGGGTGAATTATGAAGTAAACATCCCCACTATGTTTGTTTCCCCTTGAGCAAACAAGGGCAGGGGACTTTTAAGGGCCACTGTAGGAAAGTAAAGGTAAGTAAGGTTCACTACATGTATACCTGAGTAAAAGTGATCAGTTTTATTAATACCTCCACAGGAGGCTCATGAACATAAAATGAGACAACATGACAGCCACATTCATATAAACATTTCCACCACTTCTGATTACAAGACAGTATCAATAATGTATGCATGATTAAAATAAAAGTAAAATACAGTAAAATGTAAACAGTAGATTCGGACGGGGGATTCCATAGCTTAGAATCCACCCCACCCCAACGATCCTTTCGATTTTCATCTTCATCAGGGAGTAAAGGTGTCCTATATGGTCATGTCAGAATAATGGAACAGGTTAAAATCAGTAGTGAGGTGCCAGAATTCCCCAAAAGGAGGGGGGCCAGATCCAGAAGAGGAACGGGGAGCCCAGGCAGCCTGCAGCGTTTGGCCCCTGGGTACATACTGATTCTTCGATAGTAATTCATATATAGTAGTAAGTTGGGTATTTACTAGTTCATTCAGTAATGGTAGGTATATAGTAATATACAAGAAGAAGTTGGGTCTGCCAATAGTACAGGACGGTGTGGGTCTCCTCCATTCTCAAGACCCACACCGTCCTGTACTATTGGCAGACCCAATGCCGCAGGTGATTTTAAGGTCTTATAATTTCAAACGTAAAAATTTTGAACCCATCTCCAACAGTTTTGCTTGAGATGTTTGCATTGGTAACTCATGGCAGCCCACATTACCATACATTAGAGCAGGTAAATGTGGACCCAGACTTAAGGTGGGCATACATGGGTCTATACCCATTCAATCGATGAACCCTCGAGTGCAGCGTCATGTCATCACCACGCTGTCCTTGATAGCTGTCACCCCACTACTCGCAGGGCTTCCCTTCCGTCGCCGGCTGCACCTGGTGTCACCTCAGCAGGGTTACCTGCGGCCGCCCTGCGTGACTCACGGTTATCCCTGAGACCTGCTCTCCATGCTCTGCCACCTTGTGCCAGACCTGCCACTAGTGCCACGCAACGGGCGACCGCTGTACCCCGGATGGCAGGTCGCCCTGCGCGGTCCACCCAGTCACAGCCAGTCTCCTCGCGCCTGCGCTCTCGCGCAGGTCCAAGCCTGCGCACTAGGTCTACCACCCAGGTCTTTCCATAGACCTGCATAGGTGCGAGTTCACAAAGGGTTAATTCTCAGTCTGTCTCAGCAGCACACGCCCAGAGGGAGAGGCTTTCCAATCCTTTCCCCTATATAAGGCAGCAGTGTGAGCAGTCACATTGCTGCTTGATCCAGTCTACTTGCTGGTTCCTGTGTCCTATGTTTATGTTCCTTGTGCTTACTCTTGATTCCTGACCCGGCGTGTTACCTGATTGTGAAGATTATCTGGCTACTTTTACCTCTGCTACGTCCCCGACTACTCTCCTGATTGCCGCCTGCCACGACCTCTGCTTTGTTAATCGATATCCTGCTATCCGCCTGCCTACCGACCCTGCTTGTTCCTGACCATTCGCTCTGCCTGACCCTTTGGTACTTCGCTTCTGAACATCTCCTCCTAAATAGGGACCCCTGCTTCGGATAGGCATAACCCCATAGTGGGTGTACCCGGTGCTGCGAGACCTGGTGACTGGTTGCGAGAAAAGACAACAGGGCCCCCTCAAGGGGCACCTGCCTATCTCCCATTAGGGGGGCTCTGGGGGAAGACCGCCAGTCACTTAGACCCCTTGCTGCCGGGTGCCCTACCAGTCGTTGCCACGCTCCTGGGGTTAGCCTTAACAATCGCTTCTCGATTAAATGAAGAAACAATGGGCACCACTTTTGCACAATCAATTGCCGTTCGATACTTTGAATGACTCTGGTCCCTATCCAAAATAATAGCAAAGAGGGATTTACCAACTTTAGCAAAACATGTTGGTAACATCTTTCACTAAAGAAGAATAATCTGGAGCCCCAAAACATAACACATTCACATTTGTGTGTGCGAAAGTGCCTAGCATCCTGCTGTACGCATCTTTTTACAGGCAACACTACTTTTTGCCTTACACTTGCATTGCCAGTACACAGCACAGTATTGTGTGATCTTGGTCGCTTCCTTTCAGAGTGTATGCGCAGGGGTGAGGAAGGAGACTTGCTGGCAGCCAGGGAGCCATGACAAGAAAGCTGCATAGCCACAGGTTGCAGACCCCAGCCTGGGGCCCTGCATGTTTTTTTAAGGTGTCTGCCATGGGGGAAAATATGCAGAGAGGACATTACCTTTCAAATCATCAATGGGACAGTGTCTATTCCAATGTCCGAAAAAGGTGATTCAGCGCCACTTTGTTTAGAACACTTCTTCATTGCGGAGATTTGCAATGTCACCAGAGACGCATCTATTAAGAGATCAATTGTGGTGTCTGCAAGATGCAGAAAAGCAGATTTTCCACCTCTTTGTTATACTAATAAATAGGGCAAGCAACAGGCAGTCCATCCCAAAATCGCCCCCCCCCCCCCCCCCCCCCCCCCCCCCCCCCCCCCCGCGACTTCATTCCCAGCGCTAGACACATGTCCAAAGCAGTAGTGATATGGCCTAAATTGGCTTTGGCTCATTGTAAAGTAGGTGAGGCTTAAAAGGTAAAGGGATGACCTAGGACATACACAAGTCCACATCATATTTCAGTATGGAGAAGTATGTGGGTAATTTATGTCTTACCTCTATCCATTAGGACTGTAAATTGTAGACCAATTTTTAAGATGGCTGAGTACAAATGTATATATTTTTGTGCATTTTCACACAAAACAATGGTGTCTTTCATTTTACAGATCTACATTTTGAAGAATGGAACTGATACGAGGCAAGACATTTATCATAAGTTATGCTCAAAACGTGTCAGAAAAGGTGCCTCAAGTAGGATGTAAAGATAAAAAGAAGATAGACTGTCAGAAGAATCCTCCTCTACGTGATAATAAAAAGAATGTCACAGCAACACGAAGAATGTCTAACGTAAATTGCACAAAAAAGACAGTAGATAATATCCGCTGTCCAAAGCCTGTTAAGAAAAGTAAAACATATGATTGTGTTACAAGAGATGACAAAGTAGATAAAAACACTGATGTGAGTGGACATGGAAGACTTCCAAATAGTATAAGTTCCCCGGGACTCATTGAAGACCCTGGTGGCAAAAGGAACGATCCGCCAACCACCAGACCATCAACATGCAAACAGTCTATGATTGACTACAGAAACTTTGTGCCTCAGATGCCTTTTGTGCCATCGGTTGCAAAATCACTGCCAAAGAAAAGAATATCATTGAGAAGATCTAAGAAGAGCTTACGAAACATGTTTAACTTAAAAAGAAACAAGCAGCAAGACACCATATCAGAAGACGAGAGGCTCCAAATAGTGAATGTAGATTCAAATAGAGAACAAATAGTCCAAAAACAGTGTCAGTCTAATGTGGGTGAAATACTTTCTGATGAGCTCCTAACTCCAGAGTTTCCTGACCGTGAAATGTACATTGATGCTATTGATTCCTTCAAAGCATTGTGTGAGGATGTGGCATCTCTCAAGAGCTTTGATTCGCTTACTGGGTGTGGAGAAATATTTGCAGATGAATGTTCCTCTTTTCTTGATATAGAAAAATGCAGAGTAACGTTTGTTTCTAAGCCAAGCCCTATAGCTGCTAACTTTCAAGGTGGAGGAGAACGTCTTGCCTCACCCGCCAAATCAGAATCCATAGATTTCTCCAGACTTCATGGTCATGTAAAGTCATTGCCAAGTAATTTAAGTTCAAATGAATTTTTGGAAGCTAAATCACTACCTTTTTCTTGTGATGCAGTCAGAAACGAAACTAGCAGCACTACGTCAGGAGACCAAGTTTCCACTTTATCCTATAATGATCTCATGTCCTCTAGCGAGAACATTAATGACCCAGAGTCTCCAAAATCTACTAGCGATGAAGGATATTACGACTCATATCCACCTGGCCGGGAAGAAGATAAAAATGAACTGGTAAGCCGCAGATCATTTCCAAGAGACAGTTATAGTGGAGATGCCCTTTATGACTTATTTTGTGATTCTGAAGAAACAAAATGCCCCAATCGAGACTGTGATTTGCCAGTATCTGGCCCATATGCCGAAAATCCTACATCTATCTACAGTTTTTGTGTAGGATCTGAAGAGAATATGGCCTCTCAACCACCTTATGATCCAGTAGAAGATAGTGTTCTCCAAAATTCTTGGAAAGGGAGGGAATGTTTGCTGAAGTTGTGTGACACTGAACTAACTTTAACAATGGGGATGGTGAATTGGTTAAAAAGAACAGGAAGAATAACAGATTCTGAGATCAATGATAAAAATCTTACTTCTGATGATATAGAAATAATAGACACTGGATCAAAAACAGGGAATGCTACTGAGCTACAGACAATTGCATCAAAAGACACAAGAGGGGAGTGTTATCGATTACATAGGGAATACAAAGAAAAAGAATACTGCAGAATAATTAGTCATATTAGAGATTCTGAAAATATATTAGCAGATATCTTGTCTGGCAACACATGCGAAGAACAAATCACAGCTCCTGCAGAATTCCAAAAGGACTTGCCTGGAAAAGGCTTCTTATCTCAAATGTATTTGGATGTAAAAGATTCAGATCTGGAATCACCAGTCCTAACAACCAGCAAAGTTATTGAAACTCAAGAGGAGCTTGAAATGTCAAGCCCAGAGAGTGAAAATGTATCTCCTATGATGTCCACATGTAAAGAGGATGTGACAAATGTGCCATCTGTTCATAATGGTCTTGACACTTTGCATTCATTAGGGCTACAATTTCTCACAAGCTCCACGTCACAGAACAAGGGTCTGACAGAGGTTCTGGATAAATTCACAGCTCGACTTTCTTCTCTGCATATAACATTTGGTAGCCAAACCACCATGAATGGTACAAGTAAAATCATGAGGCCGTATGAATCTGCTCAAAACATTAAAAATTCTATGGAAAAACATGATTCCAAGTCTCAGCCATCACTAATTAAACCAGCTCTAGTGTCCAATTGTGATAAAGAAAATGATCTGAAAACCACAGATGAGCCACCAATATCAAACCTTCTTTCACACAATTTAAAAGATGAATGTACAACAAAGAGTCAAGTGCCAAAGGAAACGCAATCTAACAAGATTGTCCACAAGGCAAATTTCCTACCTCTCTTCAAATCCCCATGTTCATCTGTGATTTCTCGATTCTCCTCCACTTTTTACAAAGTACACAAGCCAGGAGATGCAGTCATATTTTTTAACACAGGAAAGTATAACCAAGTGTCTGCTTACAATGAAGACATTGCCCATGATTCCGATGACCTGTCGATAGATTTTCCCAAATTCAGAAAAGACGAGTTTGATTCCATCAGCCCTATAGATGATTCTGAAGGAAGAGGTATGTAAATGACAAAGTGGATGTTTCTCCTTGAGTTTAATATATAGTAAATCTTCATGTTGTGGCTGTGTAATGTTAAAAAAAGCAAAAGAGACAAAGGGGATTGACAACTCCACTAGTATGGCAAGTCAGTCGGTAACTAAGCAAGCCATCAGCATTTCGTTAATTTGGGGTAACCACTACTGTAAATCATAAAGAAGCTATTGGTCAACAAATGTAGGTAAAATGACATAAGGTAGACAAAGATAATTACTTCATATACTTTTAGCATTTTTTCTTATTATATTATTCTTATAGTATTTTTTATTCATATCCAATGTGCCGTTGAAATTCCTCTAAAAAGATCCAATTCCCTAGCACACCCACAGTACCTTCTGCCATGTCATAGTACTTTTGGAAGTGTCTACTGTCTCTGCTGGCCCAGCACTTTTGCCTCTCCCCTTATCTCCTAGAATAGAACACATGTACAAACAAGCATTCCTGGGCTTAAAGAATAGCAGAAGTGCATCTGAAAGGTCCCCATTTTTAGGTTACTAATGGCTAGTAAGTAGACTTGTAATGCTGCCAAGAAGCTCTGGATACATGCCTAAAAAAACATAATATAAGTGTGCTGATTTCATAATTAGAATAATGAAGACTGAAATATGAGGGTGGTTTCCTTTCCAATCTATACAGTCTAATTGTCACCAAATACAACATAAACAACAATAAACTATACAATCTCTTGGGACGTTGGGAGCTTTCCTGGTAATTATATAACATATAAATACTTGGTGATATTTAAATAAATATTTAAACAAATAAACAATTATTAATTATTACAATTAATGATACATATATGCATATATAAAACATCATCATAATTCCACTTTTTCATGTACACATTTCCTAACATGTTTACCAAATTACCTCCGCTTAATCAGGGGATGGTTATCCCTGTATAATAGAATATAACATAATTTTTGATACATTGCCTCCAGGGCCGGGACAAGGTCCACCAACAGCAGAGGCTGAGCTGCCAAAGTGCGCCCCTCTCCCAGCCCAATTTGCATATGAATCTCATCAAAGTTAAAACTTGTCTGTGTAAGTAGTGGATTGTCATTGATGTTAGTCAGCCTTAATATATCTCTGACTGCGTTCAGCTGCCCCGTAGAGGTTGAGGAAGCCCCATTGGAGCCTATAATAATGGAGACTGCAATAACAAATATAAAATATAAATGTTTGATTTCACTGAACTAACTAAAAAAATACAATATATTGTATATGTATGTGTGTGTGTGTCTACATTGTTATAAATGTAATAATTAATAATAAGCCAATATTATTATCTTTTGATTTTACAGGTTTATTGTAACAAAGAACAGCCATCGACGCATGTGACAATTTCCATCACTACTTGAGATTAATGTTGGCACTTAATGATTTATTAATGATGTTCAATCCCAATGATTGTTTATCTCTGGTCATTGTGTGAAATACATACAAGAGGAAGCAAAAAACAACCACAACCGAGGCAGCTAAACTATGACATCAGACTGAAAGGGACCATTTCCAAAAACACCATCCTTTCTATGTTTTTGATATGACTTTTGATATCTGTGAAGAGATACTGTAATTTTTTCTCAGTTTGGTATCAACGTAATTTAAAAAAGAAGTTGCTCCAACTGGGGGCATAAAATGCAAATTATATGTATTCCTGCACATGAAAGTATTGGCCATTGCTACCAACCATAAGTCACTGCTTAAAGCTGAACTCCAGAAGACATTTATTTGGTTTCATTAAATGTATATATTTGGATTTCTGTTAGCTTTCTCTTGACAAACCACTGCCACACTTAACATTCAAGAGGACTTGACAGTTATAGCATAAGCTGCCTTAACACTGTCACCACCAACCTGCAGAGAGGGTCTACAACCTACCTGGTTAACTGGGTCCCACTGTGCAGAGGGCAGAAAATACATATTAGGAAAAAGTTAATGTAACATATTTGTTTTAAATGAATATATAGCTTGGTTTTTAGTTTTTTGCCTGGGGTTCAGGTTCAACCTCAGCTGTGCCATACAACTCTGTTAAATATATGTACGTATAAAATGAATGTTCTGCTTCAGAATTTAAAGAATGTTAAAGACAATACACACAAGTTTATAAAATGTTATATTATTTTTTAAATGCAAAGAGCCTAGGTTAACTCAGATGGTGCCATGTCCATGCATAGGCTCAAAAGATATCCCTTTACTTTCAAACTCATCATAGTTATTACCCTATGGCAGAATTTCTCCTTTTGGAGCTCTTCCTTATGTTTTGAGATTTTTAACAGATACATGAATTATTAGGACAGAAGAGAGAGATAGAAAGAAAGAGAGAGAGGTGGTGGTCCAATAGGTGTTCCGAAAAGACCTTGCTGATATTTTCCTTTACGTAATACACTGGACTAATTGCTTGGCACCAAAGTAAAAGATTTCATTCTGGAAAGCTGCAGGTCAAGCTGATTTCCCACCACTGTGTCCCCTATTTTCTGAATAAATGGGGAGAATAAAATCAAATGGACAAAGATGTAGAGAATTATTAGATGTAGAGAACTGTCTAATTAGTGGATATGCAAGTAATCTCTTTATATCTCTGTTTACCTGCTGACTTATAGCAGATGATTAGAGTTTTATTTTATGCTGCACACTTTCTTTAAGGGCCATTTCACACTAGCTACATGGTAATGAAACCTAGCATTTCCGCATTGCCCTGTGCGTGCACCTCCCATACACTTGCTTGCACTGCGTTTTTTGTGGTAACTTGCTGCATTGTGGGCCTTTGTGAGAGGTACAACAAGCTTCCTATGGAAACCTGGCACTATGCGTTACTCAAGCCGCCAAATGCAATGCGGTACTACAAAGCAAAAGCAGATGATGTGAGAGAGTGTACTAATGTTTTGAGTCTATATCAGTTGTCTTCTTGAGAAAACCTTAGCTTTTTAGCAAATTATTTATCTAGCCTATATCCTATTATGTATTAAGGCTAGGTAGCCTTAATACATAATAGGATATAGGCTAGATAAATAATTAGCTTCACATGATTATCATATAATACTATTATTATTATAGCAAAATTATATAAAATTATAATAGAAACAAAATTTATATATAGATTTATGGCATAAATACCACATATAACAATATATTTATGCTAATATGCAATAAAGATACAATCTGCACTGGGAAAAAAATCACCTTTTTAGAATAGATAAATCCCGCTGTATTTCAAATAGTAAAATAGTAAAGACATTTTATGGCTTCTATGTTTTTGGTGTACGCTATATACACCAGACACATACTCTTCCTTTCCACATCACTGACTGTCTCAGCCCCATTTGGTACATACCTGTCAAGCATCCCGTTTTGGCCGAGAGAGTCACTTTTTTATGTGACTTTCCTAGCTAAATCCCTATTTCAAGAAATTAAAATGTGCCTGCGATTTTGAAATCAGGGTAACTTAGAGAGGGAGGGGGAGTCACTCTCTCTCCTAAATTCCCATCCCGCTTGTGAAGGTGATGTGCATTGTGGGAAGTAAGGAGGCAGGGTAATGCCCCCTCCCTACAAAATTAGCCAGCTAGTAGGAGGGACGGGAAGTAAACCTCATGATACCGGAAGTGATGTACATGACGTCCCTTATTCAATGACGGAAAACTTGACAGGTATGATTTGGTATATGACACCAGTTGGCTTGTGTGAAGGAAATGTTTACTAAATGAACATACCAGAAGAATAAACCGTGGGCAGGTTGCTTTGCATCTCATATTCAAGATAAAAAAAAGTAAACTGATCACTGTTTTGCTATTAACCATAATCCTCCTATAAAACAAATAGTTTGAAAGGAATTTTTTTTTTCGATATGTCGATCGAACATTTGGGGGCAATCCCTAACAGCCACCAGCCAATCGTATCATCTTCTGACATTTATTGTACAACACTGCCTCACTGTTTGATAATTGGGCTGATGAATGGCTGCACATAGTTCATTTAAATAAATGATCAATAGTAGGAAGATCTTTATCTTGCCATGCAACCACTACTACTATTCCATCACTACTGCCAGATATAAACATATAGAGAGAATATGAAGACAAATAAAATATGTATACAGATTTGTATTATTACTATACATTTAATTACTGTTTGAGTCATATTAATTTTTTAAGTATTTGATTCATACATTATATCCCAGAGTTTGGTACAATAAAAGTCTGGTACAATAAAATGATAGAAAATGATGGAAAAGAATATTGTGGGTACATATTTACCAAAGGAGAGCTGCTTTATGAATGACCTGCATGGGTTCACCTGTAGCATACAGGGCCATCAGAATGTAAACCTGGCTGGAATGTATTAGGACATGTTTATTTGCATTTTTATATTGTGGGGGGTTTCAGCAAAACAATTTGCAAAAATGTTAAATTGAATGTCCAAACAATGTAAGCAACAATTGTGTGACATGTCAATAAAATGGAGTAAAACTTTTTTTTGCCTTCAAGTTGTATTAATAGAGTCTTTTTTATTTTGGGTGCCAGTTTTCCATTTTAAATAGTGTGTAGATGTATACAAGTCATGAAAATTGTAGTGTTTTGGGTCTTTTTCCAGATTTACTGTATTTGTCAGACTATAAGAACAGGGGAAAGGGGAGACAGACCCAAATTTGTTCCAAGTTTTTTTTGGACTATAAGACACACTTTCTTTAAAAAAAATCAATGGGAAAATGTCCCTGTGTCTTATTGTCCGAATATGTTAAATACATTTTTTTAGTCACAACCATCCTGGCCACTGCCAAGAATGAGGTCTGCATTAGCATTGGCAGTACCCATTCTCTGAACACATTGACCAACTTATGGAGAGGCATTTTACAATAAGTTAGCATGAGTTGTGTATTTACATTAACATTCTGCATTGCAAAAAAATTATTTAGTGGCACAGACACTCAGACTCAAATCTCCACCCATATGTAAATAGCTGCTTATGGGTCAGATTGGAAAATGTGTCTGGTACTACTAGTGTATAAGAGAGAGAAGACCTCCCTCCTGGCACTGACTTTTTGGCTGGGGGAAAATAGAGTCCTGCCGACTTTACTGAAAAATTCTGTATATTCACTTGATATTTCAATGGCTCTGCTTTTAGATTTTTTCCCCCTAATTTTCTCTCCAAAACTTTGGGGTGTGTCATATAGTAAAAAAATAGGGTATTCTAAAGGCAAAACTTTTATCAATCTTAAATATTGTAGGTAAGGGTTAGAACTCCTGTTTGAATTTATCATCATACTTACTGTTGAATCTTCAAGATAATACATAAATCTTCTTTAATGTTTTAAGCTTTAATCCTCTTTTATTTATTCCAAAATTAATTGAGGTGTATTTTAAGTAAGAAATAATAGGTCTCCATGGGCATTCATGTCCCACATTACCCATGCAGCCACACAACATTGTGTTATCCATAATTTTTTTTGTATAACTCCAATAAGCTATACTTATTTTTAAAGAAATATCAAAAATTTGGCTTAACAGTCTGACCATTTTAAACCATGGAGATACTTTCTACCCCCCATTGGTCACATTATTTCTTTCTAAAGTGATACTAAACAAATACTGATTACCATGTGATCAGTTTGTATTTCCCACACCCTCTCCCCTCCTTTTTTCCTCATCGTTACTGCGGGTATGTGAGGACCCAGGACATCTGTGTCTGTAATATCATATAGGCAAATGGCGAGGGCATCTCCCCAGTATCCTCACTGATATGGGACCAGTGACAAGCCCAGCACATCACGTCACCTCTTCACTGATCAGGAGGAGGGGGCAGGAGGCTGCCCAGTCTTCTCTGCTCTCCCTCTCCTCTCTGGCTGCCTGTGTCCGTGGGAGCTGCAGAGAGATCGCAGTTTCCACGGACACGGAGAGAGGGATAGATGGGAGTTATCTTCATTGCTTATACCAGCAGGGCTATGGGCTATGTTGGCATAGGCAATTATACAGTTCAGATTGGAGATCCAGCCGTGGGTGGATCTGACATTAGACAGCTCCCCGGCTAATCTCCATGCCGAGTGTCACAGCAGGTGACACCAGAGCAGTGGTGACATCGGTGATTCACGGGTGTGGACCCACTGGACCAACTTGCAGGGTTGCAATCCGGGGCGCAGAGTCTAAAGTATTCACCTGAGCTCCCCGCAAAGGGAGTTGGAATTGGCTGCAGGTAATTCCCAGGTTGCAGTCCCTAGAAAGCCCCTGTGCAAGATGGCTGCTGAACCAATAGGTAGTGCCAAGCCTTTAGAAGTAAGAGAAGTCTGATCAACAAGCCAAGGGTCAGAAACTGGGGTGTCAGGAGAGATACCAGGATGAAGTGCCGAGGATCAAGACATAAGAGTAGTCCGAGGAACAAGCAGAGGGTCAGGAACCGGGATGTCAGGCAGGTAATACGTGAGACTCAAAGTAAACACATAAGACCCAAAGATCAGAGGACTTCCTTGATTTTGACGGTGAAAAAGTGTGTCTTATGGTCCGAAAAATATGGTACATCACATGACAATGATCTTGTGCATCTCCATGAGTTTTCTTGTGGGAAAACTCACCATACCCACTCACTCTACTTGGCCATAAATCCCCCCCCCCCTTTTGCAGTATAAATGAGACATAATGATGTAAACATCCGCTTTAAGAACCCCGCTTGTTCACTGACAGTTCGCTCTCATGCCATACCTATCTGTTATGCATTCTAAAGAGCCGTCACTAGATGGGGCCACAAGACTAACTCTCTAAAAAGCCATTGTGTCTCCTGTCTATTCAAATAAGGGTTTACTCAAGTTGAATATATTTTCTCACCCCCTTTTGACTGAATTATTACTACTATCTTTTATTTATAAAGTGGCAGTATATCATGCAGAGCTGTACACTACATAGGGAATAGGGGATGAAAGACAAACAAGCAAAGAATAGTTAGGAAAAAATTGCCTGGAGCCTTGGTAAACTAAAGCTAGACACACATGGTTGAACTTAGCGTTTAATCGACGTTTGATTAGATTTTGTAGTTCAATCAAAATTTTTTAAAGTTTAATCGATGTACACCACATGGGGAGTACGATTATTGTAAAATTTTGACGGAAAAGTTAATCCAAAATCGTTGATTGAATTCCTCTTACGATTTTAGTTTCAATCGGAAGTTAAAGGGAAGTAGCCACACATCGAGCCAAAAAAATCGAGCCAAAAATTGACCAAAAAAAGCTGCAAGCAATGTTGTTCGATGATTGTACAATCGAGCAAAATTTTCCAACCTGTCTGATCACTTTTCAATCGACGATTTAACAAAAATCGATCAATGATCGTCGATTGTACTATGTGGGCAGCACATCAATATTTTTACAATCGAACGCTTTTTTCATTGAAAAACGTCGATTGAACGCTAAAATCAAACCATGTGTGGCTAGCTTTAGCGAGCACAATGTCAGTTGAAGGTTGGAAAGCAAGACTGGAGGAGTAAAAAAGGGATAGACTTTTGTAGACAAAGGATTCCAGCCGTCTTAAAGAGTATGGAAGGGAAATCGGATGATAGCTAGAAAGAGCAGAGGGGTCAAGTTTTTTCAGTAAGGGTAGAACTATTGCATGGTTGAGAGTGAGTGTGTAGGAAAAGTGAGGCTGTAGAAAAAATGAGGGTTTAGAAAAAGTGAGGGTGTAGGAGAGTGCACTAAGCAGGTTAGAGTGTATTGGTTCAAGTGAGCAAGTAAAGGAGAAGAAATCAAGAAGAAAACATTATCAAAACTAACAGGGAAAAAGGGGGTGAGGGAACAGTTACAGGAGTATGAATTAGATATAGTACAATTAAACCAGCGGCACACACATCCACATTTGCTCAATCACTCTTCTATTCGATCAGCTTGTGCAACTGAAACATTGGCTGTCAGTCATTGCTTGATCCTACTGTATAATGACACAGAGTGATCAATTCAAATGGATCAATTCCTTTCCTAAGCCCTGAGTGCATGCTCCACCGTACAACAAGATACATGATTGATCGGAACACCAAGAAAACCCAAGAAATTTTTCAACATGTCCAATTTTATGTACATTTTCGATCACCTTTGGTGGATCGATTTAGGTAAAAAGAAATTGATTTTCAAATGATCAACCTAAACTATAAATTTTTTACGTCAGTCGAACTGACAAAACTGTGCATGGCCCCCTTAATGCTAGCCATACACACCCCGATGGGTGCAGGCAGGCCAGTCCCGATCTGCACCGGGGTGCAAACGTGATGACGTCATCATGTTTGCACCCTGGTGCATTATGGGGCCCCTTCAGTTGGCTGGCACCCTTTGTGTGCTGGCATTAGCTTCAATGAAGACGCCGGCCTTCATTGAAGCTAATGCCCTCGGCTCCCATCGGCCAGAGATTATCGGACATGTCCGTTCTGTCGCCCCATGTGGGCACATGCCGATGTGAGGTATGTGACATGGTGCACAAAAATGGAAAAAATATGAAAGTGCACAAAAATGAAAAAAAAAAAGTTTAACATTTGGTGTGCCAATGGTATGGAGAGAACCGAAACAATTAAAGGCTTTACAAGAGAAGGGATTCAGGAATTAGTGGAATCAGCAATGCAACCAATTCCACATGGCAATGACATTCTCAGGCTTGGCAGGCTACCAAACCAGCCATAGTGTATGGCAGGTCGAAGCAATGAAAGTGAATTTTATGGAAGCTTTTTGATGGCTCAACCAATAAGAAAAAAAATAACTAATTGAATGTGCTAATTAATTAATTAACTATTAAACATCTCAGAAACAGAGCCAATCTGGCCAAACCAAAGTCATATTCTTAATCAGTACTATTAATTTTGTATAAAATCATTCAGACATCATTGGCACCAAAGCTACTCCAACCTGTGCTGCAGGGATGGCTGATGCAGGGGAGGCTAACCATAAATACAAGAAATATAAGCTCTTCTGGAAAATAAGGTCACCTATAGTGATGGCCCGAAC
>CM070035.1:35092547-35102910 GCA_036250615.1 Ptychadena robeensis
GACCATTTTGATTGAAACAAATAAAGATGAATATTTTTAGGCTTTACAGTTTGCAAAAATAATAACTATGTTTGACCCCACTCATGTTTTGCCCTGAAGTCACAGGGACAGGATGAAGGAACATCTAGGGTTAAAGTTTACCTTTCACTAAATTCCTAACGTTTCCTATTTTACATCAACACTTTTATAAAAAATCTTAGTAGTTAAAAATCATTCCCTCTGATCCAGCCCAGTCACTTCATTGGCTGACATGATGTCCCAATCAGTTTTCTATGTTTGTCAGACATTTGTAAAACCCTGCGGTACAAACATGGTGGAGGGACATTTGTTGTGACAATTAGAAGGTGTATACTGGAGAAACCATGGTGAGCATAATTTCATTTGGTGTAATTGGGAGGTTATTGTATGCTTAATTAAAAATAAAATATTTTTGTTAGGGGTTTAATTACCCTGTAATAATATATTTTACACATAAATATTAGTATATATTGTATATGCCTTTCCTAAGCAAGCTAAATGTCTCTGTTCTTTTTTCTTTATGTTTGTGTTAATGACTCAGATCACATTTAATTAAATAATTAAACATGTTATTATTTCATTTGACTCGTAATGTAAAGTAGCTAACATTGCTGACTTTTATTATTTTAGTGATTTCCTTTGACTCATAATGTATAGTAGCTAACTTTGCAGACTGCTATTTAGAGCCTTTTTTCAGTTTTCTTTTTCTGGTTGTCATGCTAATGATCTGGCTTTACAGTTTTTAAGTACAGAAATAAGACATTGTGACCCTTATTCGGCACATACATTTACAGCAAGTTCACTTAAGGTCCCTAATTAATGACATGCTTGGCACACACTGAAGCTTCATGACAATAATGAACATGAATTTAAATACATTTCTGTTTTAGTGATGTCGGACCAGAGTAAAGCTAGCCATACACGGCACGGATTCCCTGGCTGATCGATTCAGCACCCGATGGATTCCGGCGATTCCGCCGGCATCCACAGGTGAGAACGATTAGCCAATTAGGGAATCCGATCGTGGCAGCCCACCTTGCACTGCCGGATCCGGGAGGGATCCGTGTCCGATGGCTCGCCTCCCGGACCGCAACGCCCCCTGATCAGAGCAGAATCGGACCGAAAAGACCAACAGGTTGGTTCTTCCTCGGATCCGATTCTGTGCCCCTGATCCATCGGATTCGATCGGACGGGCAAGGTGGGCTGCAGGGGATTCCGGCACGATGGATCCGCGTGCACGCGCCCGGAATCCATCGCGCCAGAATCCGGCACGAATCCGTGCCGTGTATGGCAGCCTTAAGTTGGTAGCAGTGTTGGGCAGGGTTCGACCAAGGTCCTGCAGCAGCTAAGAACGCTGGCTAAGCTGTGAGAGGCAGTGATTCTGCTGGGTGGTGCCCCAAGACAAAAACCCACCCTCTTGAGTCACTACCCCTCGGACTGAACTCCTCTTCCCCAGGATGATTGGGGAATAAAAAAAACTTTTTCAGAATAATTGGCCACAACCAGTCCATTAAAGGAAAGTTAGTATTATCTGTCTTGTAGCTCTCGCTCACCGTGCGGCCTGAGCGGCCTTTTCGTGGAACTGTATGGTACACTGGTAGTTTCCAGGGACAGGTCGGCAGTCACCGAAAGTCTAGGCCCGATCCTAACGGCTGTGTCAGCAAGCAGCGGCTGGTCAGACTTTGCACGGTGACTCTCGCCTAGGAGCCATTTGCACGCTCCGCACACCTTCCTCGCAAGGCCGGGGTTCTCACTCCCCTCTTGAGAGACCAAATCACCAACAGGCGGAGAATTTGAAGTCCTATACACCTGTTCGTAGACAGACCCGGCCGATGTTCAGCCATCACTACTCCCCACAGGTCACTAACGAAAATAATTAATCCACAGAGTTTTAAGACACATACCACCAAAAGATTTGCCCTTCTCCAGGCCAAGGCTGGTTTCCTATTGTGGTGACAAAGTCACTTTAAAAATCAGTGCTCCATATGGTAAAGATTTGAAGATATATAAAAAAAAGAAAGATTAATCCTACAATTTAATATGATAAAAATACAATAAAACATCAGGAATGTCTTTTTATTTCATCCAACATAAATAGATTAAATAGATCAAAATAACAATATTAAAGACAAGATGTGGCTAAACTAGTTTAAACTTGTGGCTTAGATTGTATATAGAAAAATAAGAAGCAGCACTGAAAATAACACTGCACTCATAAAGGGTCTTTAGCAACCAACACCAGAAGAATACCTATTTTGTCCTTCTAGTTGTTCTTTCTTCTGGATATTGTCCTCTTATTTAAACATATTTCTACATATTCATACTACTTTGTCCCCAGTGTTGCAAGCACGGACATGCAAACTGTATAGGGGCCAATGGTACTTGTACTGGGCCAGACTATCAATCTGGTAAGTGTCTGGTAGGTGATGAGCAGGTTGAGGGTTTCATGCCCCTATGTGGAAAATTGTCTGCTTCTCTAACCCAGGTCCTTGGTTGCAAATAAACTCTTGAACTCTTCTTTTGGCAGACTTTTCTCTAGGCCCATGCATCTCAGAGCATGTTAGCTCAAGTCTAGACTCCATTTAAGCCTGGCATACACACGCTGATTAGCGTCCGATTTTGCTGCTGACCGACGGGCGTACGTGCTCGCACCGCCGGTCGGCGACAAAATCGACCGCCAATCGGTGCGATCCCTGTCACCCCACAGCTTGGCCAGCCAGAGAACGGACATGTCTTCATTGAAGCTGATGGCCGGCACACAAAGGGTGCCCAGCCGATGGAGTCAGCCCGGGAATGCAGCGTGATGACGTCATCACGCTGCATTCCAGAGCTCATCGGAGCTCATCTGTCGGCACCTGTCTGTGGGTGTATGGCAGCCTACTGATTTCCATCTACTGGCTTTTGAGTAACCTGACTGGGGAGAGCTCTGCAGGACTCTGGATGTGCCCAAAGTACACTCGGTTCATTACTTCCTGTTGAGCTCCTGAAACATTTTCATACATAAGTTACACTAGTCCTATAGTTGGATAATACTCACTATCAGCCAATCTTTCCCACTTTGATTCAGATCCATATAAGCATGCATAGCAATTTTTGTGCAAATAACTTGCAATGTCCATGTTGTTTGTGCAACGGGAACTCTTTACTAGGCAGAAATATGTACAGTCCTGTCTCTGACACTGTTCTAGTTGGCAGCATAGATTGAGGGTATTTTACAGTGTTTGCCTTTGTTGCCTTTGCCAATGAAGAAGCGGTGCTGCTGTTCATGGTTAATATAGATCAAGTCCCATGGTAATCTCCCTTTGAGGCTATCCCTCACCCTACTCTTTACAAGGGTAGGGGATCTCCACATGTTGCTGATTGGAACTTGTAGTTCCACAGAAACAATTGCAGTCTGCCTCCCTCATGACTTCTGGAGGAAGAATTATTTTCACTAGAGATCGGATAGAGACACCCGATCTCTAGTGCTTCATCAGGCGTCACTTCCGGTTTAGGAACAAGGAACTGTGCTTTTCATATACTGTAAGTGACGTGGCGTCATTTGCTGTATAGTTCCGATTCAAATTCCTTGCCAACAAGCGGGGAATTTAAAGTTTTCCGTGAACAGGCGGACATCTGACTTTTTTAAAAGTCCGATCCGGACAGACACAGCCAATGTTTTTTCCGATCCGGACGGACACAGCCAATGTTTGGCCATCAACCCCCCTTAACAGTAACTTTTATACTCTCATGGGGGGAAAACAGCCCCATCAACAATGCAGCCGTACATACTCAACAAAAGAGCGCTAACTTTAAATCCAATTTCATCTTGTTACATTTAAAACATTACCCTCTATTTTCCTCTTTATCTACAATAGCCCATCAATTTTCTCCATCTTCTCATTGGAAGGGGAGATGGTCATATTGGTGCTTAATTTGGAACACAGGGAACATTTCCCCATGCAATCATTGTGTAATTTAGCCTTACCTTTTTTTTTTATACAGTAAACGCAGAAAAAAGGCTCAGCCTGAGATGTAAAAATTTCGACAGATTCGGCACATATTATGTTCAGCTTTGACAATTACCTTGATGGTACTATCACACAGTGTAAGCAATGCAACTTTAATTTTTTTAAAACATGTATCCACCAGCAAATTCAGAATAGGAACATTGTTCCTATATTTCATAAGGATAACAGTTAGTAGAAGTGTCTGGCACAGTGCTGTCCATAAATGTATGAAACAAGACTATGTTTTAACACATAGAGCTCCTATACACTATATACTGTCTATGATGTGTGATACACATGGTACACAGGTTTTTAAAGTTTTTTTTTATAGGAACAGGAACACGTCTGTACTATTGTGCAAGACTAAAAGTAAAGAGAGAGTTTGGCTTTAACCTCCCTAGCGCTCTTGCAAGGTCCAGATTTCTGTACTAAAAGCACAACATAGACTCTGACTGAATATAATAATGTTTGAAAAACACAATTATGAAAAAAAAATACATTACAAAAATGAATAAAAGGTATCATCTGAATCTGATAACCACATGCATTACATTTTAAAATATAGCAATTGAGAGTTAAAGCCATTGCACTAAATATTTTAAAATATAGAGATGTACTTAGCAGGATCTCATTCTGGGAACTAGGTAACGCAAATAAATAAAGCACCCCATACACCTTTAGATCACTCCATACAATTTCCATTAGATCTACTAACAACTATGTAGTGCTAGGTCCTCCCTGATAGAATACATAGTGATTGGAAGGTTGAGAAAGATCCTCATATTACATGGTTTTGGTAGAAGAAAAATTGATTGTACAGAAATTGTATGGTAAATTGTAAGGTGTATGGGGTCCGTAGGTAATAACTAAATAAAGTACAATGTAGGTATACATTTTTTGGCATCTGATTATTATAAGAAGATCTCCCTTCACATCATGAACTGTAAACTCAACAGTTTAGAATCCAACAGAATAGCAGAAAATTCCAAAATGTGGGATTGTTTCTATGAAGACTATTACGGGAATAAAATATATATCCCCAATGGAAGGTTTCTAATCTAATCCTGCTTTTGATGACAACTTAAAATTGCAGGTATACCTCCAGTTAAATTTTCTGTAACACCAATGATCAGGATGATTGAAGTGAATAAATCTCCTTAACAAGGACACAAATACTGTAGTAATATTTTGCCAAGAGCACAATTTGCTGATGTTGGCTCTGCAAATCACATTTACCCAATGACAAACATTAAATAACATAAACCACATACATGCATGGTCAAATTAAAAAAATCTGAAGGATGGTTTATTTTAATGCAACAAAACGGAATAATGAATATATGACATAATTAAGTGCTAACAGTAATATCAGTCCGAATGAGTCTGTTTGAATGATATCAGCATCCATTTGGTCCAGTGAAGCTCACTCTATTCCGAGAAAACCAGAGCTTCAGTGAGGTGGATATCTCCCGATACCTGAGTCCATATAATACAGGCGACAGTGCTCGGGGCATTATCATTATGACACTATTGTTACTGGCAGAAATCCACAGCCTAATGTCCATTCCAATCACGTTATTTTTAAACAACATAATTTCCATAGTTAAAATAAAAGCAGGTACAATATACAAACACAGCAAAATGGAATGTGTTAAAAGAGTTATTCGAGCTCTTGAGAATCGGCTAACCCATATACCAGATTGGCGGGTTATTGTGTATAACCTGATGTAAAAGTATGTGATCATAATGGAGCAAACCATTAAGAAAAACATGGAAAAGGAGCAGATTATAGTGACTATATTATTTCTATTTTCCTGAGACCCATAGTAGAGCAAGAGACAAACGTTTTGTTTATCCTGGAAGTCTGCATTAACTGATTCAGAGAGTATAAACAAGGATAGGGGGAAAACAGCTGAAAAAATCCAAATCATTAATAATATTTTTCTGGTGCGCTGGGCAGATACAAGAGAGTAATACTGAAGAGGGAAACATATAGCAATGTAGGTATCAATTACCATGGCAGTAAATGTCAAAACACAGCTGGTATAGGCTGCAAATGTAAAAAGTATCATGGTAAAGCACAACAACCGGTGGACATACCAATGGAGGGCATTATAAGCAGAAATTAGATTGTTAAACAGAAGAAAGATGAGGTCGGCGATCATTACATTGGCCAAAAAAATGTACCTTGTCTCCTTCCGTAGTTTGTCCTTTATTAAGATAGTAAAGAGTATCAGGGGATTGACTAGAAGAGCAACAATGCTGCAGATGACTATAGGTATCAAGAACATCCGCAAGATTAGGAACGACTGTGAAATGCATTCTGAGTCAACTGTGTTGTTGGCAGGAGTTTGAGTAGTTGTCAAGTACGATGGGGGGGTTTCCTTATAGAAAGTGCAATTTATGTATTCTGGAAGCATCCTCAGTAAAAGAGACTATGAAGTGTAGGTAGGGTCATCAGCTAAGATTAGCACCTGTAAAATAAAAAAAACAGATCAGCATGAAACCATTTAACATGTTTATAGTGTATGCTATACTTTCAAATTTCATATCTGATGCATTGTTCATAATACTAAACATTTCAAACTATGAAAGAATACTTAAAGCAATCTGTACTGGAAGCATATAGAACTAAAATTACTCAAACAAGCACTAATTACTTGGAAAGTCATAACATTTAGAAATGTCCAGTATATTGGAAAGACCATTTGGCTAGAGATTACTTGTATTCTGTTTAGTGAAGCAGTACTACCGTTTTTAACAACTTCTTTAGTAGGAAACTGAAGCTCAATATACTTACCTACACTTCCTGGCATCAACATCTTTGCTTCATCAACTTCAGATTGGCTCAGTAGTCTTCTAAAGTGATCTGATTCGATAAGGTAGCCTCCATTCCCCCCATACACATAGATAAGCTTAAGGTACCCATGACCCTATTACATCACCAATGTTTTATCTTTAACCACTTTTGGTAAGTACTATTCACTGCATACACCACTTACCACACAAAACCTTCATAGCCCCCACGATTAAGCCTTTCAAAGTTTACATATATATGTAAATTAGCATGAATTATTTTACATTCTAAAAAGGTGAAGTTCACTGCTCTCTTTGTTAGTAAATAATGTCCAAAGCATGTTTCTATGACACCAAGTCCAAAGACCATCTCTGCTTGTTCGAGTAGAGAAAAGAGTGGATTAAGTTTAAGCTTAGATAAGATAAATACAGTAAAGGTTGAATGCAGTTATAACTCCCACTGATGCAGCATTAACTATTATTGACTCACACATCCATACAGTTTATCTCAATGTTTGGACTTTCCACCCTGACCAAGCATCAATCATAATTTTATAATTTATCTTTAAAATTATAAATGCAACCATCCTTCATCGCTTGAACTGGTATTTGATAAAATGAGCATTTAAATGAAAACACATTTTGTATATACAATTCTTAAATTCAGAATTAGTTATTTAAGATTCAACACAGAATACAATAAATATATGTCCGCAATAATTTCCAGCATAGATGAGATATATATATTTCAAAAGTATTGTAAAACAGCTGATATGCAAAAAATTCATACTTACTGAAGAGTTTCCATTTTATGTCCTTGTAAATTTGAAAATGCTCAGACTACATGAACACTGCCGAGAGCTCCTTGACAATCTCATTCTTCAATATTGCACTGGCCTTAGCCTGAGGACTCTATGGGAAATAGTGTTTTCCCTGCCTTTCAATATGTAATGAAATGGTTATCAGCAGATAACGTGTTGTTGACTCATTTAGCTGACTAATATAGTTATTGCTGGGATGCATGCAGCACTGCTGGGACATTGTCCCTAGCTACCTTCCATTCATTAAGTCCTGCTCTGTTCAAGTGGTCTGCACATTTCATAGAAGGAAACCGAGTGCAGCAGATTTCCAATGATTTGTAATACAGAAAATGCACCTTTGTGATGTTAATGCGCCTTAGCATAATAAAACATTTCATATTAATATCAAGAATCTAGCCCCTTAACATGGTATCATCACCAAAATTGCTGCAGATGTAGAGAAGGGTTGTGGGAACATTTAAAAAAAAAGTTTTGCTCTAGCACAGAGTTTTTGCATAAATTAAGTTCAAAATTAAAGTCGAAATTCCGATTTTTTAAATTTTGACTTGACTTTGAACTTAATTTATGCAAAAACTATTTGTGTTAGAAACATACTTTTTTTGTACTGTACCCCCAACCCATCTCTACATCTCCAGCAAGTTTGGTAATGATACCATGTTCAGGGGCTTTGCAATTAACTTGAAATCGTCGAAATGGTCGAATTTTGGAAAAGCAATTCGACCATCTCTACTAGAAATCGCAAAGTACTTAAAACTCTATCACCACTTCTCCCTATTTATTTTTAACTATTTTAAATATGTCTTGTTGACATTTTATTGTGTACATTGTAGATAATTCCTATTCATTTTACTTTTTTATATATCAATAAATGGGAACTGATATTCCTTTATTAAAAATATTACTAAAGCTCTGAACACAATTGTATGATTATAATTTGAAGTGGGAGACATAATAATATATTAACAATAATATATTACATATAAATAAAAATGATACTGATGTCTAGTTGAAGGATTTGGCTCTCCCCTTGATCAATACTTAATACTCAAATAAATTTCTTCCTGTTTATTCTAAAACGTATACAGTCTGGTCTCTTGCAGTACATATATTACTACAGCTCTAGGTTTACTATAATCTGGTTCATACACTTGACCTATATGGATATATTGATCTAAGAATTCATTTAACCAGTTGAGGTCTATGGGGATTTTGGATCATGCAAATGTGGGTATAACCAGAATCTTAGTAAAATGAGTACCTTTGTGTAACAGCTAGAAAAGTGGCTCCAATTTTTGAAGAAATCTTTTTGTAAATAAAGAAAGCCACCAGGGCTGTATAGATGATGTCTACCATACATTTTTTTTTTAGGTATGTCTTTTCAATAAAAGTTTGTAAATGGCTAAAGCCCCCCATACACGCTTTGATTTGCAGCCGATTTCGCGGCTGATCGACCACCGTGCACACTCACTGCATTCGAGCTGCCACAAAATCAGCGGCAGATCAAGTGCCCTCGTGAAATTAGGCCATAAATCAGCCCACAAATTGATCTAATACATTACGGACATGTCCATAATGTTTAGATTGATCTCCTTACTCCTTAGTACTCCTTACCCATCCAAAGTAAACGCCGCCACACAAAGAATGTATGCCCAATTTTCTGCATGACTAGCCAATCTACTGGGGAATCAACAGGCAATCTAAGCATGTATGGGGGGGGCTTAAGTTATAGAACATTTCCCTAGTGTTCCAAACTAAAACTAAATAGTTCAGTGTGCTCAGCAGAAAATGTTTAGATTGCCCCATACCATAGACAGTTATAGCATATGCAGTTAGCCCAAAGGAATATTCATCATGCATTGGGACCAATTACTATTCGTTTTTAACACAATAAGCATCTGTTTAACGCAGTAGTAATTAATTATGACTCTGCTAGTTTTATATTTGTAAAATGTAAAACAAAACATCACAGAAAATAAATTTGTAGTTCTTCAAATATTTGAATTGTATTGTTCCTTTTTGTGTATAAATCACAGAACAATAGCTTCACTCCAAATTAACAACTTTAGTAATTCAATAAAGGATATCACTTTTCACTCCAAACTGACAACTTCAGTCCTCCAATCAAGGGTATCACTTTAAACCTACCACCTTCATATTGCTTGCTATTATGGGCAAGCAAATATGAATGTCACGCTCTTGCAGGTTCCGGGCTCAAGGGAACTTGGGAAGGTAGATGTCCCCTTGCCCCCTGCAGCTAGCCACGTCCTTTTTAGGACCTTTCTGTTATTTTTTTTATATGTTTTGAAGCATGCACAAATACAGTCTAATTTAGAGGTCAGTGGAGTAAAAACTAATAAATTAATAAATTGTAATTGGTTACAAAGAAACAATACTTAATCATCTGCATCCATTACAAGGTGTAATTGTATTATTTTCAATCAACATACTGAATTAATTTATACTGCAGAAGAAAATCTACAATCTCTTTCTCCAAAAAAGGCATCAAATTTCCCATGGCATAGAGAACAAGACAGATGGCAAGAGACTCTAAGCATCAGCTTACATATATAAAGTAACTGTAACCTGTGGACTGAGACAAATAATGTTGTTCGGGTACCAGGAGAGATGTGGACCAAAATGCATGTAAGGATAGTAATAGTCAGGGCAGTCGTCAGAAACCATGGGGCCCCGTACAGCAAAAATGTCCGGGCCCCATGACAGGACTTGTTGAGCCGGGGG
>CM070035.1:35103196-35117345 GCA_036250615.1 Ptychadena robeensis
CGGGTCCCCTACATGCTGACCGTCGGGCCCCCCTAGCTGCACATTAAAAACCTGTCTGAGATATTCCAGTACTGTTGTATTCTATGCCAAGGTCAATAACTAGAATTCAGCTTAAAACTCAAATAGGCAACATCCATTGCCCATGTATTGTTGAATGCTTATTCAAAAACTACAAATACTACATTGCATGTGCAGTACCTATTGAAGTCTCGTTTATGCTTTTGAGTCTACAGTTCCACTTAACTTTTAACCAGATGGGCATATAATACACAAAAAAGGATAATTGAAATAAGATGAGCTAACAAATGGAAAAAAATATTATTTAAAAAACTGAAATGGTTTGCATACCAGAGTTTCCATTATGGAGTCAATTTCTCAGTGCTTTTTTAATCCAACCACTTTTACCTATGATTCGCATATTTTCTCCCATTGTTTAAATGGGAAAATGTGTAAGCTGTAGACAAAAATAAAGATAATGGATAAAGACCAATGAGGGTTTGTCAAGTAAAATTTAACGCAGCATTTCACAGTTAATGCAGGAGTTGTTCAGTTACATGCTCTTAATACTGTATGTACACATATGCTGCAGGTCCTCTAATTATAAAAGCAATAAAGTTAATAAAATATGCACAGCAACCAATCAATAAAACTGTTCCTTTTTTATTAACCTGATTAAAGATGAAATATGAGTTGCTGGAATTTGCTATGATAATTTTTAATTTCCAGTCCAAATAAAACTGCTAAATTAGAAGCCTGGATTGCTGCTTTTTGCTTTGGGTCACATAAGAATTGCCTCTCTCTGGGCTTTACAAGCGAAAACAGATTCTCTGTTAAATCAATACCTGAGTATAAATTATACACAGTTGGCTCAATGATCATGAATATGCATGTGAATGCATATACCATAGAAAATACTCCATCTGTTAAATCCTGACTTTCCACATACATGTGAAATCATTGTTCAAACAACATTGAGAGTGCAATGTGGTATAATAGCAGAGAGATATGAACAATAAGCTGTAGGAAATAAGGCAGGCAGATAACAATGCAGCTCATTAGATCTTATATTTACTAAGTAGATATACTCTACTATATACAGGTTAATGATCTGTACGATTTCTATTTCAGTGGTGTGTTTAGGGCATGGTGCAGTTGGGAAATATAGTGTACCAGCACTGTGCATGTTTTGATCTATTAGTGAAAGACATTTTTGTTTTTCCATATTTCATTGTAATCTGTTAATAGTCAGAGGTAGCACATATCCAATTTGCAATCAAGCTGAATTTCTTCTTAAAGCTCATCTCCAGGATAAAAAAAAGTTGCTCCTTCCTGCCCTCCTGCAACCCATGTCAATTGTAAGGATTGTTCATGACATGCAGGCAGTTATAATTAGGCCTGAAAAAGCATCAGATCATCTGGTTCACAGCAGAAGAGAAGAACCCAGGACAGGAACATTGGCAGGGAAAGCATAAAATGCTCTCTGTGTACCTTTGTAGTTACTTCCACATTAGAATATCAGGGAACTACAGCTGCATAAACGCAATAGAGTTGCCTTTTGCTTTTAAAGAAAATTAAAACTCCTGCCTCAGATATGAAAAATGCACAAACTACAGAGATGTCACATTGTCATGAAAGGTTTGTACTGATAAAGCTTTTCTTCTTTCTGCTGTAACACTATGCATATGATATGGGCAAATGTCTAGATAAACAATAACAAAAATGTTCAAGCAAAAGTAGCCCTCATAATACTGAAATGGAACAAAAATACTGTATGTTGTACGTATGAATCTCATGACCATCACCAAAACTAAAACTGTTAAAATGTGACAAACAACATAATAAAAACTTTAATGTTTAAACATTGAACTTTTTTATTTTCAAATGACAAAAATTACAATTTACAAAAATCTTTTTTTATGTTTTTTTAGAAATTTTTTGAAACATGTACCTTTTTTTTGGACCAAACTTCAGTTGTTCTTTAGGAACTCTGCATTCAACATATCCAGACATAAATTAAACAATGCAAAGTGCTACAGATAGCTTTAGCAGATATTCCCAAAACAACTGGGATCTGAGGTTTTACTTTAAGATTTCACATGATCAAAGAAAATGAAATAATATAAAGCTGGCCAGGAACCATTTCATTTTTCTAGTAGAGTAGTTAAGTTGATGGTTTAATTGAAAAATTTTAAATCAATTCCTGTTTTCTGAATTAGATTAACTAAAGCGATAGAAATCAGGCATTAGGTCTAAAAAGCCACAGATTGGAATTTTTTTTTTCATTGAACAAGTATCTGATGGGGTTTTGATTGTAATTTAACAGGATTTTGGAGACATTTATTTTCATTAACTAGAAAAGAATGAAATGTATGGAAACAGTTATGCATTGATTATAGTGTGTGGTAATGCAATTGATTTATATTTTATCAACAGCTGGTAGAATCAATGTAACAAATGTTGATGCATGTATGGCCACATGTAAGATAACAACACTCCATCAATGAGAACACAAATTTTTAAACAACTAAAGCCCCCCATACAGACATATATCCGTGGACAATTGCCGGCGATTGATTGTCCGCAAAACAAATGCGCCCACCTAGAGACCACAATTGGACCACAAGTTGGTCACACGCAATCCGACCGGGGTCCCCATCCAACGTATTGGCTGGCAAATAGCACACACAAATTGCGCGCTTTGATTCTTTGAATGATCGGCCGCAGCGCGATACGTTGAAGCCTTCATTTTGACGATATGCATCTATGCATGTATGGGGGGGGGGGGCTTAATAGTCTTGTATATATAATTCCTTCAATAATACAATAAATTAAAAAATTCATCTAAATATTAGATAATTATGATGAGGAGGACTCTGTAGTTAAACAGAAACAGCTCCTGTAACAATCCTGCGGATGTGGGTATAGGATTTCCTTATTGTGACGCTGCTGTGATGGGAGACTCCTCGGGGGAGGACACATTCTTCAGTCAGTTTTCCTGTTTCAATGTTCCAGCACAAAACAGTTGCAATGACCTCATTCCTCTCATCTCTTCCACCCGTGATGAATATTTTATTACAACATGCAGCTATTCCACAGCTTGCTCTTTCATGACTAAACTTTGTCACCAGGCACCATGTATCTTCCAGTGGACTGTATGAATACAATGCTTTCATAGCCCCACCTAAAAAGAAAAAAAATATAAGTATGAGAATAGATTCTATTCTACATTTATAAATCATATCAGGAGTACACAGCTGTTCAAACTAGATTCTTTTAGCATGTTCTGCAACATAACAAATATTTCTGATGCTGGTTGTAACTTTTGTGAGCTCTGCAGCATAGGGCATTACAAGAGGATTCACATTATTACACTGCGGACTACATTTAATGATTTTTGTAAATATAGTTTATGTGTTTCATATATTACTGGAGTTCAGCTTTAATGTTCCATTAAGGACTGGTTAAACATATATATTCATTCATTGTTAGATGGATGCTCATTACTTTGAAGAGGAGAGGGGAAGAGCTCATTTAAGAGTATCCCTACTTGTCTATCTCAGGAAAAACTATAGTAACAATCCTTTTTGATTTTTGACACATCTGAAAAGCCCTACAGATATGGAAATGTCCAAGGATTCAAATATAGATTGAATATTGAAGAAATGAATAATAATAATATGCATTATAAATGTTAATAGGCTTTGTCTTGATCTCAACCTACAATCTACAAAATTAAGGACCCTTTCTTACTAACCGCGTCCACAAGTGTTTTGTATCTCCCAAATAAGTGTATGGGAAATGATTGCACTGCACCTGCAAAAATGCAGAGCATTTGTGCTAACATGTGGCATTGCACGTTAGCACAAACATTGGGCAAGTGTGAAATGTTTCCTATGGAAATCTATGTACTTTGCGATAACGCTAGACCCCCTGGGTTGCGGTGCTGCAATGCAAGTGCGGCTAGTGTAAGGAAGCCCTTAGACCTCTGGGTAAGACACAGTGAAGACTATCAGTGCATGACACAGGAAAGCAACAGAAAAACATTGGTGAACCTCCTTTATGTTTTACTGTAGGCCAGGGGTGTCTCATTTAAATAAACAGTGGGCCAATCTTGATATTTATTGAAAAAATTACTACAATTGTGGACGTTTTCCTCCACATTAAATATAACAATTATTTTTCATATGGAAACAAACTAAAGCTTTGTTTAATGATTAAATTTGGAAAAAGGAATGTGTAATACTATAAATCATGACATGAAAAAAAAAAAAAACCATCTGAACTAACGTTTAACTATTAGTCTAAATTGTAATGTAATAAACAATACTCACCAACCACATAGATATGATCATGGAAGCTTACAGCATTGATACATTTGGCTTCTACGGGCATGGGTGATTTAAGGCTCCATTTGTTGGTGGATGGATCATAACATTGGGTTTTATCTGTAGCCAGCATTCCGTTGGGTCCACCTCCAATGACATAAAGCTTACTCTTATGGCTGGCTGCAGCGAATGAACTTACACTTGTTATTAAAGGCGCTGTCTGTGAAAACATCAACAGGATTAAAACGATATATCAGTTATGAGCAGCAGCCTATTATTATATTATTGTCACAATGGTAATGGGAAATTGTGCTATCCAATTCCACTACATACTATTTTTTAGGTGATAAGACACCCCCCCCCCCCTCAGAAATAGGATGGGGTGAATGAGCTGTCAGATGGGAGATCAGCCCATATGTGTACTGCATTGTTTATATTGGCGGGGCCCTGACATTTTAATCAATGAAGAGCAGAGAGAGGTAGATCAAAGAGCTGCCAGCCAACATCTCTCCCATCTATCTCTGCCTGTGTGTGAAAGCTGCACTCATGCTGCAGCTTTCACCCAAACTGCAGCTCTGCATGAACCTTCCCCCTTCGTCCCCTCTTCCCCGATGTGTGAGAAAGATACTGTGAATCGCTCACTTCGCCCCCTCTTCCCCGACTGTGTGAGAATGTGCACACTAGAGGTATCTTGTTGCTGAAATCTGGTATTGCATGAGGATTTTTTCCCCAATTGATTTTTTTTTTGTTTTCTTGCTCTAAAAACTGGGTGTGTCTTATGGTCTGAAAAACTGACTGACCACCTGCAAAACCCGTCATTTCAATTGGTTGCCTTTAGGATTAACCATTGTCGGTAGTCACCATCCAAGCAATTAGTGCAACCACTGCACAAAATGGTGCAAATGAGGTCATGATTACAATGCTGATGACAATATATTGGGTGGAAAGTTTATCTGTTTATGGTCATACTTCATTTTTAAATAAATAAATATAAACGCGGTTGTACTTTTTTATTGTGCCAACATAAAACAAACTTGGTGCATCAAAACGGTAGTACCATGGCTCTAATTCGACCGCAGACCAAGATGTAAAAACATAAAGATATATTATACATGCATCTTTATGTTATACATATATATGTACACACCATGTTATTGTGTCTTTTTTTTCAGTACAGTATATTACAATTCTTTGATTTCAAAGAACATACAACATTGTATGTTCACAAGATGACACTTCCACTTATATCATGCACTGCGCAATGGTACACAGGTTTTGACATTCACATTGATTTGCTACTTAGATTAGAACTGCTAATGCAGCACATCCAATCATGTGTACAGTGTGTATGGGAGACACACAACACATATAACATGCATTACTAGCAACACAATTGCAGTGCAAAGGCTGTGCTGAAGCGTGAAAGAGGCCTTATGGTTCATGTTTGGTCAACAAAAGTTACATTGCCTAAAATCACTGTTATGAGCACTGGAAGAGCCTTAAGCTGGCCATAGACATGACCATAGTTGCGGGAGATTGACCAGCGTGAGCGTGCATGCTTGGTGGTAAATCATCGCCAACTACACAGGTGCCCACCTTGCCGGATGGATCCAAGAAGCCCCACCAGCTGGATCACACGGCGAACCATCCAAAGTATCTGACTGCAATCTGACAAGAATCCCTGTGTTAGTGGCACACACAGGATTCCAGTGAGTTCCGTGGACGACTCATTACAGCGTGGTGACATCACCATACTGTAATGAGTTGCTGGCAAAATGGCCGGAAATTGCAGTGCCCGGCAGGGGTCTGGTCAGACAGGGTAAGTTGGAAGATGTTACAGATAAGTAAAACTTCTTTTGTGAGCCCACTAGCCATAAGCCATAATTAAATAATCAACCCTTGCAGTATTGTGGGGATCCTGTTGCAAGGTTTATTGAAATAAAAAAAGGGTTTTAGTTTGAATTGACTTGTTGGACATAGTGAACAGATTTGTGTGTCAGCACTCCTGAGGAATTTGGTTTGTAAGCTCTTATTAGTAATTAACAAGAAGTGGCAATTTAGTCAGTAAACCAGATCACTGGTCCACTGACCACTGCAACAAGCAAATCTTAAATGATTTGTAATGAATATTACACAGAATGAGTTTCACTCGTGGAAACTAAAAGTAAAGCCCCCCATACACCACATACAATTACCATGCAACTTCTGTACAACCAACTTTTCTTCTACCAAAACCATGTAATAGGAGGACCTTTCTACACCTTCCAATCACTATGTATTCTATCAAGGAGGTCACTATACTACATAGTTGTTGGTAGGTCTCATGAAAGTTGTATGGAGGAATCTGAAGGTGTATGGGGGGCTTAACTTGTGATTACTGGACAGATATTGCCATTTTCTTTAGAAAGAATTAAGGAAAGAAATATGTACATTCAACAGTCAATAGGGTGAAAGATTGATATATTTAAAAATAAAGCAGTATATTCTGTACTGCTGCTCGATTTAAATGTTAATGACTCTGTTACATCAGAATGACACAGGTGACAATTACAGTCTGTTTGCTGTAACCCAGCAGTTATAGATATGCAGAGGCCTTTGGATGACTGTAATATTATATACCCAAGCAACTCAAGCGTGAACAGCAAACAGCGCCAGTGATAATCACAGGCCTTATAAAACCAATATATGAGCTGATATCATTAGATAATACTGCACAGGTTCTTCATGTTCAGAACAATCTGCTAATATCTATAGTTTACTAAAGCACTTCTTTGTACATCCTGTAGCTGACCCGTTTGTTATTTGGCAATTGTGTCTTTTTGGACATGGTTTAGGTAAGCTTGCCAACATACGTTCAGTGTTAGCTGGACATGGGAAGGGAAATTTCTGATTGTGACACTGAAGGGATTGCAGAACTCACCTGAACACATAGAAGAGGCAACTAAACACATATCATTATGTATTTAGCTGCATTCTAACACATGTTAACCTCCAATGCAAAGTGCGTTGCAATGGAAGCTGAAATGCATTTTAAGGCTTATCATTAAGTCTCAACATGCTCTTTGATGTCTGCCCATACCGTGCCATTACAGTGTTGTACTCTGCTCAAATTCCACACCCTGTCCACGATGCTGATCTTCTTGTACAATCAACATGACCAATAACTGCTTGATCGATTTTCTGTTCAATTTCCTTTAGTTTTAGTCAAAAGTAATCGACTTAAAAAACTATTTTTTAAGTCAATCAAAAGAAAATCTTTGAGCTGTGTATGGCCACCTCAAAATAACACTAGTATATCAACCTAATGAATCTTTTATTTTCTTTAGTTTTCTTGTGTCAAATTTAATATATTGCTTATACAGAGTAAATTGTTATTTACATTAATCTATGGTAGTATATATTGTATTCTGTTGTGCAGATACAGAAAATATAGGAAAGAAGCATCTTGTACTGAGGGAAATGCATGGCTGATAGTTGCCGAGCAGCCACAGAAAGCATGCTGAATAGAAAGCCGGAGTGTATAAGTCCCTGGACATGTGCCTTTTTTTTTACTTGACTACGTAATTCAGGTAAGTAGATCTGCTATGAGTTCCAAGTCAGTGCCTTGGAAAGTATTGAACTCAATGATTTACCATGACCACGAGTATTTGAAGGAGAGGTTAGAAATTTCATATTCCATCATCAGGAATTTTAGGAAAAATCTGGTGACTAAAGGCTAATGGACTTCCAATGTTTAATTCATTTGTGTAAGTGCAGATATGAAAAGCAACACAAAACACACTTACCTCTGTCCAGCAGTTGTGAAAAGGGTCATATGCTTCAACGCTGTAAATTCTTTGGCTACCATCAAAGCCACCAATTGCATATACTTTTCCACACAGTGCAGCCATCTTGTGCCTCCATCTCCCTACATTCAGGAATTCTATTTGTATCCACTTATTGATAGAAGAGTTATATTTCCAAACATCATGGTTTGTTTCCTTTCCACCTGAAACATTAGGAAATTTAGGCATTGTAATATACTGTAATGTCTATAGGTCTGTGGATATGGACAAGCATTTGAAAAGTAACTGGATCAGTATCTTCACATACTATACTTTTAGGACCATAAGACCCAGTTTTTCCCCCAGAAATCAGGGATAAAAGGTGCCTGCGTCTTATGGTCCGGAGGCGCAATCTCCTGCGCCTTTGCTCTCTTTATGTTCTGAGATATTTCCCCACCCTTACAACTGTGCATGAAGCCCTACCCATACAACTGCGGAGATAGCCCTAGTTTTCCGGATTTACAGGGTTAATCTTATGGTTTTCGAGTGTCTAAGGTTTGGGTGGGGTTAAGGTTAGGGTTGGGGGAGGCTTGACTGTAGAGGTGAGCTTTAAGGGTTGGTGGGTTAAGTTTAAGCCCAGCCCTTAAACCCCCTAACCTTTTTTTAAAAAGAACAAGTGTCCCTAAAGTGAACCCTCCCTTCCATATTGCACATTTCTACAGGCTGAGTCAGCTTCTCAAAGTCCGTAATGCAAATGCAAGTCACATAGAACCTCCCTTATTTCTGGCATTCAGCATCATCTGCCTATTTCCACTTGATCTGAACTGGCACTAGCTCACATAATATAATCATTGGATTTCAGCCCTATCAATCATGAAGTCTTGTGAATGTACAGTTGTGTACAGACGTTTAAATTGCAAAAAAACACAATAATTATATTCGATGAATGAATAGAATGAACCTGTGCCCAATCACAACAGAGCAACAGGTTCACCAAAAAAAAACAAAACTATTTTATACCTTTTTTATACCTAACTTTTACTTTATAATAGGACTTATATAAGACCTGTCTAATATTACATTAAACCTAATTAAAGCTAACATAGAACTTAGAACTCTTTCCATGTCCAACATAGCTGTACTTGTGTAAGGCTTCCAAAGCAGCCACAGCTTCTATGGTCACGCTGTGTCCTCTTCCTGAAATTCTTCCACTTGTTTACAAGTAATTATGATTTAGGCCCGGGTGCCCAACCTGCGGCCCTTTGAGCATTATTCGGCAAACTTTTAATACATAGAGCATAGCAACTTAACTGTGTAATGGTAACACGCTGACCCAGCTTTCCTAATCAACTTTGGTGGTCCTACATAAATAAAATTGTCAATGTCTACATATGACTGCTGCACCCAGGGGCAGGAGGGGGGTGGGTGCTGTCGGGTTCTGACTGCCTATCAAGATCGATGTTATGTGCGGCCCTTTAGTGATGCAGAGGGCCGCACTTGTGGCCCTCCATATCAACTCAGTAGCCCACCACTGATTTAGGCTAATAGTGGGAAGAAAACATCAGGAAGGCAAAGACCACAGCACAACCATGGGAATTGGGCCTTCAAATACCATGATAAAAAAATTGCCAGGAACTATGGCAGGAAGATCACTGGAACCCCAAAAACATATAAAGGAAAGCAATTAAGCGGACCTAGAGATTTCATTTGGTTCTTGGTAGATTACGTTTTGTAGTCCGGCATTTGTCCTACAATGACACATTTACACATTGGATAAAGCCTACCCTCATAGCTTGGAATCCAAAGACATATAGACAATTCAAAGTACAATTCCTTGGAGGTATAAAAAGCAAAGTCTGACACACATGGAAAAAAAATATGGCTAATGAGTTATAATGTTGTCAACCTCATATATCCTATCTATATACCATAACCATTATCAACAAACTTCTTTGTTAATTACTCAATTCTTATTTAATGTTAACAGTAAATTAATAGTAGGTTTTCTCCATTTGAACAAACAAAATGAAATGGTAGAAAAATGCCCAAAATATTTCTACAATGTCAAAAATAAATATAGTATATTGTTAGATGACAATATAATGCCAGAAAATTATTTTAAATACTGCCAAAATGGGAAAAGCTTGTACAGACAATGAGATGTGTTATTAGTGTTCTGATACATTATACAGCACATTAACAGACATTTGCAAAACATTGTCATACATGCCTGAGATGTAGACTTCATTTTTGAAGGTAATGCATGCAAACTCCACCCATTTTTTATGTTCGCTTTCACTCTCTTGTTCACACACTGGTAATTTCGCAACCTCAAGACGACTTCTTCTTAATGGATCCAGACAAGTCACTTCAGTTACAAACTTTTCATCTTTAGTGCATCCACCAATTATCATAAAGACTTCAGACTGATACTCGTGAATCCGTGGTTTTGTCCTTTCAGAAATGATCTGCAAGCAATATATTTAGTGGCTTTAATAGATCAATAGAAGGCTAAGTCAACATCTAAAAATTCAGATAACCTGGATGTGCACAGTATGAACAAAGGCTGCCTAAGCTTAGTAACAATTAAATGCAATGAGGAAAAGGTAAATCCTTTATACTACATGGGTCTTTAGCAAATTATATATATTAAAAGTTCAGATCTACCGGTACTTAAAATTTATTGTGAACCATAGAATACCATATTACAACAAATAGCCTTCACAGTTTGGGCAGGATAATGTAGGACACCTATAAGACCATAGCTACACATTTTACCTTAAAAAAGAGTAAAGGTTTATTGGAGCGGACCTACCACCTCAGCACCGGAGGGCAAATCGGATGTTTAAAAAACTAAAAAATACTTATCTGTGATAATCTGTTGTGGTGCGGTCATAGCCGGCACTGCAAGCAGTGATGATGGAGGGGCTGTATTCAGATGCTGGAGGGGCCGGATTCAGATCTGGATAGGTGGAGAGAGCAAGACCAGAAGAGTCTCGATCCTCCATCTTACATGCTGGAGGACAGGACACTCCAGGCATGTCAGGAAGAGGGGAAGGTAAGTATGGGATTTTTCTCTACAGGGATCGCTTTGCCTGGATCAAGACTCCTTGTAGCTAAGTACCATATATACTTGAGTATAAGCCGACCCGAACATAAGCCAAGGTACCTAAATTTATCTACAGAAATTGGGAAAATTTATTGACAAGTATAAACCGAGGGTGTGAAATTCAAAGTCATTTCTGAATGAGAGAAATTCATATAGAGAAAGCACCTTTAAATCCGGAAAACTAGGGCTATCTGCCCTTAGGAATAAAGCAAACAGTTGAATCTTACTGCCACAACCTCAATAATGTAAAGAGAACACAGGATTCGTGTTATAACAGGATGGGTTTTCAAGGCACTTTAACAAATATTACGGTAGATGGCAGAGTGGAACAGTTTGTTTACATTTCCTAACCGGAAACACATCGGAGCTTCACAGAGGATTCGGCGCCTGCGAACTAGCAACCAGCTAACACCTTTGTACTGCCTGTCCCAAGAGCACTTGTGTGAGTGATTTGCTGTCACAGACACGTGAAACAGTAATTTGGAGATGCACACACAGCGGTGGCTACATACAGGCTCCAAAGAGTTCCAATAACTAAGGTAGCCACTGTAGCAAATGAAATTCCCGGTGTACATATTGAGGCCGCTTTATAAACAAGAACAAATGCAAAGAAACATATAAAAGCAATGCAACTGTACATTGGTTTATATTTTTACATTACCTTCTCTAGCAAATGTGTTAGCAATTCAGTGACAAGTAAAAGTAAATCATGACTTTCCTAGTTCTGACATGACAGTAAAATATTTGTTTTCCAGTCAGATGCATCTATTATAAAGATCAGTGGTGGCCAACTGAGTTGATATAGTGGGCCACACGTGTGGCCCTCAGCATCACTTAAGGGCCGCACATAACATTTTCAATCCATACTGACTTATATATGCATTTTATAATGAAAATGGGACAGCATGCAATAAACTTTGAACGGTTATATGCCACAATATATATTATACAATCATCCCCTGTTCATTGGTGAAATAGTGGGAGCATAGGTACTCCTGATCCTCAGCCAACACTAGAGGAGGAGAGGTAAGGGACTTGCTCAGATGCTATCTGGGTCACTGATTGGTTTTTATGTACGCCTATCACACAAGTTTATCGCCTTTCCTGCTCTTCTTACTCTAAGAAGATCCCAGGTGAGGACCTGTCAGCAGGGGAACGGCGGACAGGTGAGTGCCTATTAATTAACAGTTAGGTTTTAGGGGCCGCAAGTAGAGGACTGAATAGGGACAGCCAAAGAACACCCAAAGGGCCACAGGTTGGGCATCTGGGATATAGATGAAGCAACACTTTCACAGCAGTGTCTCCCTTCAGGGAAACATGGTCTGTTTTTTCCAAAGTTAACATTTTGAGAATTGAGAACACAATAAGGACAGTGCCCCCTTCTAATACGAATATTCACATCAGTTTATTGATCTAATCCAGTTTAAAAAAAAAAAAATATTGACATGCTAGTTGCTGACTCAGTGGCCTCTATATTTTCTGGATCACTGACCTGGAACATGTAACTGAATGAAAAAAATCTGTGTAATATCAGAACTCTTTATCTGAATACTTGTTCCAGGTCAGTGATTTGAAGTATTGAGGCAGTGAGTCAGCATGACACTACAAAACTTTTCAGGGGGCCATGTCTTTAATGTCAACCATCATGTTTGCCTCAAGACATGAAAGACAGTTGGCTGAAACAAGTTTAAATATACAAATTAAGAATTCCCTTGTTTTGAGGTGTCTCTATTTAGAAAATTGTAAAAAACATTTCTATCAGTCAGGGTATTTCTAACTCCAGACGGGGCCATCTGTCCCACGGTCTAATTATATTTGGCCCGCAAAACTGTTTTTTCAATTGTTGTTGTTTACTTGTTTCAGATTCAATATTAAGGCAAACCTTAAATTAGCTTTCATATGAAATTATTCATTTTTATATCTGATGAGAAGGAAACACACAACTGTAGATATAAAAAAAAAATATATATATATATATATTTATATATCTCAAGTTGACCCGTGACCATTTTCAAGTTTTTATTGTGGCCACTGTGTGTGTCAGCTTTACACCCCTGCAAAGTGATTCCTGAGAATGTATCCGTTCATTATAAAATAAAACACATTACCAGCATTCTTTTAAAAAGCATTTGTCAGCAGGTGGAGACAAAGGACAAAGAGACAGAAAATGCCACAGTAGGAAGAAGATAAAAAATTCAGCTTTAAATAAAGCATAAAAATACCTGCTATATATTCATAAATAAGAAAGAAAGGTAAAAGTCATGGGGGTAGATGCAAAAAGGTGTCACAGTCCTCAAATAAATTATACAGAAAAACACAAACCCATATAGGGTTTTTTTACGATGAGGTGGCTAGCCTCTGAGGAATTTAGGGACAGTAAAGAGCATTGGGGGATCAAATCCACATATTCTGAGGCCTGTGGGGCTCATGTACCTACTTCAAACACCATGAACTTTTTTTTTAAACTGTTCCTGTATTTGTAGGGTGTTGTTGCTTGTCCTTAACACTCTGGTTTTTGAGATGTTGGGGGCCCTTTTAAGTGCCCTGCTTTCATGCTGATTAAAATAATATGTATTTTTTTAGCTTGACTTATCAACATAGTTTCCTGCTCTTTACTGTCACTAAATTCCTCGGAGGCTAGCCACCTCATCCAAAAAAACCTCCTGTATGGGAACAAATGTTTTTATCTGACAAGCATACGTGCAAAAAAAACCCAACTTGACATGTTTTGTACCTTTTTGCCTACTCTTTAGCCTTTGCTTTTAATGCGTTTGCAGTATTATGTTGATGATGGTGGAAGGCAGGAGTGTACAGGTGAAGCCTGCATACTACATTCAACATTACAGTGTTTAACCTTCCTAGCTCACTGCTGAGGTCCAGATTTCTGTAGAAAAAGTGCACCATAGACTTCAATGGTAAATTTTTGTTGTAGGCCTGTAACTTCCCAAAAT
>CM070035.1:35117445-35151567 GCA_036250615.1 Ptychadena robeensis
AGCTGAGCTGGCAATCGTGGCGGAGCACATTGTGCTCCGCCGCGATTGCCCGTGGCACGGATATAAAAAAAACGTGCCACGTGGCAAACGCTCAGAGGGTTAACCTGATGTGATGGATGTGGTAAAATCACACCAGGGAAGAGAGGGTTACTCCTAAAGGGCACATCTGGGGCACCATAGACTTTTTATTCTGGCGAGATTTTGTACATAGAAGCACATTGAAATCAGTTTTCTACATTGAAAACTGATTTCATGCAATTTACTTTCAAATATCCCGCCACCTCCCCGATGTGACGTCATCACGTCACTCGGGGGGGGGGGGGGGGGGGGGGGGGGGGGGGTGTAAGAGCAGACGGAGGATCCAGCAGCCATGTCTCATCGGGGACACCGGGACAGCGCAAAACTGTAAGTATGCGCTGCTGGTGCCCTGATGTGTACTGGACGGCACCATCTCGCCCAGTGCTATAGTGGGAGTAGCAGTGCTGGACGAGATGGTGCCGTCCTGAACGCTAGGGCGGTTAAGGTGCAATGAAAAAGAGAGCCAAAAATACTGGACACCAGCATATCTAGCTGCTCATGTTTTTCAGGGTTATGCAATATGTCAAGTTCAATTCTCAAGAATATAAAGGAATACTGAAATGACTAATAGATTCTGATTAGCAATGTACATTCTTACAGATAAGGGATATTCAGGCATTAATACTCCATGTCATTGCAAACAGGACTTTTCAAAAGAGTAAAGCTAGCCACACATGGTTCAATTTTGGTTCAATTGATGCTTGATTAGATCGAGGAATTCAATCGTCTAATCGAAAATCGATCTTAATCGCATCAACATACACCCCACATTGAGTTTGCGATTGTGGTGAGATTTCGATTCCAAAAGATTACTAAAATCGTCGATTTTGGTATTGAAACGTTTGAACTCCAGATTGAAGTGGTCTATGTTATGTATATCTAATCTAATCGATCCAGGAGAAACACCACAAACATGGACGATTATAAAACGATTTTGGCACAATCGACGATGATTTTCCAACATGTCCGATCAAAATTCGATTCGATTTTCTGCCTTCATCGAACAATTATCGTCGATCGTACCATGTGGGCATTCCTCGATTTTCATTCAATCGATGAAAAAATTCATCTAATCGAGCATCGATTGAACCAAAATCGAACCGTGTGTGGCTAGCTTAAGTTTATGTATATAAATTGGATAAACACATGTTCTTCAGTGTAAATTAATGAATGCACATTGCAGATAAGACGATGGAAACATTTGTACTTGAATAGTTTAGTTTTTATTAGTTTAAAAAAGATTGCTGGGGTAACTCAACGGAAAATGGAAGCACACAGAGCCATGTGAGCAATTTCTTATACAACAATTTTACCAAGTTTGAAACTTGTTTCATTAGTTTAGTTTTATCTGGCTCTCCCCCATTCAGTATCCTATTTGCTCTTCCAAGCAACATTGCCTTTAGTGTGGTAGGCATCCTTTACCCTGTATTTAAATGCAGGGTGGGGGATTAAACCTAGATAGGGAAGGGTGAACTTTTTTTAACATTAAAAATTTATATTGGACACCTAACTGATAATGAAACCTGGAAACACTATGATACACTGGAGATATAGAATCTGGTGAATGTAATCAGTTTTCTTGGTTTTGTCATATAAGTATTAGTCTATTAGTTTGCCGCGTTTTTACCAAGCTCACCAATAGACATTATCTGGACAAACATATTGATATGTCTGGCCATTACCTCTACAAGATTATTTATCACATCTTATTCTGAATGTTTGGGCATTGATGATATGAAGTTGCACCCAGCTTCAAAATTCAATTCTAGTTCATTCCAAAGGTGTTCAGTAAAATTGAGACCAGGGCTCTCATATATCTGCGCTAAAGAATATCACTTTGGATTTGGATTTTTGAACTGGCTAAGAGTTATGCTGGAACGAAAGGCCTTACCTTAATAGTTTCCTACAAAGCTAGAATTGTCTTGGTATGCTAAACAATTGAGATACCTTAACTGGAACTTAGGACAAGTCCAACTTCTGTAACAACAACCTTATGCTATATCCCCTCTATATTGAACCTTACAGTTAACACAATGCAGACAGCCAAGTAATGTTTTTATGGCATCAATCAAACTTTTTCTAATGCACCGGGATGACAGAGAAGCATAATCGACACCACATACAACATGCTTTATACTACTGTATCCAATGCTTGGATTGAGCTTGGTGATTTAAGGGTTGCCTATAGCTGTTTGAGCATGCACACCCATTTCAAAAAGAACTCAATGAACAGTTTTTGTGTTGAGTTTAATTTTACAGGAACTCTGCAGTTGTTTGTCCCACAACTTTAATTGTTCATGTACATGTTTTCACCTTGCAATTTTCACCAGCCAACATTTTGCAAAGGTGGAAAAATCACAGTGCCACACCACTTTCATTCACTGGCTCTTCCAATTTGCCTATTTGGATCTGAATGATTTAATGTTTGAAGGACATACATGTTAGACAACCAAAATATTCACCCTAAAAAATTGACCAATATAGAACATATATTTTTACTCAATATACCTCTTAATTTAACCCTTATTGACAATACTCTTTTTCTTAATAAGCTGCAGACTGCAGAATAAGAGTTATCAGTGGTGGTTAACTATATCACCACGAGACACCACTACGTCTTAAAAAACACTTTCTAAGAAACATGATGTGACAGGACCCGCATACAACATAGCAACACAATCATTGAAGATTAATTGGGACATGCCATAGTCATGACTGTCATAGAGTGCTTTTGCAATGATACCTTGCAGAATACCTTGAGATCTTCATTCCTAAAATACAGTCCTTCAATAACCATGAGTAATGCTACTGCATTTAACTACTCTATTTAGTACCTCTTGTACTACTGTTGAATCATAATTCTAGTTCAAACTGAAAATATTAGCTTACTACTGACATAAAGCTAAATATTAAAGAACACTTTGACTATTGGCTGTTTTTATTTTATATTATATTATATGATATTTTGCTCCCAAATTACCAAAATATTGTTATATGCCATTGCTTTTGTCTTGTAACTGATCATTTACTCATTGGGAATTCCCCCCTTGCACAGTCTGATAATAAGAACAATTGCGTATATGGGTTGGAAACAAACAAATCCACATCTGTATAATATGTCAGTTACATGAAAGAGGAAGATAAAGAGGTCTAGACATTCAAAGTTTGCACAAAAACAGGTCTCAGAAATGAGGAAGTGGCAAAGCTTCTTATTCTAAATGCAGGTTTAAGATATCTTAACCCTTTGCACTTATTTATTAAAACCTCAAATTCATAAGAACTTCTTACCTATCTATTTACATTTTATGGTCTAAGGGTTTTTTAAAGTGGGTTGCTGTCTGCTGTCCACATTCGGCAATGCAGTTTATGTGATCTGCATATGTACAGATTTTCCATAGGAAACCCAACTGCAGTCGCCCCATATGCCTCTCCTCCATCTGGTTTCCCAAACCATGTACCCCCAGGCTGCCTGGAACCTTGAGCCTTCTGCTGATGGGCCTCCAATGGTATGGTATTTTTGTGTTATGAACCTTATCACTGACAGTGGGATGCTGAACTGGGCAACTCTTCTAGATAAAAAAAATATATTTTCAGTACATCCAACTTGGATGTACTGTATACATACTCTGACGTGCTCCCCAATGTTTTCCAATTCCCTGACACTGTTGGGGGCTCTATGCCTCCCCACTCCAAACTATCCTAAGCTGATCACAAACTTATGGTCCACTGAATCTGCCCTCTTCAGACCTTCAACTTATCTATGTTGCCAGATGGGAATTGACTTTCAACACTCAACATATATCATAGTTCCAAGTTCTAAGTTGTGGCAGAGGTTGGCCAAGTGAATGTATGCCACCAACCTGAAAGTGGCATATAAAGTGATGATGCGGTATTTAGTGCCAACCCACTTATCACACATGTTCTCCAAATTGTTTCAGGGGATGTTCCTCCACATTGCTTTAGGATGCCAGTTGTCAGTTTATAGTCCTTAGTCTATAGTCCTAGTTTAAAAAGCTTTTTGCTTTCTGTATGCATTTGCCTTCCACTTGCGTTTTTTATTTTTTTTTAAAAGGAAATATTAATGCAGGCAATGGTCTTGAAACCACATGCAGTTTTTGATGCAGTTTAGCATTGCAAATACTGTAAAAAAACTCCTTACTGTCTGTTTTATTTACACATAGGGAGCTAATATCTCCTCCCATATGTAAATATATGCACATGGGTGAGTTGTTAATGCCATATTGTAAAATGTGCCTATCCATAAGTTGGTCATTTCACAGAATGGGTACTGCTTGTGCTAATGAAGCTATGGTCTATAACTATTGGCAGTAGCCTTTGGGCTTGGCGGGGGAATAGAACAAATTCCAAAGTCCTGGAATGCAGATCTATTGCTCGCAGGATGTTTGGAACTATTACATTTTGTTTGTTTTACATATTGGCACCATAAGACACCAATGATTTTAAGGGGAAAATGTGTCTTATAGTCTGAAAAATATAGTAAGTATTCCCTTAATGTCAAGGTTTTTTTTACTTTATAAACTTATTTTTGGTTTAAGAAATATAGTCTGATTTTTTTATATTATTTATGCAATAAAGGTACCAGAACTAAATTCCATCAGAATTTTTTAAATAGAAGCTCACCATAAAACTTGGGTAAAACAGCATTCTGAGGCCCTGGTCCAGGCCCTTACAGCATGATGCGTCCATGCTGCCTAAGTCCCGTATTGCCTGTGGTCTGCCTGTTTTTACGGTGCGTTAAAGGGCCCTATTATTTTGTATTTCTTATATTTTTTGCTTTATTCTGACCCAACCATTGACAGCCAAAGGACAAGTTAATGCTTCATTGCCAGCAAGGCCAACCATCACGGGAATGACCACAGAGCCCTGCATTGTTGTAAGCAAGGTGCAGAGAGAACAGACTATGAAACGCCTGTGTGTACAGGAATGACATCGCCAAGTAAAAATTGTGTAGACAGGCCTTTAGAATCATAATGACCTAAAAAAAATTATGTTTAACATTTAAAAAGTATATTTGAGTTATTCACATTTTGTGCCACTGAAACTGCAAACATAACAATGCACTGCAATGGGTCTGCCTAACTGTCTTCCTTCAAAGAACATTATAGTTACAGCTTGTCTTTCTTCAAAAATGTGATTACTGCATTAAAATTTATTAGCCATTATTTCTTCTTGGATTTCCTTCTCACAAATTTGTATATTACTCTTTCTGATACCTTTCAAAAGAAAATGGTGTTGTAATCTGAAAATAGTACTGTTAGCATGAGTAACATGAATTGCACAAATGTTGCCACAGCACTGAAATCTATTGGCCAACAATTCTCAGTAGAACATGAGTTTCTCCCTTTCCACTCTAGGTAAATAATTCACCAATGAGGGAAACTATGAAATGAATGTCTTATGTAATCCTTCTGGCACAACTACTCTTTCTAATTCATTTCATGTTGTTGTCATGTTTACAGTTTGACTTGTTTGAAATCTATTGACCACAAAACTATCATTAGCAGTAGAACATACTCCTCACTCTTACCTCAACTTATTCTTCTAGCATCACCACTCTTTCTAAAATGACATTACTCTGCTGCAGTAAGAACTCTATAAAATATTTGATTATATCTTTGACATTTATGCTACAGACTAATATATTATTATTTTTGATAAATTATACATTGATGTTACATACCTGATTAGAAATGGGAGAAGGCTTTTATACGTCTCCAAGAAGATTAACACTACAAGTCCATATATTTATTTATATCTATATAAGTTAAAATTCAGAAAAAAACATTTCCGCCAAAAATATTCAAGGTAGAATAACTCACCTCATTTCCAGTCAAATAATACATCCGAGCTTCTTGTAATAGCTGAAATACATCAGGACATTGTCGTATCAATTCGTTGGCTTCTACCGTACCCACAAGGTACCAGGGGTCCAGTAAAGGAAGACGAACACATTCCAAAATTTTGGGGAGAAGCGAAATTCTTTCAATTTGGTTATAACACACCCATTTTATGACAGTCTCAAACACTTGTGATTCCTCTGTTACATTAAGTTCATCGCTCCTTAAAATGTGATCCAGAATGTCAAATGGTAGTTCTAGAAACTCCTCATGATTTACAACATGAGAGAAGTTCTGTATAATGTAGTTCTGGACCTGAAACTTCAAAAATTCCAGACAATGAGCATCTGCGAGTCTTAAAATCCCAACACAATTCTCAGGGTGGAGAGCTTCAGTGAGGAAACTGGCACAAGCTTCAATCATTCTAATGAACTGGAAAGAAAACAGTTAAAGAGTTAACATTTTGCTTAGTAGATGTCTTAAATTCAGCTGTAGTCTACAGGCTCTATGACATGAATACACTGCATGGTGAGTTCTTTAAGCTTCAATGCTCAGCAATAAAATAAACCTTCATTAATTTGCATATAGATTTCATGGTTTACAAATTGTACTCAAGGACCTTGTAACAATGTACAATCTAGCCATGTTACAATTTAATATAACAGGTTAGTATGAAGAACAAAACTAAATGCCAGTTCTCTGTAGACCATTATAGGCCATACACAAAGCTCCATCTTAGATCTGGTACACACTGCCAATTTTTCTCTTTTATCCAATTTATCAGAGACTTCTGTTCTACTCTGTTAATAACTGATTAGAATATTTGATAGCTAGTTTATACACAGGTACCATGCCTTACCAGTTTACTATCTATTGAAATTACTTTTACTTTTTATCAGGCTGGGACCTGCCAGAAGGAAAACATCTGCCCATGCACAAGGTCTTAAGGGGACCTCAAAAGCAATCATTTGAGTCAACTGTTTTAAAATCAATTCCTTTTACCTGAATCAATAGTTCAATTATCTAAAGGATTTTCAAGATATATTTTAATTGATTTGTATAGAATCATAGAATGGAGCATACAAACAGATCTTTGTAAAGGAATTGATCGGTTTTGAATCAACAACATTATGTGGTGGTAAAAACAATAGTTTTTTTAGATGAATTGAAACATAAACGGGAAAATTAAACCCTGCATACCTACTGACAGGCCAGTTTCTAGCCTTTCAGGTGCCCTATGCAAAATTATAGAACGGACCCCCTGATGACCGTTGTTGAGCACGGGGGGGGGGGGGGGGGGGGGGGGGGTTGCGCTTTCCGCTGTGATGACATCATCATGCTGCAGTTGGTCCCTCGAGGGAGGATCACAGCCTGTATGGGGGGCATTAGTATTTAAGTGAAGTGATTACAAAGTGACAATCATCTCAGTCCAAGCCTTTTGGAATTTAATATGCAGTCTTTATTGCTAAGCAAATTTGTTAGTTGCTTTGCAGATCAGTTTTTGAACTTTTTACTCAATACCCATTGAGTAAGATATAAAATTAAATAGCAGAAATAGTAAAATATATATATGTACATCTGTTGAAGTTTTTGAAAGATGTCTTAAGATTCTTCCTGTAGAGCATATAGAGAGGAAATATCCGGGTGCAATGTTTTTCTTGCAGCTTATCCCACCCTGTTACATGAGCAATATAGATAAGGAAGTACTACAGGGGTCTTGAGCTTTGCAAACATTATCTGAAAACACAGTGATAGCACATGACAGAGGAAGTAACACCTTTATCTAAACAAAAAATTGCTGCTATGCTATGTGCCTGAAGAGTGGCTTTAAAGCGAATAAACGAATGCAAGGCTTACATATGTCTGATCAATATTTACCATGGGGGCAGTTGCTCTGACAAGTAAGCTTTGTCAGGAAATTTTCTATACCAGGTGATCTACAACTCTGAAGTTATTGATACATGACCTCTTCCATATGCTCTCATCAAGAACATATTTTTGAAATAACATGCACACCCAGGGGAGAGTGGCAATGGTTCTACATCATGGTGTTGGGTTCCTGGTTTACATTTTGTCAGCAGAAATAATGAGAAATAGTTATTTTCCAGCCCCTCTGACATCATCTTGGTTTACACTCATGTGACTGTTTCCTTCATCATTATATTGTTGGTTCTGTTTTTCAAGTAGTATGTAGTGCGGGAAGTCCCCTAAGTCTTACCATGGAACCCTGGAGTGGAAACTCTTGTGCTCATTATCTCAGTTTGTTTTCTTCACTCCTGATTTTGGTTCTTTTGGCTATATGGTAATAAATGTTTCAGAAATGGACTAGAACTTAAAATTTTTTGTTTTTTATATATTGTCTATTTACAATGGTGTCTTCCCTTGAATTAAGAAAGTAGTAAAGAAGGTGGTAGCTGTGGTTAATTTGTGGTCATTTCATCACACTTACCTGAAAAAGACTGGCTGCTTCCAATATTTTTTGTACATTTTGCTTAGTGATCACCATTTTGCTTGTGTAGGTGTAATCCAAGATAACTTGCATGGTTTCTGCATCCACCCCTTTAATGATGATTTTTTCTTCATACTTTTCTTTCAGATCATTGCAGAACATGGCCCTAAGAAACACATAATGTAATAGATTCAGTCCTGTGTCCAATGTAATCCCAAAAAGAAGATGAGCAAGTAAATCATTATCATCATTAAATCAAATCATCACTAGCATGCACAATCAATGGTATTAACAGTAAATAGTCATTGTACAAGAGTAGTAATGGATTTACACAGATGGAGCAGATCTGGTATTTTATATGCAATCCTACTAACTAGTGGGTCCTATCAACGGATATCACATTTTTTGGTCTACCCTTAGGGATCTTGTTATTTTTATTCCTTTAAATCAATGTCAATAAAATAAAAAGTATTTAAGCCATAACACTCATTTTTAACTGTTCAATTATGTATGTATTTACCTTTTTAAGGGTGAGAGCTGGTATCCAACATGCTAATTTATAAGCATAGGATAAAGCTGGAATGCATCCTTCCGTTTTTTATTAATTTGTTATAATAGCAGACAGTCCCCTACCCCAGTACATTTCTTATTCCACACAACAATGGGTAGAAGCTGTAGCCTCAAGCCAGCCTCATGTACTGTCTGCAGAACTTGCACCATCACAATGCTCTCCTTCCCATTTGTACTGTACATGGCCCTGCCCATCAATATCTGTATTTTTTTCAGTCACCAAGTCTCTAGTTATCTAGTTCCTTCCTGACTATGCCTTTACCCAACAATTCACGCTGTTTTCCTGCTACATGGGTGGGGACAAAGGGAGCAGAGGAGAAGACATTTCCTCTGTCACCATGTACAATTCATGGCTCTTGTCCTAAGATGTCCTTTCCTCTAGTCTTTTCCTAAAAAGTGTCTGGGAGTCAACAGCAATAAATACTTGCAAATTGATTTTTTGATCTGTCAGGAGGTAGGTTCTAATGAAAAAGAAAAGCAAATGTGTGCCAGGTCAGAGGTCATCAGTAACATGATTATAATGCACTTTCTGCATTGTCATGCACAGATCTCTATGGTGGACTTAGGGCCCCCATACACCTTTAGATTTCTGTGTCAGATTTCCTTTTTTTTTTACCAAAACCATGTAATTTGAGGGACTTTTCAAACCATCAAGTCTACCTGTGTTCAGACACAGAGGACCCTATATTTGATAGTTGTTGGTAGATCTAAAGGATATCTGACAGAGAGATATAAAGGTGTATGGCTAGCTTTAGGCTTCATAACTTACTCTGCATTTTATAAATTACTCATAATATGCAAATATGGTTTCCTGAATATAGTAATATAGTGATATCTGCACTTCATTATTCATTCTCCCACATTTGCTTGTGTGAAAGTTTAGTTATATGTTCAGTTGAAACATACATCAAAATATCAGATGCAGAACTGAGATTAAAAGCAGGGAATACACACATTGATATGGGTTAGATCGATGGTCACTTCAAGTGCCGTGCATGCTCAAGGCCATCTATCTAGCCCATATCTAATGCGCCCATCCCATTTCGATATCAAAAACAGGGATATCGGACATGACCGTAAATCATGACATGACTGGAAATTTTTCACCAGAGGCAGTCCTAGAATATTACTGCCTCTGGAAAAAAAAGTAAATTAACTAGTAAAATATTTCTATTAAAAAGATGGGACAAACATGACTTCTTTAACTTCAACCACACCAAGATGAAAAGTTGTGGGTAAAATGCATGTTCCTCACATGTGCAACTGGTACACATTTTATTATTCTGAAGCCAGCTGTCTAGAGTGCATACCCAATAGGTTTTATGATAAATAACCTGGACACAAGTAAGTGAGCAGTTCTGTTTTGACAATGGTTTTCCTAATAAAATGAGATGAAATAAGCTCAACTTCAGGCACACATGCTCTGTTCATCATTTGTTGCTTAACTAGAAGAAGGTCTTGCCTGTGAAACATCCAGACTATATGGGATGTGCAATCTAACAATGGAAGCTTGCTGACAGAAATATCTTAAGTGTGTTGATGGTTATCTGGGAGCAGGTCAGTAACCAATTAATTTTTAGCAACATGTGGGAAGTATGATGATGAGGAGATGCTTGTTAGAAGGAGTGGGTCCTTCCTAGAGTTCTTAAAGATATAGTGTACTCCTGGACAACTAGATTGTAGATCTACGGTGGAAAAATATACCACTCATAAGGACACCAAACATCTTGTCTTGTCTTCAAATGCCACTGTTTTCACTACTCCATATATATTTTTCTAATTTGAATCAACTTAAACTGCTTTAGAAAACAAAAGGAATATTAACAATAAATAACTACATGGTGTTGCAAAATGGTATTGCCCATTAAATTTAAAGTTACATCATTCATTGCAGGTAAAATGTCAGGTTCCTGAGCTGTACAAAAATGAGACAAAGATAAATCATTTCAGAATTTTTTACACCTTTAATGCGACCTATAACTGTACCACTCAATTAAAAAAAAAATATTTTAGGTGGAGAAAACATATAAAAATAAAATAATGTGGTTGCATAAGAGTGCACACCCTTAAACTAATACTTTCCTAATACCTTCCTGAAGCACCTTTTGATTTTATTACAACAGTCTTTTTTTGTATGAGTCTATCAGCATGGCAAATTATGGGTATGGGCCTATTAGCATGGCACAATTTGTCTTGGCAAGATTTGCCCACTCTTCTTTGCAGAAACACTCCAAATCTGTCAGATTGCGAGGGCATCTCCTGTGCACAGCCCTCTTCAGATCACCCTACAGATTTTTAATTAGATTCAGGTCTGAGCTCTGGCTTGGCCATTCCAAAACTTTAATCTTCTTCTGGTGAAGCCATGCCTTTGTTGTTTTGGATGTATGTTTTGGGTTGTTATCATGCTGAAAGATGAAGTTCCTCTTCATGTTCAACTTTCTAACAGAAGCCTATGGTGTTCTTTTGGTGATGAGCAGTATTTTTATTTTGTTACAAAAGGTTCATGCTTGGTTTCATTAGACCGTTACACCTTTTCCCACATACTTTTGGAAGACCACAGGTGTGATTTTGCAAAATGAAGCCTGGCTTGGATGTTTTTCTTTGTTAGTAAAGTGTTTCGTCTTGCCAATATAATATACAATACTGCACATTACCAAAAGAACACCATACCCACAGTGAAGCATTGTGGTGGCAGCGTAATGCTTCTGGCTGTTTTTCTTTAGCTGAACTGGAGCCTTAGTTAAAATAGAGGGAATTATGAACAGTTCCAAATACCAGTCAATATTGGCAGAAAACCTTCAGGCTTGTGTTATGGGTGCCAGAGATTAGCAATGTCCTTTGCTTTTGCTTTTGCATTTTTCAACTTGGTGTAATTTTTCATGAGTTGTTAATAACTTCTCATGGTTGGCATTTTCAGCTTTGTTTATGTTTCTTTATCCACATAAAGTCATTACCAGGGGAGGAACCATGACATTTATTAGTGAACACCTTTTAAAAGGCAAGTAAAACAAGGATAGTCATACTATAACCATTTACTCATACTTTCCTGCACAAAAGAGGAAAATTACTAAAGGGTTTAATAAAATCTTCACTGTTTATTCCAGTAAGGCTAAAATAAGCAACAATTGATAAGGAAAATTAGTAGAAATGGAAACAAAAGCTCAGATGACACCCTAACTTACAAAAAGCAGGTTACGTTTATTTTTATACGGTACAAGCGATTAGAAAAATATGCCGTACAGTGACAGCAACAATAACTCTGGGAAAGGATAGATAACAAAATAGGATTGGGGGTAATAAAAGGGGTGAGCCTTCATATATTTTATTGTATCAGATATAATTAAAGTATAATGTGACTCAAATAAATCTGAATCCTTTACGAGCACTGTGGTTAAGTGATGTGCAGGTAGATCCATGTGGTACTAAGGCTAGGGCGCCACTGTCCATTCAAACCCCTGCGTTGAAGCATTGCATTGCTGCATTGAGTGCATGAGCCACTCAGTGATGGCAATGGGGCTTTGAGAGGGCTGTCTCCTCAGCCAGTCAAAGCCCCAGATCCGCTGGTCCGTGCCTCCATCACATTGAAATCAACACAGCAAGCTACAACCTGTATGTTGTCCTGTTAAGACCACTGTTTAGCACATCATAAACTATCAAATCATTAGTAGATGGTGTGTTAACCTCTCTTTAATCAGATATTTTTTAAAGATTCAGTATGAAAAATGTGTATGGATTTTTACACTAGAATATGCAGCTATGCTTTGCAGCTGGAAACTTACATGGCTTTCAGTGTGCATTGCCTATACATACTGTGTTTTTAGACAAACTGTGTCTTGGGTATAGATCATGTGAAAACATTTATAAACAATGTTTGACTCCAGGAATAAATGTATCGGGAATCTTGTGTGATCTTATAAATAGAATCACATAAGACTTAATTATAAGCATATCAGAGCATTCTGAAAAGCACTGTAATGTTTTATGGGAATTTTTTGTTCTGTTTTGTTACCAATAAACAGAAAGTTTGTCCAAAAAAAAAGAATGCTCCCTGCTTAGCCAAAAGGTGAATATCTGAGCGTGCCTGGGTAAATAGCAGGAAAAAAAGTCCAAAACTTCCAGACTAAGCATGCTATAACTTCCATGGCAAATGGCTTATTTGAAACCACTCTAAATCATTCTGATACAAAAGTTGGATTTCCTTACTAGATTGATTATTCACATTGATTCATTTTAAATTAAATCTCTCAAATCTAGGTGTGTCAAACTTAAACATAGAGTGGGCAAAATTAAAAACTTGGACAAAGTCACTTAATATAAATGTAAGGTCTATTAGATAAAACGATAAACATTTTCTTATGGAAACAACCATACGTTTTGCTTAAATATGGAATTTGAAACAAGCAAAGTACAATAGTATAACACATGTTAAATCAAATGTAAAATATAAGAAATAACACAATTTAAAAAACAATACTGGGGGACAAATATTAGTTTGACACCCCCTACCATTACCATTTACAGTAACCAAATTTAACCTAGTCCAAACTAAAACTTTAAACAAAACCAATGATTAGTTTTATATATTTATCTCACCCTTGCCTGAGTGTTGCTATATAGAAGTTATCTGTACTTTATTGTCATTGTCAAATGTATTAGACTGGAGCAAGATGTTGAAGATCATATTTAATCTATGAATGATATATCTGTTTCACTTTATGCCATGTAGGAACTGTGAATGCAAAGTTGATGAGATGTGAGTCAATATCTCATTGATAACGCTAGAAAACACTAGATAACATGGCTGGAACCTGACCCCACAGTGTCAAACACAACTTTTAACAAGGTGGCAAACCTCTCAATAAACTGAGAAAACTAATTATGTATGAATACTATTGTAGGTTTTGTTAAACCTTGATGTGTAATGTTATCCATTTTGTCACAAATTGTAACACTTTCAAATGACAAAATACAGCATGTTAGATTATAAATGATAGCCTCTTACATAACAATATACTAATATGTTTTGCACAGATATTCTCTTACCTAAAATAGTTGCTGGCCGCTGCCAGCACAACCCGATGACAAGAGAACACACTGGTTCCAACACACAGAACTACATCTGTCAGGGACTTCTCCAGTCTGAGGTTTTCTAGTCCATTCTGAAGAGCCAGCGTAAATTCAGTATCATCAAATTTTCGGACGTCACCACTTGATTTTTCAATGAGTTCCCCCAGTTCTTTGGGACACTCGCTGTTAACGGAAATGATAAAGTTACCTGGATTCTTTTCCATAGATTCTTCCATTGTTGTGACGCTGTGTGTGGTATGTCTGGGTCTTTAGATGCAGTTATGTCACACTTAGCAAGTAAAACGGATTTCCTGCCTATGGCTCTAAAGTTATCTACAACTGTCACACTCAAAACAGGAAACTTTAAACTTTCTCAGTTGACAACCAACATGCAGCAGCCTCACTGGATAAGAGAAGTGTGTTCAGCATTACAAAATACATCCTATATACAAAACATATAGACCACAGTCACAGGTGGCTCTCCTTAAATAAACTTGCGGAATTTAAAAAAATATATTTGTATCTATAGACCGTAATTGATCATATTTCTACAGTCAATAGCTAGAGTGGTTAACAAATGCAACCAGCCATAAAAAACAAGCTAGTACATAGAGTTATGGGGGGCATCAGCATGTGCATTTACAAGGGTTAAAGGGTTCTCAATGTATCACCTGTAAAACACCTTTTTTTATTATTATTATCTTTTATTTATATAGCGCCAACATATTACCCAGCGCTGTACAATACATTCGAGTGGAGATACAAACACACAATAACACACAGGTACAGGTATGACATAGGGGGAGTAGAGGACCCTGCCCGGATGGGCTTACAATCTAATAGGTTGAAGAACAATGTATACAATAGGTGGGGGGAATGAGACTGGCATGGTGATGTTAGGAATGAGAAGATGGGTAGGAGAGACTGAAGAGGTGCGTTTTAAGGGCTTTTTTAAAAGTGCCAAAAGTAGGAGCAAGTCTAATGGGATGAGGGAGAGAGTTCCAGAGAGTAGGAGCAGCCCTAGAGAAGTCCTGAAGCCTTGCATGCGATGAGGTTATTAGCAGGGATGTCATTAGTAGTTCACTGGAGGAGCAGAGGGGGCGATTTATGTACCAGGTTGGAGATGTAAGGAGGACAGGAGGTGTGGAGTGATTACACTGGTTGTGTTCTGACTGTCACCATCAATAGTATATACAGATAGTACAGGTATGAAAATATTGGTTAACATGTGAGCATATCCATACCTTTTTTATCCATACATAATATTTGTTCACATTGTGGCCAGTTTTTATGTTCAGTTAGTACAGGAGTTAACCATAAAACAATCAAAGCAATAAAGAGCATTATATGATTCTGTTAAGCCATGGCCATCTATTATATACAGTCAAAAATCTTAATCGGCATTGCTTTGACAATCGATCATCTTTCCCAAATTAATTGCCATTATAACTCGTTTGCTAAATTCAGGGAGAATTGAGGAAGGAAAGCCATGTTGCTTTCTAATAGCTTCCTTTAAGCACATGAATGGAAAATCTACTGATTTCCAATGCTGCCTCTTCTGTTTCTGTGTGTCTTTCTAACTTGCTGTCTATAGCTGTATTTTGTTTACACATTCCTTGTACTGTACATATTAATGGATAACCTGTTACTAAGTCACATTTGCCTTAGGTTCTAATATTCATCTTCCATGACTAAAGAGGTTGGGGTTGTACCCTGTTTCCCCGTAATTAAGGCATCCAAAAATAAGGCATCCTTAAATTTTTTGCCTCATGCTGAAATATAAGGCATCCCCCCAAAAAAGGCACCCCGAAGATATGGTACTTTAACTCTGGACAGGGGGAGTTAGATGGGGCAATCAAAATGACACAGGAGGATCAGAAGGGATTACTAAAATGGTAATCCTGCCCCCTTTAAGTCCCCCTCTCTACAGTAAGTCTTCTAAGGGTCATTTTAAGTGATCCCCCCACCCTGATACCCCAGTGCCGTATTCTTCTCCATGGAAAAATAAGACATTCCCCAAAAATAAGTAGGGCATCTTTGGGAAAATTTTATATAAGACACTGTCTTATTTTTACACGGTAGGTGCATTACAAGAAGGAAAGTATTGTTTTAGCACATATAGTTTTTGCATAAAATAGGTACAAAGACAAGTCAAAATGTTTACCTAAATTTAAACCTAATTTATGCAAAAACTACAAGTGCTAGAGCAATAATTTTTTGTAATGTTCCCACAACCGTTCTCTACATTTCCAGCAAAAAAAGATGTTTGTTGAGTGGTACTTCCTGGGAGCACCCAGGTATAGTAAAAGCATCAAAGCTTGCTGCCTGCTGAGGATAATGTTACCCCTTTCCACTGATCTCCTTGGCTTTTTCCCAATGTTACCATATGAGGTTTATGGTTAAACTCCATTGAAAGGTAAATATAGATGTATACAGTAGTTGTATGTGCTGTTGTATGTACAGTAGACCTGTTATCCAGAACTCAAGCAACCATAACTCCCAAACAACAAACCTGGCCCAAAAAAAGGAATTAAGTTCAAACTTGTCAAGCAGCAGTGCATACATTGTTCTGCATTATGAATGATAGCCTGGATCAAGGACGCCAGTCTAGGAGGAGGGTGCCTTGACCCAGGGGACTGGCCAGGGACGTCGGAAGGTAAGTAGGAGGAGTAGGAAGGGGGAAGGGGCGGGGTCAGCGGACCTTATGTAAACCGGCCAAACAGGAAGTTCCTCCTCTTTGGCCGGTGGACTGTCCGCCTCTACACATCGCTACACATCGCTGGTGAGTCTTTTATTGTGTTCCAGCTCCTCACACCCCTCCCAGCGATGGCAGCCCCACTCGATCTGCTCATCCAGCAGCTGCGGGACAAAGCAGCGGAGATGGGGGACGACTGGGTCCGGTCTCAGTTGGTCCCCGACACCCCCCCCCCTCCTTCCTCTTTCATCCGGCCGGCCAGATTGCGGCGCCGCGCGCCGGACCGCTTAAGCCCCTCCCCCCGTCCGGGCCGCGCCAGGCGGGTTAGCCGCAGCCCCATGTCCCCGGCTGGTGCTAGGGCCGCCGCTGGGCCACCTCGCCCCAGCTCTTCTGCCTCAGGCCGCAGGGCCTCACAGCGCGGACCCCGCTTTCGGGCCAGCGCGGTAACCCCGCCCACCCCCTCTCCTTCGCTGACTACCAGGCCCAGCAGGCGCAGGGACATCAGGTCCCTGCCTGTAGTTATCCAGGGGAGCAGGTCAGGGAGTGGTGGGCCCCAGATGTCTGGCCATGCAGGGAGGCAGCAATCGGGAGCCAGCAGCGGGGCAGTGGTCAGGGATACGGCCAGGCCTCCAGCGTCCAGGCGCAGGGCCACGGACGGGCCGGGGGCTCCACGACGGCGTGAGGATTCAGCAGCCACACAGGGGGGTGCCGCAGCCGGATATGGCCGGGCACAGCCCCTTTCCAGGTCCCCTTCACCCGCAGAAGATTCCCTGGGGGAGTTTCCCGCGTCCTGGGACGCGCAAGCCGCAGAGGGGGATTTATGGCCCGCAGACGGCGGGGCCAGGAGGGCCTTTAGGAGGGGTAGCCCTGCTCCCTTGGGGACTGTCTCCGGTTCCAGCGCGCCCAGGGATCGCCACGCGGCTCAGAACGGGGGTTGCGGTGTTGCCATGTCCTCTCCTTTGCGGATGCTGTGGACGCGGCGGCGGACCCTTGACGCTCTCAACGCCAGACTTTGTTTTCTCTTGCCATGGACGCAGCTGCCGTGCGGTCCTCTCCTTTCCGCGGACGCCAGTGATGCCGAGCGGCTGGATTCCGAACGTCTCATGTGGAGCGCCACTTTAAATTCTGTAGTTTCTGTGCGGGAATGTCCGTCTGGGGGGGAGCGCCGTGGGTGGTTGGGTTTCCTCGCCAGCGGGATTGAGTTACAAGTTCGGGGTGGACCTGATCTCATGGGGTCCTTGCCTTCCTTTTTAATGTCTTGGGAACAGGGTCGGGTGCCCGGGTGGTGGGGGGCCTCACAGGGTGGGCGACCCCCGGTAGTGGTCTTGTGGTGGCCTCCCCCCCCCCATTCCAGGATGGGGATTGGGTGGGGGGGAACGCATCGGTCGGGCCTTCACATGGCCGCAGCCGGTGCGCCGGTTGCGCCCAGTCCCATCTCGGGCCCTGCGAGAAGGTTGCGGAGTGAGCACGCCCTGTGGGGTTTTTGACGCTGCTCTGCTTCGGGGGTCCACGCTTACACGTAGCTTTGGGCGAGCTCCTGGGGGCTCAACGTCAAGCGGATATTAAAGAAAAAATTTGGAAAAATTATTTTTGTGAACCATATTTACTTTGTTTTGCCGTTAGAGCTTTATGCAATAGAGACTTATGAGAAGGGGGAAAGAATACGAAGGAGAGGAGTGACGAGGAACAGGCGGAGGTATCGCCTGATTTCCTCGTAGGTTCCATGAATGGCTTCATGCTTTTTTTTCATTTTTGCTAACGGTTTTTGCGAGAAGGGGCCCCTGCGAGAGGGGGGCCCTTTGTTTTGCTATGCTCGTAAATGATTTTGGCAGCGCACAGGGACGCATGGGGGAACTGCTTGGCTACGTGATGACGATCAGTTCCGTTCAGCGATTGTCCTGCACCCGCAGGGGGCGGGATTGGGAACACAAGGACATCAATTTGTTGTTGAGTCCCATGATCGTGCCCCTCAGCATATTGTTACGGTAGTTCCCATCCCACGGGGGGAGGGGGTGGTGGGGGGATCCCCAAACCCCTTTTTCGAGCGGGGCCGGTGGAGCGACCGGGAGCTCCCCGGCCCCGTCCCAAAAAGGTCATCTCAGCTGGCGCTTTTTATGTATGGTTCCCTGCAAATGGGGGGCAACGTGTAAATTTTCGGGCACGAGTGCTTGGGGGGTGTGGGGGGCTCCATCATCCCCTCAGCCGCTGCGTTCCGAAAAGTAAAGTCGGGTGGGCCATCGGGGTCCCAGCGGTATGGGTAAGGGGGAGGACACCAGTGATCGCCGAGCGGATGGAACCTGGCTAAGTATGTATCCGGAGAGGGTGGGCGGCTGATTGTCTCTGTTTTGGTTTCCGAGATTGGTTTTGTGATTCCGTACGCGGGGGCGGTGGGCCCGGTTACATTTTGTCAATTTGGCCCTCCGCCCTGTGGCTAAGGTGGATGTTGAATCGGGCTTTTCAGTGTGCTGCCGTGCACCCGGCTAGTCAGAAACTTCTTTCTCGGCTGTCAGTTTCAGGATGTTGGTACATCGACCGCTGCCACAGTCCCTATTTGCTTCTCCATTTCTTGGTTTCCACCCTGCGCATACTTTGAAAAATTTAAGTTTCGTTTCTTGAGTGTGGTGTTCCCGGTCCACAGTCTGGGGGTTGGATTCCATCGGCCACTATCTTGACGATTTTTTTTATGCGTAGGAAGGGGGGGGGCACTGGGGGAGTGTCAGCGGCTGATGGGCAACGTGGTCTCGTTTTTGGGGAATTCGTGTTCCACTCATCGCCCCGGACAGACATAGGGAGGGTCCCTCACTTGGCCTGAAATTTTTGGGTATAGTGATCGATACGGAGCGTATGGAATTCCGCTTGCCCCTTGGATAAACTGCCGGGTTTTGCGACTGTGTTGGCCCATTTCCTTGTCAACGTAAGAAGGTCACTTTGGCGGGAGGGGTTGCAGTCCGCTGCTGGGCCAGCGAATTTTCAGATCTTGCCGATGGGTAGGATTTTTTTCCGGCGGCTGGCGGTTCATTACCCTGCGGGGTGCATCCTTCCGCAACATGTTGTCCGGATTAACGGCTTTGGCTCGGGAAGACTTTAGGGTCGGGGGATCAATTTTTAAAATACGGAAGTTATAACGGGATGGTCCCCTGTGGCTCGCCGATCCGGTCGCGAATGGGGAGTTACAACTGTTTACTGACGCAGCCGGGTCGGTGGGTTTTGGGGCTTACTTCCAGGGCGCCTGGTGTCAAGGTAAGTGGCTTACGAGGAATCTGGCGTTCCTGGAATTTTTTCTGGTGGTGGTTGCGGTCACGGTGTGGGGGCCCGAATTAGCTAATCGTTGGGTGCGGTTCCATTCTGACAATACGGCTGTGGTCGCTGCGATTAACTCGCTGTCGGCCACGTCGTTCCCGGTGGTTAATTTGGTGAGGCGTTTTGTGGTCACATGCTTGTCATTTAACATCAAGTTCCGGGCGGTGCACATGCCCGGGGTCTTAAATGATTTGGCTGATGCCCTCTCTCGGTTTCAGATGGACAGGTTTTACCTTTTGGCTCCGGGGGCACACCGCGACCGGGTACCGGTTCCGGACTCCCTGTGGGTCCTTGGGCCAGTCGTTTGACGGGATGGCTGAAGAGGGCGCTGGTTCCCTCCACTTGGCGGGCTTACACCAGCGTATGGGAACAGTGGTCCTCCCTGGAAGCAGCAGTGGGGGCTTCGGATTCAGCTGGGGCTCGCCGGGACCTGCTGTGCTGTTTTCTGCGCCAACTTTTGGATCAAGGGGTTTCTGCGGCCAAGGTGGGACAGACCATGTCTGCTTTGGCCTACCTCTTTAAGTTTCGTGGTTGGCAGGATTATACCAAGGACTTCTTTATCCTCCAGGTTGTGAAGGGGTACTCTCCGTGGAGAGTTTCATGTGTAGGGCAGGGGGTTTCGCTGTCCGGCACCTTTGGGACATTTTAGGCGGGACGGGGTCCATTTGTCAGACTTGGGTTGTGGGGTTTTTATTACAGGATTGGTGGAAGCCATTGAGGCGGCCTTCCTCTTCTGGTGAGGGGGGTCCAGAGCTGACTGGTCAGCATCCGGTCCCTGTGGCGGATCCTCGGCAGTGCCGCATGATTAGAGTGGAGAAACCATGGTGGCGTGTCGGTATTGGAGGGCAGCCACTTGCATGGTAAAAGCTGGGCGGGGCTTAGGCCCCCATTTATGACTTCTGGATTGAAAGCGGATGTACCCATCGAGCCGGTATTGGAGGGCTGGTGGTCGGTACAGTCATTAGAAGAAGGGCGTTTCGGTGGCACTGTCGGGGCATTCCACAAAGTAATTTAAATGGTTATTTAAGGGGAGTGTTATGCAAATGATATTTAAATGTTATTTAAATTTATTTATTGGTTTTTCTATTGGCTGTGGCCAAAAAGTTAGTGTAAAACAATTTTCCAAATCTTCTTACATAAACTTTTAAAATGAATTTCTGCCTCTGTCGTTATTTTAGGTTAAGTGGGGGGTTAAAGGGTTAAAGGTAAAAAGGTACAGGGTCTCAGTAATCCCCTGGGTCATGTGCTTATAGAGATATGTGTTAAATAATGATGTATATACAGTATTGTGAGGTGGTTTACTCTCCCATGCTTGGTATCATTTTTATTTATACTCAAGCATCCAGAAACTAAATTTATTCAGAATGCATTGACCTTCATGGGTACCATGGATAACAAGCAGTCTAATGTATAAGCCAAGAGATAAACTTTCCAACAAGTGCACAGAATGAGGTATGGGATTTAAGTATTTATCTTATTTTTTATGATATCTTTGCCTCCTTTGGTGAAATGTATGTTTACATCTTCTCCTGCTAGTCCAAGTCACTGGGACAGAGCGTGAAGTTTACATAACAGGAAACCAGATAGAAAAAATACACTGACATGTTCTAACAAGTCCTTACAGCATCACAAACCTTAAAAGATATTCTGGCTATCTACACTTTAAATCCTCAAAAATGTTTTAAATGTGTTTCACTTTGTTTCTTTTCTTAAAGCTGTTTCATGTCTCCTTTAGGATTAAAAAGTCTAATTTGCTAATGCTGCAATGTATCTAAAAGTAGACATGGCACACTAACACTGTATTGACTAAAACCATCAAACTTTTTTGGTTTCCATTATATAACTGGGATTTGTACACTGAGACCACAGATCTTTTTATACCAGCATGTCCTACCAATAAGATCCATGTTTAGGCATTTTCTGTCTTCCAATTATGCTTTTGAGTTTCCATCCACACTTGTATGGACTTGGTGAAGAAGTAACCATTGAGTGCAGAGGGAGATCAACACTCTAAGAAGTTTCAATTTCAGAAGGACCCTCAACCAGTAATTTCTCTCCAGAGTGGTTGAGGGTTTGGTGGCGTGGGTAGTAGGTTAGGTAGACAACATGTTTTTGCTTTTTTGATGGCGTGCCTGATTTAAAACAGGATTTAAAAATTCCTGTCATGTGACTACAAGTTGAAACACAGGGGCAAGGGACCTTGCCAACACAATTTAGCACATGCTATAGTTTTAGAAAAATATAGATTTTTTGATTAAAAAAAAACACTTATACTAAATGTCTTTACCAGGTAGAACATGAAAAATGTCATTAAACATACTTACTATACTCTTAATTGTTTTTACCATTTCTATCTCTAGTATCTGCAGTATCTTTATTATGTGAATATAGCCTTACCATTCATATAAGTAACAGTATATTCTAAGTGGTTTCTCTACAAGTTTCACAGATCATGAAATCTGATTTCTCAGAAGAAAAAAAGAAACTTCAAAGGCAATGTGCAATTCTAAGCACCTAGAGCAAATAAATCAGTTCAGCTCAAAAAAAGACTGGAAAGGCATGTTCTCCTCCGAGAAAACGTATGGAGAAGCACGGGGACAATTTAAGCTTCTGCTTAGAAAGTAGGCAATTTTCATTAGCAAATTTTCCTGACCAGCGAATCGGGAGATCTAACAAATCAACAGCTCAGACTGATAATGGTCATCTTCATAACTTCTCTTACAAGAGAAATTGTCATCCATACAAAGAGATAATGCCCATACAGCTACAGTGTCCAAGAGTTTCCCAAATCCAGAGTACCTTGCCCTTTTTGACATTCCTCCTCCAAATACAGTGACATGAAGCTAAAGTATGTACATACATTTTAGGACATAAAAGTCCATGTCTTCTGTCTTCATCAATACTTATATGAGTCCTTGCAACACAAGCAAGATTTCCCCATACTTACATTTATTGACTTGTAGTATTCATTCTTGCTCCCAATGTTCAGGGCATAGTAGATGAGATGATATAAAGGCATAACATATTGTTTTTAGGCTCTTACCTTTTATGTGGTAACACAGCTGTAAGTAAGTAGGCAGTTAAGGCTGCAGCTATAGCACACCCCAACCACAAGGAACATCTGTTATGTACATGTACAAACACAATAGCAAAAGCTTAGTGCTTAAAGCTTTTCCAGCCCTGGTTATTTAACAAACTACTTGAGTTCAACCTTCTGCGATGATTATTATTATTATTACAGCACCATCATATTGCTCAGCACATACTCATTGCTAACTTTCTGTCAGAGGTGCTCCAAATCTCTCCCTACTATGGTCATATATATAGGCAACCAACTCAGTGTAAGTCCTATGTTACAGTCTAAGTCATGGGTAACTAACATAGCATATTTTTTGGGGAAACCAATTAAACCCCTAGTGGGATTCTTAAATGTGGCTTGGGGTCAACCTTGCTTAATAATATCGGTTACCAAAGCTGCACTTGGCAATGCTAACCTACTTTAGGGCATGGGGGAGGTGGGGGATTGGCTGTGCCATATGTCTGAAATGTAATACAGGCAAGGGCATCCAAGGTCCTCACATCCCCGGCATCATTGGGATTCAAACAGATGATATTGCAATCTGTTTAAATTTCCCTTACAGTTTTTGAAACCACTAGGGAGGTTAAATAACCAGTATGTCTTTGGAGTGTGGGCAGGAAGACACGCAGACAAATTCCTTACAGATAGTGCCCAGACTTAAGTTAGCCATACACATACCAACTTTGCCGATCAGCTGAGGGGCCAGCTCCCCCATCTATTGAGGCAGAATTGCCTCGTGTATGAGCACCTTTAGATTCAAACCTGCAACAACTCCAGTCCTGCATGGGCAAAATTCTGACCACTGAATCATCATGCCACAATTAAATGACCATAGTGCCTTCTGTGATGCCAGTATTTTTAATTTATGTCCCATCCTAGGGGTGTAGGTGGTATTAGCAAGTAGGTTTTTATTTAGTATACAATTTCAGATATATAATAGATTTAAATGAAGTTGTAACAATGTTGTATTATATGGACTTTTATTTGTGGATCTATTTGTAAATTGTGTAAAATGTATTGGTGTATATATTTAAATTAAATTCACTGTATAAATTGTGTTCAGTACCTCAATATTGTTGTTATAGAAGTTGAACTAAGTTTCAGATACTATAAGCACATCCTGAACATGACTTTTACAAAGATAATTTTATGAAAGACCGAACAAGATCCGCTGTGAGATCACAACTCTCCACCTTGCAGTTTCTTACAAATAAAGAATGATTACCTCCAGCAGAAAAAAATCCAGAAAGTGCTGTTACACTGTGATAAAAAAAAGCTTCTTCTGACTCAGTGAAACTGCTGATTTATAAGCAAATCAGAGGATTTTTCCTGAACACACAATATGACATGGGTAGTGCAGAGGATCATTGAGGGCTTAAATATGAGAAAAAGTTTTTTTTATATTTGTTTGTTGGGTTATTAGTGTAATAGTTTTTTTTTATTTTGTTTGTATTTTTTAATACATAAATAAAAATATAATAATTTAAAAAATGTAAAATAAATAAAAAAGGGTCATCTATCTAAATGTTATAATTTGTGAATCATTTTAAATTCAATACATTTGTATTCATTTTAAGGTTAATAAAGATTTATTCATCTATTTATAGTATAACTACAATTTTATGCAAACTTTTTTCCATAAGTAGATAACAAGATATTGACATTGAGAACTTTATTGGAAAAACTTTAATCAAAGTTTTTGGCATGCCACCAAAACAGACATACAGTAGCTGTATAAGCTAACCATAATCCCAATCCATTAAAAAAAGTAAAGCAGTAACATGTTTTTTTAAATCATTTTTGATTATGGAGCAAGATTTACATATATTCCAAAAACATGTTGTTGTCAAGCCCATCGTGATAAAAGGCAATGGTATTGCACAATACACGGAAATGGTCAAGTGTCAATGGGCTGTAAATGAAGTCCTTTTGAAATAATGAAAACATTTCTTAATAAAACATGTCCATGCCCCAATAGTGTACGCTGGGAAATAAAATGCCAGCAGAAGTGCCTTGTGTGACCTGTGAAAGTCACATGACCTATCCTTGAACCATGCAACAGAAGAGAGTACTCTATGGAGAAACACACCATAATCTGCAATTGTTAAGAGGCACGGTGTGCTTGTTGCAGCATCTGTTATCTTTAAAAGCAGAAATGTCAGCCATCATAGTTTCATTGTTACAGGTTTATATTAAAAAGGATCATGGCTTAATTTTATTAATTATAGAAATTATTTCCATAACTACAGGACAAACCTGCAAGATATACTTCTGGCCCAGGAGGCAGAACTCAAGTGCACATGTAGAATGCATTTTACATGGCTTTGCGTTTAGACAAAAGATGTATTTTCTAAAGGTGGGCTCACACGCTTCAATTGTTTAGATAAATTAACGTAAAATATGATCGTATTAAGACGAATGTATTGGATCAACTCAAAACCAATTCCTTATCTATGCCCTTTCCTATTCCTATGCATTATGCATGCTCCATACTACTGAGCATTGGGCAACCTGGGCGCTTGCCCACGGCAGCATCATACCAGGGGGCGGCACCTTGGCCTTGGAAATGTTTTCCCAGGCCCAGTTGTCTCCCTCTCTCCCCCACAAAGAGGGGGAGAGAGGGAGACAGGAGACCTACTCCACAAAAAATTAGTACCCCCCCCCCCACAAGTGTTCTCTCTCCCTGGGAGTAGAGACGCTTTCCCGGGGGGTCCATAACTGGGTCTCACCTCATGAGCATTCCCCTCCCCGGGTGTGAGGTGAGACTCTGGGGAGAGGGGGGTGGCTGTCAGAAGAGGTGCCCAGGGCACTGATCTCCCTAGGACTGCCCTTGATCATCAGGTACAAAATTGATTGAAATAACAAAAAGTTACTTAAACGGTTGACTGAAATTTACCAACATGTCCCATCACTGTTGGATCATTGTGTTATGTTCTATTTCCATAATTTTTCATAGGAAAAAAAAAAAAAAAGAAATCAATTTTCAATTTTTTTTTCAGTCGATCAAATAGAAACATCAAACTGTGTACAGTCACATAATGAAAAGAAATCTTTTAGCATGTTACCCATACCCTATAACAGTGGTGGGCAACTGAGTTGGTATGCAGGGCCATAAGTGCGGCCCTCAGCATCACTAAAGTGCCGCACATAACATTTTCAATCTATACTGACTTGTATAAGCAGCAGTTTATAATGAAAAAATTATGGCAGGCATGGCTAGAAGACATTTATGTTTTAAATGATACTTCAAGCATTAGGGAACACAGTAGTTTTTGTGTCGTATACATAGTCAAAGGTAATGTGTCTCATAGATATCATCAAAGCCTTTTCTCAGGTTAGTGAAGGACCGAGGGGGGCCACAGAAGAACACCCAAAGGGCCGCATGCGGCCCCCTGGCCGCAGGTTGGGCACTTGGGCCCTATAAGCTATACATTTTATCAAATACACAGAATGTCTGCACTGCTTGGTATACAGTGTAAAAGTGCTGTTTGTCTGCAGTAACAACCAAACAAACAGAAACACTGAGCCCATTATCATTTCATGTGTTATTGCAGATGAACTCAGCCACAGCCAAACTCATTCCCCCATCAAACCCCATGAAGAATACTTTCCACTGGATGCTGTTCAGTGCAAACAAAATCAAGAAATAATTCAGAATACTATGACTGTAATGAGCCAAACACATCATCTTCTGGCATTTGATATAACTGATAATGTGTAACAAAAACATAAAACTCAAGTATCAAGTAAATATACAAAATGCTAATAATAAAATGGAAACGGATAGATGAAAAGAAGAGACTGTAAAGAGAAATGACAAAAATAAACAATGTGACAATGAGAATCAACAGCTGCATAAAGAATTTGAAAAAGTAGAAAACATCAGTAGTAAACAACTATACTTCCTCAAATCAGAGAAAGCAGATTGTTATTTATCTGTATATTTCCATCCTTAAAAGTATATATGGGAACATGTATTGTTTTATTTTGTGCTTTAGCATCTGTTGCTTTCAAGCAGCCTATGCATGGTCATTCCAATACACCCCAGTATACATGAAACCCCATCTGACCCTTTTTTGGTAAACACATGGCAATGCGCAGCAGTGCATTAGCATGGATTATGTAGTGCACTACTGGGGGATACTGAAGTGCACAACTTTTTCATTTTACAGTGTATATTTTATATAGAACTTTTGCTTAGTCCATTTTGGATGCCAAAGGTTAAAAGGTTATCAAACTCTTATAATAAAAAAACGATTCCAGCCTACAAGCAATACTGAATATAAGATAGGGTGTTTCTTTTTGACAAAAACATTTTAACCTCTTATTACTTGTATTCTATTTTCCTTCCAATGTGTTCCTGCACATGTGCTGCTCCAAACTTCCTGTTTGGGAAGTGTTGTAATGTAGGTATCAATGAACGCAGAAAGTTTAAATTACAAGTGACAAAGTTGTTAATGAAGTGGGCTTTCGGGTTATCCCCCTTCGAGATGTAGAGAAGGGTTGGGGTTATACTACAAAAAAGAAAGTATGTCTCTATCACAAATAGTTTTTGCACAAGTTAAGTTCAAGGTCAAGTCAAGATTTAGAAAATCGAAATTTTGACTTTCATTTTGAACTTAATTTATGCAAAAACTACAAGTGCTAGAGCAAAACTTTTTTTTCCCGAAATGTTTACTCAACCCTTCTCTACATCTCCAGCAATTTTGATGATGATACCATTTTCAGAGGCTTTGCAATCAGCTCACAAAGTTAGCAAGTCAAAAAATTCAACCATCTCTATTATTTAGGGGGATAATTGCAATTGTCTCAATATTTACTTGCAAATCGATTCCTTTTGTCTAAATTTGGTTGACCAAAAGAAAATCAAAAATCAAATGGAATGGGCCATAATCTGTCAAGTTTGAAAATTTCAGTGGATCATACAAGTAATTTTTTTTGGGGGGGGGGGGGGGGGGGGGGGTATTTCAAACAATTTTTATCCAATCAGATTTTGAAGCATGCACATATACCTTTGTCCTTATATCTAGAAAGTTATTTAAGAATTTATTTAAGTTATTTAAGAAATTAGATTTGCATCAATCACACGGTGTGCTACGATCGATTTCTATTGAATTGACAATTCATAGTTAAATTGGACCAGTTAATCAAATAAAATATTTATTGATTCATGTATGGCTAAATTTATATAGGGTCAGTGAGGGAAGAATGAAAAATACCATATTTGTTTGACTATAAGACACACTTTTTTACCATTAAAATCAATAGTAAAATGGTTCTTATGCATCTTATGGTCCGAGTATGTGCAATAGCTCTGCATCCCAGGAGGCCGAAATTTGTTCCTTTACTCCAGCCAAGCCAAAAAGCCACTGCCAAAAAGGAGATTTTAGCTGCATTAGCACTAGCAGTACCCATTCTCTGAACGTACTGACCAACTAATGCTGGCCATACACATGCCGATAAACGGCCGGATTTTAATCTGACCGACTGGCGTGCGCGCACTCGCCGTCGGTCAGGTTAAAATCCGTCCGTTTATCGGCATGTGCCCACATGGGGCGACAGATCCCTGTCGCCCCACTTCTCGGCCGGCCAGAGATCCGACTTGTCGGAAAATCTCTGGCCGATGGGAGCCGATGCCATAAGCAGCAATGAAGACGGCGTCTCCATCGCTGCTTATGGCCGGCACACAAAGGGTGCCTGCCCGATTGTGGGGCCCCAGAATGCAATGGGAGGCTAACGTGATGACGTCATCACGTTAGCCTCCCGGAGCGATATCGGAGGGCGATATCGCTCCAGCTCGGCATGTGTATGGCCGGCATAAGAGACACATTTTACAATTAAAATGTACATGAGTTGTGTATTTACATTAACATTCTGCATTGCAATAAATACATTTTGTGACACATAATCTTATCTCTTCCCATAAGTAAATAGCAACTCATAAGTAAGTTGTTCAGTGTCAGATTGTAAAATGTGTCTCTTCATAAGTTAATCAGCATGTTCAGAAAATGGGGACTGCTAGTGTATAGAAACATGCTAAAGTTGTCCTGTTACTGGTCTTTTGACTTGGCTGGAGGAATATAGAGTGAATACTGTATGGTCCAGTTTTTGTTTCTTCTTTCTAATTTTCTCTACAAAACTATGGGGTGCGTCTTGTGGTCCATTGTGTCTTATAGTGTAAAAAATATGGTAATAATTGACATATATTGAACTTTTAGTTTGGAATCACACACTCATGTAGAACTTCAAGGCAGCATTATGGGAAGCTTCCAGCAAACGTGTATATTTGTCATTGTGTTTACATGTCTTGTAGTGCTCTGCAATACATATACGTTTAAAGCTGGGTTGGGCCTCTATTCAGAATAAATGGAACCATGTTACATCAATATAGCTGAACCTTACAATCAATCATGGCAATGCTGGTTACAAACTCTTATAAGTGAACAGCAATATCATCTGTAAATTAGAGACCTCTAGTGATGACAAAGTACACTGCTCTGGAGAAGCATAATGTGAAGCTTGATAAGAGAAGCTTAATAACTTGATCAACAAAAATGTTTAAAGTTTAAAAGCAATGTTTACACAATAATACACTTCCAATGATATCAATAAAAAATGTGGACTTTTTGAAAAGGAAACCTAGCAGTAGCTGATAAAGTTGCTTATTTTATACTGCTTGGGCTATTTAATTATAAATAACAAGGTTTTTACTTCTAATATTTAATTCAGGCAAAAAAAATCATAAACCTTTACCTATGAGCTCAAAATAAGTATAAAACATAATATATTCAAATTAGAATGTGCAGTCATATACATAATAATAATAACAAAAGATAGAAAGCAGAGTTTTTAACCTCAGAGACAGACAGAACTGTACGCAGAGCCACAAACGACACAGTTTTCAAAATATGATCAAATGAAAGAAGAACAACCGGAGTATTCAAGGGAAAATGTAACATCAATGGTTCAAAAATAAAATCTCAAAGTTAAAATTACAAAAATGCTTTATTTAATTTTTTTGACAACAAGCCACATAAGGTATATAATTCTATTGGATCGTCAAGATATTTAACCTCCTTGGAATGGAAAGGGGGCTCCTCAAATTGTTGCACCCCTTGGAGGTTCCCCACCAAGTGGGGAGTGATGTCACCCTTCCAAGCTATAAGCCTGAGGATACCTTACAATTATCCAGCAGGATTATGCACCATAAAGCTTGAATCATCTCAGATTGGTTTCTTGAACATGACAATGAGTTCACTGTACTCAAATGGCCTTCACAGGCACCAGATCTCAATCCAATAGAGCACCTTTAGAATGTGGTGGAATGGGAGATTCGCAACTGCGTGATGCTATCATGTCAATATGGAGCAATGTCTCTGAAGAATGTTTCCAGGACCTTGTTGAATCTATGCCACGAAGGATGAAGGCAGTTCTGAAGGCAAGAGGGGGTCCAACCTGGTACTAGCAAGGTGTGCCTGTAGCGGCGCACGTGTGCGGAGGGCGAAGGTCTCTTTAAGAGCACGCCCAAGCATGCACCGGGGCCTCCCGAAGGCTTAGGAAGAGACATCCAAGAAGAGCAGGTGCTCAGTCCGGGGATCGAGGAAGAAAAACAGTGGACAGCCGGCGAGGTGGCTGGCAGTACGCAGCTACCTTTTTTGCCAGCCACCTCTCCTGCTGCCACTGGAGACAGCTTTGCTCAGAGTGGGGTGGCATCCCCCTTCACCGTGTTGGGCCACGCCTGCCTACCTGCGGCCTACCTGCTGCTATGCCAGTGGAGCATTCCCACCGTACCACCACCCATCCGATGTCTACGCGCAGTGGGGACCTGCTGAACAGCTGTGGCCCTCTTCAGGCCCTCTTCAGGCCTTTGCCCCTATTCTGAGGTTATGTGCCACAATATATATTATACAATCATACCCCGTTTATTGGTTAAATAGTGGGAGCAAGTCCCTCGTCTCTCTTCCTCTTCTCTAACAAGATTCCGAGCAAAGACTCGTCAGGGAGAGTCAGCGGACAGGTGAGTACCTGTTAGGTTTCAGGGGCTGCAAATGGAGGACTGAGGGGGGCCAACGAAGAACACCCAGAGGGCCGCATGCGGCCCCCAGGCCTTAGGTTGGGCACCTGGGGTCTAGGCCCTGAATATCAGTCTCTTGGGCATAGGCCCAACATCAGACCCGGTTACAATATTTCTAGTCTCGACACGTTTCACGGTAGAACATCCGCTTCTTCAGGAGACAATAAAGAAACAAACATTCTGTGCATGGGCTAGCTTAGGGGAACCAGCTGAGGCCATAGCCCAGACCACCTACATCGGGTCCCGATTAGCCACGAGTATACAGATTGATGTCCAGCTAACAAGGCTTTATATTGTATACGCATACATGTGGTTACGTTACTATAGAGACCACAGACTTGAGACCTGTCTATACGCGACCTGGGACTTTCCCCTGTTGGGGTCGCATGTTCCCAATACACTTACCGGAGTATTGTTTGGAATACGTAAGAGTAGAATTATACTTGTGGTCAAGTGGCGTGGCGTGGCTTGGCTCCCCGGCAAAGGCTATGGGCTCTATGGGCCCTAAGCTAGCCCGTGCACATGGGATATAACCATTTATCCAGAATGTTTGTTTCTTTATTGTCTCCTAAAGAAGTGGATGTTCTACAGAGAAACGTAATAATAATAATAATAATAAAGAAATATTGTAACCGGGTCTGATGTTGGGCCTATGCATAAGAGACTGATATTCAGGGCCTAGACCAGTGGTGGGCAACTGAGTGTATATGGAGCCACAAGTGCAGCCCTCAGCATTACTAAAGGGCCACACATAACTTTTTCAATCTATACTGACTTGTATAAGCATTTTTAATGCAAAAATTACAGCAGATATAGCTTGAAGACATTATTTTTCATTTTTAAATAGCAAAACTTGATTTAGATTCTCTTTTTCATTCTGTGATCTTAGCCAGTACGAGCGATGTGTGTATTGCGCAAATCCATTCACAATGCGCACAAGTATGCACGATGTATGCCGGTAAACAATGTTGAAGCATAATGACGAATATCTTCCATTGGGAATATCCGAGCGCACATTCGCGAAATATTGCAAATTCTCGAATGTCGGATATTCATATATATCAATGGCATATATATGAATATTCTCGCTCAACACTATTGTAGAACAGGGGTGGGCAAATTAAGGCCCGGGGTGCTGGATCCGGTTCGTTTAGCTTTCTTTTCCAGCCCTTTGTCACCTTGAAAAGATGCTCCCCTCTGCTTGTTCTCTGCAATGAGTGCACATAATGCCTAAAGGGGTCCAAGCATTGCCTTGGGGACGATGCAGTGGCATGATCATTGCACTTTGGGTGCATCCTCGTGGGTACAACAGGCAGTCTCTAGGAATTATCTCTGCTCATTGCAATGAAGAGTACAGAAATTGAAATTGATAACAACGTCCCTGTCACACATCGCCTATTACACAGAACAGCCATCATTAGTGATGCCGGCCATGCATGGAATTGGCACACCTACGGTGGGTCGGCCTTTACAGGCTCGGGGGTCGGCCCCTCTATCAAATTTAAGAAACAAATGTGACCCAGAAGTCAAAATGTTTGCCCCCCCCCCATAGTAGAACCACCATTAGCAGCAATATAATTGTTTTGGGTATGACCTCAGTATGGCTCCATATTAGTCTTTTACATCAGTATGGAAGAATTGTTTTTTCTTTACTATAATATAAGAAAAGGGGAAGGGGAAAAAAAGGGAAAGGCTAGAATTGCAGGTGGTTGTCACTGTCCCCTGGATTCCAAGGAATACCAATACAAAAGATGGGGTACTCCCCAAGCGTGTGGGAGTGCTGGGGCTGCCTAGAACCCCAAATATCGGGGATTTAGCGTGACTAGCAAGGACCTGACCACAGACGGAGAGACAACAGACCGTTTCAACGGAATATACACATTTTATTAATCCATATCAAATATTCAACTTAAAGGGTTGCCAGACCAACATACAATAAGTGGCTGGAAATCCAGAACATCACCGAACTACCTCCACATCCAGGGGGAGATAGTGCGTGGGGGACATACAACAATTTTTTAAAAACACATCAGACAGTGCTGTCAATGGTAAAATCAGTCCTTATCACATCACGATAATGTAGACACATAGGATCATAGGTAATGTCTCTTAGCTTTATATTGGTTCAATTGTAGGGTGCGCCCCTCTACGCGTTTCGGCCGGCTGGCCTCCTCAGGAGGGGAATTGTTATTAGGACCGGAGTCCCCACAATAGACGTCTGGATAGAGAGAAAGAATCATAAATGTTTGCTCAGGGTATACCTTTGTATTTCATGTTACTGCATACATAATTAGGTTCAATTATGTCATGGTGCCCATTGTAACAATACATAAATTACATTGTTGGAAAGAACATTCAAACCGTGCGTTGAATCAAAACAGGTCAGTTAATCACTAACATTGGAATCAAGTCAATGCCATCTATGCACCAATTAGAGTACAAATCACACATAATAACGCTTGGGTCTCACCGTGTGTCAAGGTGGATGGTCTGGCCAGGAGGTGCTCGCTGGGAATGGCTACAATAGTTACGAGACCTTATTGTCCATATATCCACGGGGTAAAGCAGCGTAAACGGCTAGGGGAACAAATCACATCTAAGCATAATTGGGCATATATAGAGGAAGGAAGGTGCACAACATGAAGCAGCATCCAGGTCCACCACATCGTGCCTCTACATACCACTCCCCAAGTTAGCATACAGCTGTGTCCTCTGGCAATAATGGGTTTAAGGGTTACTACATGCAGGGTGCGACCCCAAGGTGTAGGTGTGCAAAGGCAAAGCAAACCAAACATATTACCTGGTAAACAGGAAGCCAGTGGCGTCCACAGCTGGTGGGAGACACAGGCGCTCCAGCAGTCTTCCTCCTCGTGTCCAAAGAGGGCCGGCCGTCGGAAGCCTATAAGTCCCCCACAGCCAATCCGGGATCAGGGGCGGCGGCCTTAGAGCTGG
>CM070035.1:35153026-35175540 GCA_036250615.1 Ptychadena robeensis
CGCGGGCACAGCAGGAGGGAAGGATTCCCTAGATGTTATAGGGGGGCGTCCATAGTGGGACCAGGAGGGGCAACGTGGGGACCGTGCCGCTGATGCCCTCCATAGTCCTCTCGCCCAAACCCGATGTGATGGCCAAGACCGTACCTAAGTAAAAACGTACAATGTTAAAAATCCCAGAATTATCACACTCCTGAGTTTCCTCCGGACACACAGTGAGATAACAAGATCACATGGTTACATGTATAGTTACTGGCATTGGGTGCAGGGGGGGTTTGGGACACGGGGAGGGTCTCGGTCACCGCTTGAATATAAGTACACCAGTCAGTCAGTGGCCTACCGGTCATCTACCTAGATAAACAGTCCTTGGTCACTACCTAGTCACCGAGGAAGGGGGCATAGCTCAAAACGTTGTTAAGTCCTGGGGGGTGATTCGCTCTTAGATCAAATATCCATTCTGTTTCTCTTCTGAGTAGTTGTGTGTCCACACACCCTCCTCTTACTCCAATAGGGATATGAGTGAGGACCGTAAATCGTATAGCATTGGGATTGAATCTGTGACAGGTGTTGACGTGATACGCCAAAGGTGTAGTCATGTCACCATTCGTGATACTGCGAATGTGCTCTTGTATCCTAGTACGTATCATTCGCTTCGTCTTCCCTACATAAAATCTCTTGCATCTGCACATAATCAAATACACCACTCCAAAGGTCTGACAGGTGATGTGTTCTCGGATCCGATGGATCCTGCCTGTCGGTAAGGTGATATTCGGGCCTTCTAAGATGTAGGGGCACTCCCTGCAGGCACCACACTTCCAAACCCCTCTTGGCTTCCTGGTTGTGCCTTCACCCATGTTGTGGCGAGTATAGTGGCTATGGGTTACCCTATCCCTAACGGAGGGACATCGTCGATAGGTAATTTGAGGATATGTTGCCACAAAGGGGCGTAATGATGGATCACGCGTGAGGATTGTCCAGTGTTTGCTGAATATCCTTCGGAGCTCATCAGATTGGGTATTGTAGGTGGTGACAATGCGTGTGACATTTTTCGTGTTCCCCCTGGGTGGTGTGGAGGCTCTTGGTTGCAGAATCTTTTGACGAGATTGGGACTGTACCTTGTTATAGGCCTGCCTCAATAAGCTCGGCGGGTATCCTCTGGTTAGTAATCTCTCATATTGCAAATTAGCCTCTCTCCGAAAGTGTTCCTTTGTGGAACAGTTCCTCTTTGTCCTTAAGTATTGGGAGTAGGGTATGCTCTTAATCAATGGGCGGGGATGGAAACTGGTGGCGTGGAGTAGGGAGTTGCCAGCCGATGGTTTTCTATATAGGGTGGTATGGATCTGGCCCCGATCAGTGATAGAAAGTTGTAGGTCTAAGAAGTTGATTTGACTGTTAGAAAAGTCCAAAGTAAATTTCAAATTAAACGAGTTGGTTTGTAGTTGTTCAACAAATTCCATCAGAGAGTTGGGGGTGCCTGTCCACAGTATCAGTATATCGTCTATGTATCTTTTCCAGCATTTGATAAAATGTCGCCAGGGGTCCAGGGAGGGGGTGGAAAACACATGTTCCTCCCATACCCCCAGGTACAGGTTCGCATATGAGGGTGCACAAGCCGTCCCCATAGCTACTCCCTGTACCTGGAGGTAATGTTGGTTTGAGAAAGTAAAAGTGTTAGAGCTCAACACAAAGTTCAACAGTTTCAGGAGAAAGCCCTTGAATGAATTATCCCCTCTGCCCTTCCTCCTGACCAAGTCTGTGATATGGTATAGACCTTCCCTATGAGGTATGGAAGAGTAGAGGGCTTCGACATCGATGGATGCTAAAATTGTTCCCCTCGGTACTCGTTTTCCTTCTAGGTACCTCAACAAGTCCGGGGTATCTTTCAGGTAAGACGGAATACTGTAGACCAAGGGTCTGAGATAGAGGTCGATAAGCCGGCTAGCCTGTTCAGTCAGGCACCCATTGCCTGACACGATGGGCCTGCCTGGGGTTTTTTTTATGGTCTTGTGCACCTTTGGGAGCGAGTAGAAGGTGGCGGTGCGTGGGGATTTGACCCAAAGAGAATCGTGCAGGGTTTTCGGGATAATTCCTTGTCCTAGGGCCTGTCTCAAAAGGTTCTTGTACCAGATTTTTAAATAATCAAGTCTATGTTTGGGAATAGGTTTATACCAGTCAGTATTTTTCAAGATATCTAGGCACATGTGTTCATACTTCTCAACATCCATGACAACCACATTACCCCCTTTATCGGAGGGTTTGATCACAATGTTGTGGTTGTCATGGAGTACATTCAAGGCTTTACATAGGTTTGCCGGCATATTGTCACCCATGGGCTGAGGGTGGCAGGGCAGTTTAGAAATATCCTCCGAAACTGCTTCCAGGAAGGCCTGTATGTTAGCATTCCGGCTGAGACTGGGAAAAAAATCTGGATTTGCGTTTAAAGCTCCCCAGAAAGGAGGAAAACATGGGTGGAGAAGGTGGTATCTCTAATGTCTCGTCATTGGAGTCATCGGATTCAGACGGTTGTTCATCTAAAAGCTCCAATAAAATTTTAAGGCATCGAAAGTCCTCCTGAGTCCAACCCTGCCAAGGGTTAGTGGTCGGGGCAGGGCTAGGAGATTTCTTGTAATTATACATAGATCTAAGTAACAATTTTCTACAAAAGAGGACAACATCCTTGGTTGCTATAAATTTATTAAAGGTATGGGCGGGGCAGAAAGTCAGGCCCAGGCTAAGGATTTCAGTTTCTTCTGGGGACAGGGGATGACAGGAGAGATTAATCACAGTCAGGTGTCCCCCGGTCTGTTGAGTTTCTGGACTAAAAAACGGTCCAGAGTTTGTGTGATTAAAGACCCCGAAGAGGGTGGGATGTTCGTCACATTCTCGGGAGGTTTAGGTGGTCTGGTATTATTCGACTGTACATCATCTGAGTCAGTGCTACTCGGGTGTTCATTTGTCTGGTGTACAGTTGTAGATGATGTCCCAGTTGGGGGCTGTGGTGGTGTACGGTCATTCCTCCTACCTCTGCTCTTACGTTTAGTACTACGTCCAGGGTTATTGGATGTGGGTACTGTGGTCATGCCCTGTCCTGGGTTTGTCTGTCGTGAGGCCCTGTCCCTGGATCTAGATGTTGCCCGTGGGCCCTTCTGATTGGCACTACTGCTCTCAGGTTTCATGCCCCATTTGTAGGCCCGTTTCAGCGAGAATGCCAATTTGTCTCGCTGGAACTGGGTCTCTTTAAATATAACTGTTTCTCTATTGAACGTTTCAAGGGAGGTCTTGATCTCAAGAACCTTTGTATTGAAATCTGGATTGTTGACCACTGCTCGATTCTCGGAATATAATAGATCAATTTCTTGATTAATGCGTATGGTTTCCAATTCATAGAATTCAACCAAGAGTTGATTAAGGCCTTCCGAACAGTTGTGGAGGATCTGTTCCCAACGTTCCTTAAACTTGTCATTAAGGTTGGGTACGTTAGGGAAAATCTGGGCTCGCAGGCCCTGGGGGTTAAAGCCATATTGTATATATTTGTTAAGATACTCTATGTGCCACATATAGTTACACTTTTGTTCCAAAAGTCCTTGGAGACGGTGTGCAACTGGTTTGAGGTTAACCCTATCTGTAGTGGGTTGAAGTACATCCTGCCGAATTTGGGATACTATCATCTCCCATACAGCACCGCCACCTTCTGCCATGGCTCCAATCAGTCACGTGCCAGCGGCGATCAGAGAGGGCCCGTCCCACACCCCCGACACCAAGTCAGCGCCACAGACAACAAAGCAATGTTACAGACCTAAGTATGTCGTACTGTGCATCAGGCACAGGGATAAATTCACCTTATAAACATAGATTGTTTCTCCCAGGGTGGTCAGCTCCTTAGAGTCAATCAAGGCTTAGAAGATAAGAAAAGGGAAAGGGGAAAAAGGGAAAGGCTAGGATTGCAGGTGGTTGTCACTATCCCCTGGATTCCTGGAATCCAGGGGATAGTGACAACCACCTGCAATCCTAGCCTTTCCCTTTTTCCCCTTTCCCTTTTCTTATATAGTATAAGACTTATACTATAAGAGGCAGCTAGATAGGAGGGCCGAGGGTGGGATCAAAAACCCACGGCACACCAGGCGGAACAGTGGTTGAAAAACACTGCACTAGAGCATGAAATCTAGTGCATGGGTGTTAAACTCTCCTCCAGTAAAAATAGACCAATGGGTTAATTTGTTATAATACTAAATTTATATTCAAGCAAATTTTCATTATTTGTCATGTTACTTACTTGATTAATAAACTCCCTCCCTTGATCGGAGAGAATTCTCTTTGGGCAGCCATGTCGATAGATTATCTCGCATAGGTTTTCTGCAACCTCCACTGCAGTTTTTGTTTTTAAGGGGAACGCTTCCACCCATTTTGAATAATAATCTGTAACGGTCATCACATAACGATTACCGTTAGCGGTTTCTGGGAACGGACCCATTAAATCCATCCCCAGGAGTTCCCAAACACATGACACCTAGTAGAAAAAAAAAGTAACACACATGTAAGCATAGCTTTCATTTACTCTATGATTATATTAAAACAAATAGTAATGTCCATACCTTTACGCTTTTTAAGGAAGTGTCAGCCTTAATAGGCAATCCGACTCTCTGACAATCCTCACATTCCAACACGTAAAAAATAAAAAGACAGTAAATATTGTTTTTAAGCCACTGTACTGTAACCTAAGAAAAGTTTGCTATACATACCCATTTATCAATGTCAACAGACATCCCAGGCCAATAATAACGAGAACAAATTGTATGCCGTTATGTCCTCCAACCGGAGACTCATGTACATGTTTGAAAATTTTGATGGCGGCTTCCTTCGACTTCACAGCTATACGCGAGTGCTCGAACACCAGTTCTCCATCTAACCATATGATTACAAATATATTTATTATTAAAATTTATTGTTAGGCTCAGTTTATTACGGTTTTTAAATAGTTTATCACTGGCTATAGCGAAACAATACAATGATAAAGTTGTAATACAGACCAAGCAGCTGAAATTTTGTGGCATATCTGCGTAATGACTGTCTGGAGCCTTTATTTGAGTTTTCTGGATAGGCACCACAGGCTAAGAAGTGGTATAGTTCTAGGTATCTTCCCTCCATCACTAAAATCTGCAAGATAAAACAATTAGGTGGGGTGCGTGGGGATTTGACCCAAAGAGAATGTGCAGGGTTTTCGGGATAATTCCTGTCCTAGGGCCCGGTATCAAAAGGTTCTTGGTACCAGATTTTTAAATAACAAAGTCTAGGTTTGGGATTAGGAATGGTTTCTACCTAGGCAGATTTTCAAGAATCTAGGAAAAGGTGTTCATACTTCTCAACAATCCATGACAAAACCACATTTACCCCTTTATCGGAGGTTTGATCCAAGTTGTTGTGTCATGGAGCTACATTCAAGGCGTTACCTAGGTTTTGGCCGGCATAGTGTCCCCCATGGTATGAGGGTGGCAGGGCAGTTCAAGTTTGAATATCCTCCGAAAACATGCTCAGGAAGGCCTGTATGTTAGATTTCCGGCTGAAGACTGGGAAAAAATTGGATTTGCGTTTAAAGATTCCCCAGAAACGGAGGAAAAAACATGGGTGGAGAAGGTGGTTTATCTCTATTCTCGTCATTAGAGTCATCGGATTCAGACGGTTGTCATCTAACAAGCTCCAAAACATTTTAAGGCCAATCGAAAGTCCCATGAGTCAAAACCTGCCAAGGGTTAGTTGGTAGGGGGCAGGGCTAGGAGACTTTTGTAATTATACATAGATCTAAGTAAAACAATTTTTTCTACAAAGAGGACAAACATCCTTGGTATAAGCCGACTAGCCTGTTCAGTCAGGCACCCATTGCCTGACACGATGGGCCTGCCTGGGGGGGGTTTTATGGTCTTGTGCACCTTTGGGAGCGAGTAGAAGTGATATGGATTAATAAAATGTGTATATTCCGTTGAAACGGTCTGTTGTCTCTCCGTCGGTGGTCAGGTCCTTGCTAGTCACGCTAAATCCCCGATATTTGGGGTTCTAGGCAGCCCCAGCACTCCCACACGCTTGGGGAGTACCCCATCTTTTTTCTTTACTACCTTGATTTAGTTTGTTGGGGTATGTGAGCTGAAAGTATGCACAGCTCTCTTAAGGTCCCACCACAGCATGTCTGGACAATGCAAAACCTTGAATATTCACCCCTTCCGTTGTAGATTTTCTGAAGTGCTTGAAACCACTGTTGTTTGTCATTATTACACAGATATCCTCAGTTTAAAAGAGAAGTATGTTTTCAGCTCAATTAATGCAAAGTGCCCATGACCCATGACTGTAAAGCAAACTCATATCATCAACCCTACACCACCATGATTCACAGTTGGTTTCTAGGTGTTTCTGCTATTGAGATTGATTTTCACATTGCCACTTGGTCTTCTTTGTCCATAGGACATTTCTTTATAACCTGTGCTGACATGTTAATATTATTCATATTTTTGCATAAGTCTGTTAGACAAGTCTGTTTAATACTTATATGTAGTGATGAGCGGCATAGGCAACATTCGTATTCGCGGCATGCCGCAAATTTTATGGAAAACATTCGGAAAATATTTGCATTCGGCAATATTCGGGTTTTTTTTTTGTTATTGCGAATATCGGCAGTTTATTGCGAATTTCGCGCGCGCAATATATGTTTAACATGGTGCGAATTTTTATGCGAATTTTAAAAGTGACGATTTTCGCAATATTCGCATCACCCCAATATTCATTTAAAAATCTGTTGATGGTGTTGCTAAGCTCTTGTTGCAGCCTTCCCATTCGTCCACTCACATTGAGAGGGAAGTGTAATGGATAAAAAATACTGAATATCCGGAATTGCGAATATTCGGCAATATATTCACCATCTTCGCGAATTTCCGAATTGACGATATTCGCGATTAATATTCGGAATCCGAATATTCGCGATCATCACTACTTATATGTTTTGTTAATCCACATTGATTGTAATTATGATCAAAAAGTGTTTCCCGTATAAATAGAAAAAAAGAACTTAGGGGGAAAATCCGAAAGTGAATGCCTAGCATTATGTTTTTTCCTTTCTATGAAATCAGAACATTAGACCTATTAACAAAGACAGGCTAGCATCTCTAACCTTCAGGACAGATAAAAGCCTGCAGGATATATCATTTTCTTTAGCATACGTTTCTTTGAAAATAGAACAAAGGGGAGGATTGCGCAATAGCTGAACAGATAATTACAGATTTGATTAGTCAAACAGTATAACCAGTTCTTCAGCTTTCTTTCTAATGCCAGGTGAGCATCTTCTGATTTGCTTTCTTACAAAATTCTTTACATCTTCTATGTCGGTCTAACTGCCTCTTCATACGTAAAACAATGTCATATTTTCCAAGACATAATATAACAACAGGAAAAGCAACAGGGGAGAGGTTTCTGAACAATAGCCGAAAATATCAACCACATAGATCATTTTAAGGCCCCCATACACATAGTGAGCCGCAGGCAATTTTTCTGCCGGCTGATGTGCGTGCGTGTGCGCGGCCGCCGGTCGGCAGCAAAATGGGGTGGCAGACTCCTGTTGCCCCAAAGCTCGGTTGGCCAGAGAACGAACATGTGCCTAGAGGCCCCCACACACGTAGATGACAGACAAGCGATGGAGTGCAGCGTGATGACATCGGCTGGCCGAAAAATTGGCTGCGGCTTGCTACGTGTATGGGGTCCATGAGTTTAAATGGGAACCGGCGTCCTTGTCCAAACTAACGGCTGGCACACAAGGGGTGCCCGCCCATACCCTGAGCAATGGAGTGCAGCGTGAGTTCATCCACCGCCTGTCTGTCGGCCCCGCTCGCTACGTGTGTGGAGGCCTTTAGTGTAGAAACACTGAAGGTCCAACTACAATTCTTCAGCTAGCCACCAATAATTAGTTCAAGTGGTTTTATATTCAACTGACTTGCGTGATTTAGTTGGTGACTGTCAATCCACTATCATTCAATGGTACTACCATACAGTGTAAAGCCCCCCATACACCTTTCAATCACTCTGTACAATTTTCTTTAGATCTGCCAACAGCTATGTAGTATAGTGGCCTCCCTGATATGGGGGCCCAGCGTTTAGCATTGAGGGGCCCCGGCAACCAGGTCCCCAGTCTGATGGCAGCCTCTGCTTACTGATTTTGAAGCAGAAGGCAGAAGCATGGAGGTGCTTCTGCCTTCTGCCCCAAAAACTTTTGGCCCAGTGAGTCCTGACCTCAACCCAATTGAAATGCTGTGGCATGACCTTAAGGGAGAGATTCACACCAGACATCCCAAGAATATTGCTACGCTGAAACAGTTTTGTGGAGAGGAGGGCTCCAAAATTACTCCAGAACATTGTGCAGGTCTGATCTGCAACTACAGGAAAAGTTTGGTTGAGGTTATTGCTGCCAAAGGAGGGTCAACCAGTTATTTAGTCCAAAGGTTCACATACTTTTTCCACCCTGCACTGTGAATGTCACAAAAAGCCTTTAAAGTCTGATTTCCTCCTGCTGCACTGCCATGATATGAGAAAATAAACAAAACATGTTACAGAACACATAATACCCCAAACACCCAGTCCAACCAATCAGGGAGGGAGGTTGGCTAAAAATTTCTGATCCGAAAAGGATTTGCTCCCCTCTTATCAAACCTCCTGAGCCTGCCCACCCAGAACACTCATCCTTTCCCTACATCCCCTACTCTGTTCCAAAACCAGACCCCCTGGTTAAAGCTGCCCTCACACCTATACTTTTAGCCCGGTTCTGGCATACAATCCCCAAGGAGTTTGCATGTTCTCCCCATGTCTGCATGGGTTTCCTCCAGGTGCTCTGGTTTTCTCCCACACTCCAAAGACATGCTGATAGGTTAATTGACTTTCTCCAATAATATTCTCCTATGTCAGTTGTCATGACTTAGGGCCCCCATACATGTATATATCTGTTGACTATCAACGGCCATTCATGCTGCACGCTCGGGGGTCAATTGTCTGCAAAGCGGTTGCGCCCACCTGGAGGGATTGCCCAGAATAGCACAAACAGCAATCCGCCTTGACAGTTCTTTACTGGTCAATCGCTATACTCGACTAGCAAAGAACTGTCTTTACAGGGTCCCCATCCAAAGCATCTTATGGCAAACAATGTGTGAGTGGCACACTTTGCGATTCCCATACGTGGTAGCTGTAGACTGTGACTTTTATTAATTAAGGCAGCCATACATGGGTCGTTTGGTCATTGATCAATTCCCGATCCGATCCCAGAATCGGCGATCTATCATTCTGGGAATCGATGGAACCTAGGAAAATGTGGTCGATTTGGACATGAGCCGATCTCCAAAATGGCGGATTCCACAAAATACATCAATCAGAAAGGCTGCTGCATAGAGAGCTATGGGTCCACCAACGTACTTCGATTGCCAATCGATTGGCCCCCCAAAAAATGTCATGTCGGTTCAATGTCCGATCCGTTTTTAAGTCGATTCCAATTTTGTTTGGTCAATCGTTCAGGGTGGCCAGAACTTGATTGATCGCTGATCGATCAGTCAAAAATCCAGTGAAATCGGCCCGTGTATGCGAGCCTTTAGTTACATATACATGACTATGGTAGGGACATTACATTGTGAGCTCCCGAGAGACAGTTAACTATAAATACTCTGTAAAGCGATGTGTAATATGTTGGCGCTATATACATACAAGATGATAATAATTAATGAGAATGGATAAAAAGGATGCAGAACTGTTAGCAACGAAGGGGTTAAATTGGCCTAGTCAAGGAGATATATTGATCAGGAAGCTCCTGTTATTACCGTGTATAATGCATACCGGCCCAGCTCCTGTTTTAACAAAATGAGGAGCTGCTGCTAACTAAAGGCCCCCATACACTGGTCCGTTTCCCATCGGATTCCGGGACAATCGATTCCGGGCACGCCAAACGATCGTGCGGGGGCGGAATCCGCGTGCAGCCCACCTGGTGTCCGAATCGTCGTCCGTCCCGATCGATCGGGGGGCCCCGAAACGGACGGACAGAGAACCAACAGGTTGGTTCCATCAGATGATTCAGCGGCCAGAGCGGGCACGTTGGTAGGTGGACCTCGATCGATCACCAGGAGATCTGCACAGCAGGGACCCACATCCCACACATCCAGTCGCCTGCCAGCCCTTGCACGTGTCGTAGCACTGGGGGAACATACGCACCCTCCACCCATTCCCCACCCCTGCGCAGCAGTAGACGACAACAGCACGCCAGAATGCAGGCGCAAACGGTTTTACTCGGTTAAAAACAGCCTGGCCTGGCCCTCGCTCCATACAAAAATCTGCAAGATGAAGAACAGGGAATGTAAACACTGTACACTATTTACAACACCAGGTCACTGAACAGGGGGCAGGGGTAGGGAAACAGCTGGCCACCCCAAACCAGCAACCAGGACCATAGGGTCCAAACAGTCTCCCCACACAAGGTCAACGACGCGGGGGGGGGGACGAAAGGCCCGGTACCAGGGATCAGTTGCCCCCTGTCCCAGCTCCCGGCGCAGGCCTGCCAGTGTCCTGGCGCATAGCGGCCATGCCCCTCTGCCACCTTCTGCCGCCTCTCCTCCATTCTCTGGAGCCGCTGCTCGCACCTGGCAGCGGCTGGACTGGAGCGCGGCCTGTGGGGTCGAAAAAAGAATACAAAGAAGATTAGTCCCCCACTGCTACTCATCCCAAACAGGTGCCCGCTAACGCCCAGGCCCTTTGCTATAGTCATCTAGTGCCATTAGTGGGGGGAGGAAGGCTCCCAGGGGGGCACGGAGGGGTTCCCGTCTGGCCCACGTCCACAGTTCTTCACCAGGGACGCCCACCACCTCAGAACAGTGGCAAGAACAGCATCCCATGCTAGTGGTCAGAAGAGAACCCCCAGTTGACTACAAACCATTAAGGCATGTGCAGCCAACTGGTGGCCTAGGGGTGCTGGCCAAGGTTTTCGCTGGTGGGTCACACTAAGCACATCCAGAAAACAGGCCTGAAACAAACAGGGGAGGAGACTCCGGCATGTCCTGCTCAAATGGGCCCCTGTGCCTCACCTCAGACCCCTACTCCAACTGCTGGGCACTGGTAGTCCATCAAACAGTTCCCACTAGCTCAGTCCCCCTCTGTAGGGCCCCGCCACGTTTGGAGGGGGGTGGTCTGTGCAAGGGGCCTGCTTACCGGTCTGCGTCCTGCGCCTGCTGCTGCTCCTGGCCTTCGCACTGGGGACGTCCTGATAGGTTGGGGCTGCGTTGAAAGCAAAACAAAAAAACCCTTCCTAGATGGTTCCCAGCATTGGCGGGGCACCATGTCCCATGTCAACATCCACCTGCCTGACTGAGGGCTCTGTGCACGGCGAGGGTGGTCCCTTCTGGCGGTTTGAGGTCGTACCACTTCCGACCAGCCAGTCACGGCGGGTACGACCCACCACACCTCGCCTGCATCTCCTGGACCTTGGCCAATGAGTCGCCCGCTTCCTCCTGGCCAATCCTCCGTAGTCAGCCTCCCCATCAAGTCCCCCCGCTCGAAGGTCCTGCCACCAGGATGCAGACCTGCTCCATGGGCAAGGCCCCCCAGTCCCTGAGGGCAGGCGGGGTCACTCTTGGTAGGTGGGGTCCAGCGGGCTCCCACTGGTTCCCTCCGTCCTCCGGGTGGCGGGTGGGTGGGGCAGGGCGGCTCCTCCCTGGAGCCGCTGGTGGTGGCAGGCTGCTCCCCCCCTTTGCGTCGCCTGCTGGTCCTGGCCCCCCCCCTCACGCCCTGTGGGTGGGGCGGTGGTGGCGTCTGTCCTGCTCGGGGGGCTTGGGGTGTCACTGAGCCTCCCCCGAAGAGGGTCCACCCATGAGGCCGCCGCCGCCCGCCCGCACCACCAGTGCCTGACTGGGCCCCTCTGGATCCTGGGGACGCCAATTGCTAGTAGGGTCTGTGTTGCAGCCGCCATACGTCCCACGGCCTGCTACCTCGACCGTGCCCTGTCTATCCTACCCTTCAGCTGGCTGGCTGCCCTCTTGCCAAATTCCCGTCCCAACTCCCTGCCCAGGTGAGTAGCTCAGCCATGTGTGTTGTGCGACTTGCCCGGACGTGTGCGTATGTGCCTCCCGTGTGCTAAGTGTTTTCGCCCGAGTCAGTGTCCCTGTTTGTTGCAGCGCCAGGTGTCCTGTTGGCGCCGATTCGGGCCGCGCCACGCCGTTCCCAGAGGCATCGGCGTTCCACGCCCAAACCCACTGACCACGTGTAGTAGGCTCCAGGTTGTGGTTGTCGCCTTGCCCGATGTGCTATTGCCTCCTGGTGTGCTAAGGTTTTCGCCCGATTCATGTCCCTGTTTGTTGCAGAGAGCCGGGGTCCTGTTGCGCCGATTCCGACCCCCCGCCGATTCCCAGAGGGGCATCGCGATTCCCTGTACCCATCGTTGCCCCAAACATCACCACATCCACACGTGGTAGGCAGACAGTGCCTTTTCCGACGCATGGAGCACCTCAACGTGTTTATGGTGATCTGTAGTTATCTCCATTTCCTCTGCTCCCAGCTTGCCCCGCCCCTCGGTTGTTGATACGCCTGTTGCTTGCTGCTCAGTGAAGGCTCAACTCTTGACCCATAGGTGGAGTGACCTTTGCCATAGCTGTTGTGCTGGATCAAGTCTTGGTGCATCCCAGGTTGTATGTGGTGATATGACATGGTTGTTGGTTCCTGGGCCAATATGTACTCACTGTCATGCAGATCCTTTGTAATTGCCTTTCCCTTGAACCATGTAGATGTGCAGAGATGTTTGTATTGGTGGAGGCCACCTGGTGTCAAATGTTGTGGAAGGGGGGGCATGTGCATCCCTGGGCATCACAGAGGCCCGCACATACCATCAATCAAATATGCAGGGTAGAATATGTGACGCATGCATGTCTCGGAGACGTCAGAGAAACTTGGACTGAGTGTTTGAAATTGATGGGGTTAGGGGGCTCTATGTCATGTACCTGGCCACTGTAATGCTCAAGTATGTGTAAGCATTTCCACCATGGGGCCCAGGCATGCCCCTGGACTCAGCGGATCCCTGTAGAATGGGAATGGAGGAGAGGCAGGGACTTCCTCATGAGCCCTCTGGGTGTCTTATTGACTCTTGCACCTACTGAGAATTGTTTCCCATGGCTGACATTGTGCTCCCCTTTACAGCGGCCATGGCCCCCAAGAGGAGAAGGAGGCCCACCCTGGAAATGACCCTGACCAGCTGACGGAGTTCATTGAACAGTACCGGCAACTGCCAATGCCTGTGGCAGATGAAGAGCCCACAGTATTCGAACAAGCACGTCAGCACCAGTGCGTATCAGCACTGCTGACCTTCGCAGGGGCTTTAAGCCCACCGCCACCATGACTGACCTAAAGAATAAAATCAATACCTGAGGTCGGTATACAAGAAGGCTCATCAAAGGTGGTGGGAGAGGCTGCGGCGGGGGCAGGTGTGGTTGAGGAGTTGGGCCTGGTCTGGTACTGACACCTCCGTCGTTTGTGCAGGACCAGGACCAGCCGAGGGCATCGACCCTCCTCGTGAGGCAGGGATCTGAGGGTGGGGGGCCTGTAGGGCCCAGGGAACTTGACCCTACCCAGGAGGATGGTTCCACTCCGGAGCTCCCTGGCAGTGCAGTGAGTTGATCTGCTTATTGTGTCTGAATGCTCAGTGTTCGCCAATGTGTTGCTTGTCACTAACATTTTTCTCACCCTCCAGGACAGGACCTGGTCCCTCTATGAGGAGGACAAACCTGGACCCTCGTATGAGGAGGAGCAACCCTGGACCCGCGTATGAGGAGGACCGCCCGCAGCTAGGTCCCCTCCTCGCGCGCCTCTCACGTGGCCGCAGGAGGAGAGCTAGCCTGGGCCAAAGGAACACCCTGAACAGACCCTGCAGCAGATCCTGGCAGCAGGGCAGACGAGTGTGGAACTATGATCTGTTCCTTGCTGCCAAGCTGCGCAGGGCATCTGGGCCCAGCGGGAGCCTGCACAGGACCTGATGACAGAGGATGGCGTGCAGGGCATGCAGGGGGCAACTGGACACTGCTGACCCCCGGACGGCTCTGGTCCATCGTGTGATGCTCGTAGAGACCCACTCTGCCCCATCTGACCAGCCTGTGCAGCAGCCCACCTACACCTATGGGCCCCAGTAACTTGACGAGGGGGGTTACACTTACCAGCAGCTGTGACTGTGGCTGCAGCTTAATGTCAGGGCCATGGGGTCATGGGCATTGTTTCTTTGTTTGTTGTTTTTTGTGAGAACACACATCACAACTGTTACTTAACAGAAAAGTTTTTTTGACTGTCAATAAACAGGTTTGAACTCAACTCAATGCCTAATCTTTGTGCCAATCAAATGGGGTGCATGGGAGAACATCAGGTGGTCATGTCATTCTGCCAGGAGACAGCCCCCACCATTACATAGCTACATAGCCTTCACGGTTGGCTGTGGCCTGCAGGGATTGCCCTGAGGGGGAAGTGGCTGCATGCCAGTGAGGGCCCCTGGTTCCATGCCCCTGGGTTACCACACGGTGTTGATGTCCTCCACATCAACCATGCTGGGTGGGCAATAGGACACTGAATTGTGCAGGTGGAGGAAGTTGTGGAAACACAGCCGCCAACAACAACCTTGTCCACTCTGTGGGGGCCAAATTCATGGTGTTGAGGACACCCTGAACCACTGGGGAGAGAACCCGAGCGGTTCTCCTCCACCCACGGCTGAGGGGCATGCTGTCCGCGTGGGTTTGGCAGGGTCCAGCAAATGTGATGGGAGAGCCACACACCCACTTTATTGACTTGTTGCTGGAAAATGGATACTCCCACCCTGATGAGGTCATGGCCGATCGATTGATGGTGGGGACTTTGATCGATCAGACACGGAATCGTCCAGGAATCCGTGGGACAAGGTGGTATGTAGCGATCGGACAGACTTAATTGGCCGTTCGATCGGACCTCCGATTCCCACTGACATCGCCGGAATCGATCGGATAGGTGATCGATCGGCCATGGAATCCGACTGTGTATGGCTAGCTTAAGTGGTGTAGGTACAACTATAACTGTACATACACAGAAATGTGTACATTCTAGAGGATTCATTACTGTCTATGTACCATTGTGGATACTTCCCTTCCTATCTTGTCACAAAGAACAAGAAATGAGTAGAGCTCCCCTTTACCATAAAAGATTTCACTTCTTGTCCTGGGCACACAGATATTGTGTAGATAATGAAGGGGTTAAAGAAAAAACTAAAAGGCCATGTTATTAGAAATGGTTCATGGAAAGAGCGTCTGGAACACTGAAGGGGTTAATGGTGTGATGAAGGTGTACAGGGGCCACAGTTCTCTGAGGTGGAGCTTCTGCCCTCACGGCTGAAGCCAGAGACCGGGGACGCGCGCAGTGCACGCCCTCTGTAGGGAAAGGAGTATCATTTTGCATTTAACACCGGCATGGCCGGCGAGCTGTGATTGGTCCGCAGCAGATACGTCATATGTTTTGGATCGGAGAAGTCATGTGTTCAGTGTTCTTTGTTTTCCAGGAGAAGAGGTTCTGCAATCACAAAGTTTTGTCATCACTGTGAGTGAGAAGACACGGTGCCCCCCTCTGTGCCCCCCTACTGAGTGGCACCACACTGCTGACACCTGCCCATGGTCTTACCAGGCTCTGAGGTGAGTTATATACAAAAAGTATGTTTTCTAATCCTCCACTTTGTAGTATTGTGATGTATGTGTACGATCAGTGTGCATGTAGACATTGCTGAGTGTAGATTATGGGATGACACATAACATGTTACATCACCAGTATTCCTTTCTCATATCTAATGACTTTTTCCACATCTGCTGCCCAGTCTCATATTGTTTTTGTGCTGATCTGGGTAAGAAACATACAACTGAAAGTCAGTGTTGTCATCATTTCCTTCTCTTAACTCAGAACTGGGATACATGGGAAGCTTATATTGTGGATGGGCCAGAATATAACACAAGGGACTGATACCAGGGACCAACACACTGGATCAACACTAGGGACCGATACCAGGGACCAACAGAGGGGATTAACACAAGGGACCGATACCAGGGATTAAAACAGGGAATTAACACAAGGGACTGATACCAGGGACCAACACAGAGCATTAACACAAGGGACCAATATCAGGGACCAACACAGGGCATTAACACAAGGGACCAACACCAGGGACCAACACATGTGTCTAACACAAGGGACAAGAACCAACACACAAGTGATTAATACAAGGGACCAATGCCAGGGACAATTACAAGGGAAATAACACCAACCCCATTACTAGGGACCAAAAAAACACCACTATCAGGGACTAACACAAGGGATCATTACCAGGGACTAACACAAAGGGCTATTATCAAGGACTTACACCAGGGGAAATATTACACAGGACTAAAGAATATTACACAGGACTAAAAAAAAGGGAACAATGTCAGGGACTAACACAAGAGATTATTACCAGGGACTAACACCAGGGGCCATTATCAAGGACCAACACAGGGGATTAACACAAGGGGCCAATATCATAGACTCACAACAAGGCACCAATATCAGGGACTAATAAAAGGACCAACAGCAAGGACACACACAGTTTACCAACCCAAGGGACTAACACCAGGGACTAGTCCAATGGACTTACAGAAGATGCTAACACATGCAGTACCAACTAGACATCCTTATTCCAGTGCTTATTGTATACAATTGTAAAGTTATATGTGATTTATATACAGAACACAAGGGACTAACACATACAACTCGACAAAGTGCTGATGTATTTGTGATTTTTGTTTTTAGTTGTACAGTGATTGTTATACATACACACAGTAATAATAATGTTCTTTGCTATTCTGAGTAGACAATGGTGGAGATGCATGATTACATATATATATGCCCCTCCCACATCATAGACCAGGCAGGTGTCTGCGAGTCCCATGTGACAGGTAGAACAATGGCAGAGCTCTGGGTCATAAACCGTCCCAGGAAAGAAGTCATTCTGTCGCAGTAATCTGCTCACCTGTACACAAAGACTAACAGCTGCTGACAGGGGCCGGGTCTAGCTCAGTCCAATCACCAACCGGCGCACACTGTTTGTTTACATCGTGTTCCAGCGAATGCTTGCATCACAGGGGAGGTCATGGTTTCGTAACTTCGAATCAGGCTATTTATTCCTAACCAGCCTTAAGGCACCTTGGTGAACTTCCTCTGATGTGTTATTTATGGTTGCCATGATCAGATACAGTAAATACACAACTTTGTACTAGTTGTTCTAAGGACACAGCCATCAGGTGTTATATGGGGAGAGCCGTTGTGTTGTGCAGTGTTATCAGTGAGCAGCTACTGGCTGTGTTCACACTAACAATATTGTTATAAGACTTGAAAATGCGACATGCATCAAACAAGTGGTTATGTGTGTTTAAATTGTAGCTGCATGTTTTTTTGTGGAAGCAAATGCTAACAATAGATGAGCCAATAAGGAGGGACTAAGCAAATCTACCCGGAAATCAACCTTGCAATGCTGAAAATATTGTGTTACAACCTCTACGCTTGTACAGTTTGTCTAGTCAGCCATCCACAGAGCTCCACAGGCCACGTTTCATAAATCAGAGTCAAATAAACGCTGCATCTACTCGGAATCTGATCTCATTAAAGGCCCCCATACACGGGTCAGATTCCCATCTGATTCCGGTACGATCGATTCCGGGCGCGTGCAAGCGAAACGATCGTGCCGGAATCGCGTGCAGCCCACCTTGTCCGATCGATCTCGTCCGATTGATCAGGGGCCCAGAATCGGATCGGACAGAGAACCAACATGTTGGTCTTTCTGATCCGATTCTGCACACATCAGGGGGAGTTGCCATTTGGGAAGTAAGCGATCGGACATGGAATCGTCCAGGAATCCATGGGACAAGGTGGTATGCAGCGATCGGATACTCTCCGATTCCCGCTGAGCTCCGAAGCTCCGATTCCCGCTGAGAGCGCCGGAATCGATCGGATGGGTGATCGATCGGCCATGGAATCCGACACGTCTATGGCTAGCTTAAGTGTATTGGACGTTCAGACAGTGGTGTTTATCTGGGGGCTAAAATCCACCACTATTGGCTTCTCATGTGAATGTGGCCATGAAGCAGGGTGGATTTGAGTTAAATGGATCTGATTTAAATCCCAATTTTAATCACTAGTCAGTAAGGCTTGATTTAAACTATAGTTTCCAGCATAAACGTCTAAATTTTTGATCCAATCAACTTATTTCAATCATTTTTTTTGTTGATTGATTAAAATTCTATGGCAGCCCACATGGTTAGATCAACCTAAAACAATAAAATTGGGAAAAATAATTGATTGAAAAATGATTGGAAGTGCTGGTAAATTTTAATTGGTTGTATTGAAATTCATTACACTTTCAGTCGATCCCCAAAAAGTTGATCATATATATGTTACTACAGTTGACAAACATACAATCAATCACCGATTTCCCTGACCCCCAAAAATGTTTCTTTTTAAGAGGAAAATCTAGAAAATCAGAAAATCTAATTAAATCTAATTAATTCTTGCTGGTATAATTTTAATATGCAAGTAGATGAAGATTTTTAGAATAATAACTTTTCATATTAGTTTTTCTATCCACAGTTTAGGTTAATCATTCATACAGTTGTGTTCAAAATTATTTCACCCCCACTGAAATTGAGTGTTTTGGCCATTTTGACATTGATTTTGATCATTTCAGTCATCTTGTTTACAATGAAATGAAATCAGCGAGGCACTTGTAAGTCAGACAAATATAACATAACATTAATAAAGAAATAACCAGAAATGTATTTTCTGTGCTCACATCATTATCAGTTTTATTCAACCCCCAAGTGACATTCATTCTTAGTACTTAGTACAACATCCTTTTCCAGAAAAAAAATTCAGTTTATGGTGTGCTTTTGGTACAGCAATCTGGACCTCACAAGAGCGCTAGGTAGGTTAATTCCCTCATTTCAGGTAAGTTGTTTTTTATGCATTCTGCCCTATTATCGGCATGTCTAGTGCCATTTATACAAAGAAGAAAATCTGGGGGCAGCTCTGCTTTAACATAAAGTTTGTTTGCGTGTACGTAGATTATGGAACACATCTCCCCCTATTTACTAAGAGAACATTCACTGTCAGTTGCCAGTCATGAACATTTTTCTCCATTAACCTCCCTAGCGGTTGAGACGAACCCTGTTCGTTCGCCGTTCAGGGTCGTCTCAACCGCAGGGGAAGCCGGCATCGGGGAGATCCGATGCCTCCCTGGAAAGCTCCATTAAGACAATCGCTGTAGCATTTCCGGGGTTTCGGCACTGCCCCGATCGCGTCATGGTGATACGGGCAGTGCGCTAGGGAGGTTATTCAGCCACTCTATGTGAGTAATGTCCACTGTGTATTGGATACATAGATTACATGACATCACTGATTTGTTCAATTATCCTGATTTACAATGTAGGATGGCTGGTCCTTCATTGCAGGGATATATGCCTGTGACATAACCCCAACCCCCCTTTGAAAAACCTTATAAAGGAGGATAAATATGGTGGGTCACATTGATAACTCAAGGTAATAAAGTAACTTCCCCCTAGACAACAAACAAGATTTACAGGGCAGTTGGTGAACCCCACAACTAGTGTAGTTTTGTTTTTCTTTCCTGGAGTTAGCCTGCTTTTCTGTTCACCATTAGGGTGTTTACTTTAACTCAGGAAAAGTTCATTTGGAATGTGTATGCCGTGTTGGCGGTATACCATTACACATCATTGCCTGGCCTCATACCCATTCTACATTGTTTATATCTGCTAGGTTGTCCCTGCAGCCTGCTAGGGGTTTGCCAAGAGGAAACGGATCTGGCTACTTTTAGGACTGTAGCGTGTAGATCTTACTGTGAAATAAAAAGAAAGTTCAGGCCACCATCACCCTGATACTGAAATACCGGCCTTACGTTACACAACTGAATTCCTGTGGTCAGTAACAAATGCATGCCATCTGTTTTCTTGAAAAGGCTTTTTCAATATGTATGATGACATAAGTAAACCTGCAAAGTCATATTTTATCTCCTAAAATCCCATCAAACAGATGAAGTTCAAATCTTCAAGTCCATCTGCTGTTTATACTCCAGAGGCAGCCTTTTTGTTGGAACATGGACTAGCTAACTGCTTTATAGTAATATGTTGGAATGGATGAATATTTCATGACATCTACTTAATAAACTCTGTCAGACACAAAGTTTGGGACAATTAAATCAGAACTTCAAGCAAAAACAACATATTAAAATGAATAACCCACAGGGTGGATTTGATTCAAATCACTAGTCACAGGGGTTAAAAGCAGAGATTGAACTGAGGCCACAGAAAATATCATGCCTGCTGGCTTGCAGACATCAACACAAGTGGAGTTCCGTTACCTAAGGAAATATGTTTGGCCTCAATGAGTAGTCACTGGGCTGGGCCCCACCATCTGTTGTTCTGCTCTAGCAGCACACTGTCTCCCACCTGGCGAGGAGCCCTGAGTGGGATTAGCCCCTTTTGTGAAGACACCTGGCAATACCTGTCAACTTCACCAGCCCAGAATAAGGGAAAAATTGGAAGTGGCGTCATTTCTGGTATTTGAGACTCTGCTCTTCCGCCTTCCAAATACCGGAAGTGAAGTCAGTGAGATCGGGAGATTTAACTCCTCTCCTATTTAGTTCCTGGCTAACTTAGGAGGAAGGTGGTGTTACGCTTCCTACTAACCCGCATATCATCTGTACAAAAGGGGTGGAACCTTAATAGGGAGAGTAATTTTCCCTCTTAAATTACCCCAGGATACTTGGCAGGTATGAACCTTGTTGACCACCAGCAGGTGAAAGTCCTAGTGTGTATCTGAATGGAATAGGAAGGCCCACCTAGTTCCTTCCCCGGTAGCCAAACTAAAAACACTCAGCATCTTTCAGGCACCATCCAATATCCGGAACACTTTTCCAGGACACAAATGATGGGACCCTTTCACTGCTGGACATGGTCCATTTACACAGTGACAAACTAGTGGTCTATTACATGTTGGGAAGACCCCCCTCCCCTTTAAACAATGGGATCAACTCCAACCAGCAATAACAGGAATGAAATGAAAATGTAATATTGAAAGACCCCACACACGCAATGAGCGGCAGCCGATTTTGCCACCGACTGATAAGCGTGCACGCTTTTGGCCTGATCCCTGTCGCCCCAAAGCTTGGTCAACCAGAGAACGGACATGTCCGATAATCTCTGGTCGATGCCATTTGTTTCAATGGGGACCTGTCTCCCCATTGAAACTAGCGTCCGGCACAAAAAGGGTGCCCGCCGATGCTGTGAGCGATGGAGAGCAGCGTGATGACATCCTCACGCTGCACTCCACCGCTCATTTGTTGGCCCCCACTCAATACGTCTGTGGGGTCCTTTACTTTTATCATTCCAGATTCTCTCACTGATATTTTTTTTTATTGAAAAATGACTTCATATTATAGGGAAACGTTCATTGTGTAGTTTGTTTCTCTTGTATCTACTATGAGCTCCAGATTAAAAATAGTAGAAATGTGTGTATGATTTTACTTGGCCGTTAGCAAGATATTCTTTGTTCTTCACACATCTGTCATCTAATCTCTGGTTAACCTTATAAGTTTGTTTTTTGTTAAGTGATTTGAATATGCCGTTGAAAAAGGCTCCGAGATACAGGGCATATTTGTTCTGCTTTCCATACGGTGTCAGAGTTTGGCTGAGTTCACGGGATTGGTTAGATCATTCCACGTCTGTTGCTGAGGAGGTTATTTTAGAACCTCTCTCCCTCAGTCTTCCTCTCTTTGAGTTTCAGGCAGGCAGCCAACACGGTTAGGCCTCAGGCCATAGGGGCGAATCTCTGTACTTGTATGAGCCTTCTGTTACCAATGTTTTTTTTTTTTTGTGTGTTTTTTTTATTCCTTTTTAAGCTATTTTTCTCCTTTCCCCTGGAAGGCTCACACGATTCAAAGAAGAGGAAGGGACATTCGCTGCGTGTCTACTTCTAACCAAGCAGGAAACAGACATCTTAGACCTCCCTAATTGCTGTGCTGATCTTTTTTTCATGTGTTTACCAGGAAGTCGCAGATTTTTTTTTTCCTTTAAAGCAACAATGTACTTTGTGACGATGACGTTTAACACATTCATATAACATTTTATACTACATGAAAAGGTTTTAATGATTAATTAAATCTGTAATCTTCTGAAGTATGCCAGTTTATGTCAAGCAGTGTATGGTTTGTCTACATGTATTCCCAGCAGAAATAATTCTTCATGAACTCTTTTAAAATACAGAGTTTGTACATTTGTCCTGTCTTGGTTGTAAGCTGTAAATTCGGACGCTGATGACTTTACATCAGGGATTCACTATTATTATTATTAACATTTATTTATATAGCTCCAGCATATTACACAGCGCTGTACAATACATTAGAGTGGAGAAACAACACACAATAACAC
>CM070035.1:35185232-35222563 GCA_036250615.1 Ptychadena robeensis
CAACGTATATACATTAATGCAAGAGACACCATACACAATATATAGGTGTACTGGTTTAGGTACAATCCTAAATGTAGTATTTAGGATGAAATACATACACTTCCGGGGTTGTGTATGAACCATTCTTCATGGTTCCCCCACCCTAGTGAAATTGACCACTACCCCTTTCTTTCAAACAAAATTCATTGTTACATACACATTAAAAAGTCATGTCACTGCTGCTGAGTAAGGATATTCGACCTGCCCCTTTCACCAGCAAGAAGAATTTTTTCACTAGAGACCCCGGACTCTAGTGCAAAATCGGGTAAAAAAATTTGAAGAAATGTCAGTTGTCACTTCTGGTATTTGGAATACGGAACTGCGTGTTTCAGATACAGGAAGTGACGTCGCAGAAGTCACTTTTGTTGTTTTTTTCCAATTCGAATTCCCGGCAAACAGGCAGATGTCGGAACCTCCTGTTAGCAAATGGACAGGGCAGATGTTCGACCATCACTACTGGTGGATCTAAAGGAAATTGTACAGAAAGATTGAAAGATGTGTGTGGAGAGCTTCATCCTGTCTGTATAGCCAACCAATTTTAGTTTTAGGGGACCATGGTAGAAACCACAAGGAGTAAGGGGTAGATGAGATATATGTGTCTCTCCAGCTGCTGTTTGGAACCACTGATACGTGTTATCCAACTTTCCAATACACTGCCCTTAGTGTATATTCTAAGAAGGAGTTTTATTTGCTCAGGCTTTTTCTCTGCTGGGAACATACAGTACCATAATGCAGGTGTAATACCCTTTGACCAGAAGATCTACACTAATAATAAAGCTGTAATCTCTGCTCTATACATATCTGTTATCTCAGATGCATGTGAGGCTGCTAACAGGTTAATCCATTTCTCTGCCATTGTTTACGCTCAGCTAACATACCTGTTCTACCTGGGTGACTGTAAATATTGTTAAGGAGTTTCTGGAGGCTGTTTTGTGAGATGATCTGACAGGACAAAGATATGTTTCTATATCTGTGGTTGCTAGTCTTGTAAAGACAACTGATCGGTGGAACAATACAGGTCTCCAGGAGCAAATGAAGAAGAAAAAGTTACCAAGTCAGGCTAAGGACTTGTCAGGTTATTATTCCTCTATTGTTCTGGCGGAGTATACAGAGCCATCTGGCGGCTGTCCTTACAGCACACTATCCTACAGAAAGTCCATGATATAAACAAACCTCCCTGAACATAGTCTTCTACTTACACTAGACCAATTTATCAATACTTTAATCATTACATAAGACTGATGTGTCATTAACAACAATAAACTGCTTTTGTTCATATCCTAAGGCCACACACACAGGGACCAAAGGAATACAGCCATTGTACCTTACAAGACCTATTTACTTGACATGGACACCAAGAAGTATATACTGTTGTCAGCAACAGTAGACATAGGCATTTTAAATGATTAAACCACATTCACATCAACATTTTTGATAATTTCTCATGTATATGCCGCAATTTGTTTGGAGGTTTTTTTAATATGTATGGCATATTTGTATTTAAATGTTACATATAAGGTCTACAAGCCATGATTAATTTATAATTGAAAATTTTTAGAATGTAATTTTTCCCTATTCCTTCTATTTTTCAGACTAACCCTTCCCTAAAATCTCTATCAGACTTAAGGTAGCCATACACACAGCAATTCTCCCTTGACAGATGAGGGATCGACTGCAGCGTGATGACATAATCCCGCTGCAGCCAGCTCCTCACCTGATCGGCGGGCATCCTTTTGTGTGCTGGACGCTACTTTGAATGGAGACTGCTGTCTCTAATCAAAGTAATGGAATTGGCCGGGAGTTTACCGGCATGTCGGATCACTGTACAGGAGATTCCTGGGTGATCTCACTAGGTGGGTCCACACGATTGTCGGCCAAGTGATTGGCAGGAGCATGTACAGCGGTCGATCGGTCAAAAAATCTGGTGAAAATCAGGCCGTGTATGGCTACCTTTACACATGGACATTGAACTGTGATTGCAACTATTTTATTTCTTTTACCCCAAAAAAAAATGAAATCTTGCAAGTACAATGACCATAAACCCTCACTCTGTGTCTCAAACTCTTTGTGTAAAATTATGTTGCTCATATTATGATAAGCCTGTTGGTTCATTTATTTAAATTATTTTTTTTTAAGTTTATATACAGGTTCACAAGATTGTAATTAAGGCTTCAAGGCCTTTTGGCAGGATTACTAAGGTTATTTACAGCTACATTAAACATATCCTGCTTGGTTTTAATATTTTAATTCTGGATTGTTGAGGTGCAGCCCTTGGCCCGAATAAGCACAGCACTTTCTTCTTGCCAGGGCATATCCCTGCAACAAACCCTGTATTGATAAGGTCGTAGCCTCACAGGTGTAGGTGTGTGGGGAAGATGTCGAGAAACTGAGGTGAGGCAAGAAAGTACTGAGTTCTAGGTTAGCTAAGGTTAACAGGAAGATTTCCAAACTTCGGTGTTACTTTGTTTGTACTTTGTACAAATGATTCCATTGTAAAATTATATTAATATATTTGTATCTCTTCTTCTGTTGGTTTTTACACAACATATAATGTACTATATGTGTTCGGGTTAGTACAAAGGGAAAGACATTATTTACCTTCTGAGTTATTCAATAACTATGTCTAGCTTCAGTAGAGATCTTATTTGGTGTTCATTTATAACTTATTGTGTGGGAAGCATATCCTTTTACAGGAAAACAAAGTTCACAAACCAGATGAGTCCTCTTGGGTCTAGCCTCATGTTCAAATAAAATTGTAAGCGTGAAGGTGGCCATATACGGTTTGATATTTTCGTTTGATCAAATTTTTTAAAGTGGACCTACCACCAGAAATCTATGTTTTTATGAATGGCACTAGAAGTGCCAATAATAGGGAGGAATGCAGTAAAAAAAAAACATCACTTACCTGTGATGACCATTTTAACATTCGCTGAAGGCAACACATGAAACTGGGGGTGCAATATCGCGGGTGGCCACTGGGGGGCGTTCAGTGATCTTCTATGGGAATTTTCAAAGCAGATCACTGCTTCCTGTGACGTGCTGCCTATTTCTGCCTACAATGAACCAGGAAGTGAGAAGAGCTGCCGAATTATCTTCTTAAATTGCTCATTACAGGTAAGTTTTTGGGTTTTTTCACTGCATTCCTCCCTATAATTGGCACTTCTAGTGCCATTCATGAAAACATAGATTCCTGGTGGTAGGTCTGCTTTAAGTTGATAAAACAGAAATTGATTCACCACACCTGGTACGATTTACCAGAAGTGATGGAAACTGAATATAAAATGGCATTCTTTTTTAACATTTGTATCCAATGGTGCTGTGTGGTGTAAAAATCAACCAATGCTAGACTGAAAATTGATATTTAAATCTCACAAGTCGATGGCATCTGAGATCCTGGTCCCAGAGTGTGATAGTGACTGAATATCAGTAAATATTTATTGCAAAGTTCATCTATCCTACGCAAAATTAGCCTACTACATTCACCATTGACATGGTTTGATGGCTTGGTTGTAAAGAACAGATTGATCTTGTGACCTGGTAGTTCCACACATGCTTTGAGTGATTTTACATCTTCTTCTCTTTTCCAAAATGATCTTTTTTTCATTGTCCTGCCATCTTCAGTGTATTCTGTAATCTGGTGTCAAACAATACAATAACTACTGTAAGTTAAAGTTACATAAAAAGGAAACAGTAATTTTAGACAAATTGTACTCTGACAGTGGTCACTACTCTCTAACTCTGGGGAGGGGGGCTCGATAATATTGCCAAATAGAAAAGGGGGGGGGCTGCAAGGAAAGTTTGGGAACCACTGCTCTAACTATTCAGAAATATATACCAAGTTCTTTTAAGAGTTCATCAATTTTTGTTTTTCAGGGAGATATACCATATTAAACGAACAATTTGCCTGACAATCACACCTATTGCAGCTTCTTGATTATGTTAGGTTGTAAAACAATGGGCAATAATAGGGTGCTGCCCCTCACTTTGACATTAACCTCGACTCTTTGCAAAATGCTTTCCATAAGGATGGCTGCATAAATTTGTATCAGCTTATCTAAAACAGCATTTGTGAGTTCAAGTACTAAGGTATAAGAAAACTTGGGGTGAATTGTGATTCAGCCCAAAAGGGTTTAAAAGGACTAAGGTCAGGGCTTTGGGCAGTACACTTGAATTCCGTTTTCATATACCTATTTGCCTGCTGTAGCATTAGCACTACTGATTAAAGCGGATGTGCACTCAATATGTAAAAATGACGTATGTAAAATTAAAGTTTGACTTACCTCTGAGCTGGTATGATGGTGGCTCCATGATCCTTAAATAATATACTTACCTGCTGTAGGGTGCAATATCGCAGGTGGCCCCTGGGGGGCGTTCAATGGTTTTCTACGGGAATTTTCTTCAATGTACTTTCAATGAAGAGCCGGGATGACAGAATTACCCGGCAAAAGCTTTGCTCTTGTCTTGCCGTGGTTATACGTAACCAGGGCCAGGAAGTGAGGGAATGCTGTGAGGGATCTTCCTAAATTACTCCTTAAAGGTGAGTTTTTTATGCATTCCTCCCTATTATCGGCACTTCTAGTGCCATTCATATCATCATAATGTTCTGGTGGTTGGCCTGCTTTCATTGGCATAGGCAAGCTTAAATAATTTGTGGGGTTTCCAGCAGTCTTTGGCCCCATATTGTGTATCCACCTTAACAAGTATTCTGTCCTTCAATATGGCTTGTTCACTATTGTGTGAACTTGTAAAGAAAAATAACTTAATTAGGGTGTGTTTTGCTGTGCTTATTATTCATCATTGTGGCCATGCATCTGAGAAATAACAGTAGGATAACCTGTATACTTTCACAATCTTCACAAGTCAGCTGTATAAATAGGAGGTGTTCTGTTTAAAAAGTCTAGATTCCAGGCTAGGAGGACTGAATGGCCCATTTATTCTTAGGAAGTCATAGAGGATGCATTTTCCTTCTTATATTTCTTGTTTGGTTTTCAGGACACCGAGTTTTCATAATAGACATTTAAAATCTGAGATGCACTTGCCTGAAGCCATGACAGTCTGTATTGCATGTTATTACTTGTTTGGAGGAGGTGTAACGTCTTTCACAACAATAGGCTTATATTTTAAGGATTGACAGCACACCTCAACTCCTGCACAGGCTAAACATTACATGTCTTGTCATGATCTGGAAAAAAATTTTTTTACAGTTATGGCCCACCTCCAAGTCAAGTGAGATTATGTTAAAGGAGGGAGAGGGTGTGCTGTGCCTAATAGGAGCTCATAGCAGTTCATTGTTCAACAGCCTGTTTATTTTCATGAGTGATATAATTGACCGTAAAGATGGGAACACATGCACCAATATGGAGCAGATCGAGTTCAGTGCACACTCATGGCCATCTTTCTGGCCCATATCATATGCGGCCATCCCTGTTGTTGAGCGGGATCAATCAATACCACTCGAAAACAGAGATATTAGACATGAATGTGAACCACAGTTGATGTACGTTGCTTTGCTTGGGAACCGCGGGGTCTCTATGCAAAGCATTGGCTGAGCTGGTGTCCCCAGCTCATCCGATATACGGCAGAAGCGCGATGACGTCATCGCGCTGCTGCAGGGAGCCTCGAACAGCTCCTATATCGAGCCGTGTGTTCTCTGCTATAGTGTATCCCAGTTTTGCCCAAGCAGACCAAATGTGATGCTGTTATGAGAAGAAAATCTAATGTTTATTTACAGAATTCAGGCTTATTTACTAAAATAAAGTTTGATATGCTAACCCATAAGACCAAGGATGGCAATTTAGGGGCCCCCATACATGTTCCCATTTCCCTAAGATCGATGTCAGATTCTATCGTAATTTATGATCAATGTTAGATCGATAGATCGAACTGCAATCGAAATATCCAACACATGGAGAAACCGATATATACATAATGGAAGGAAGTTGATCGTAAACCTGTATGCTAATTATTTAAATAGAACCAAAATCAGTCAGGCACAACAAAATAATATTCGATATACATTTGAAGTATACTCAATCAATAAAAATTTTCCGATACCTCCGATCACTTTTCAATAGATTTTTGGGTAAATTTCGATCGATCTAGATCAATTGAACCATGTGGACAGGCATCGATCGACTTAAAAATCAATCGGTTTAAGTTGATCGAACGGGAAAATTAAAACATATATGGGGGGCCTTAAGGGAGAAGGGACTACTCAAACATGTGTGTCGCTGGCTTGATCAGCGGGAAGGAATGAATTAGTAAAAGTAAATAAACCTAATCCAAACCCACATCTTTAGGCTGGTAAACTACAATAAAAAAGTAATATGAAATATAAAAAAGGTTTTCACTTCAATGTCTTAATTTAGTTAGGCACAATTCAGGTGGTCGGTTTCGGGGCAGGTGACATTCAGCAGCCATCCTGAAACCCCAGCCCTGCTGCTGTGTGTAGCGGATGCACAGTGCACTTGTACATAGATGTATTTCTTACAACTACCCCCATGTAATCCTTAAGCTAGGCATAGGCAGGCCGATTCCGACCCGACCGCCGATCGTATGCTGTGCGTGTTCCTGCATCTGATGAGGATCGTGTCGGCAGGGAATCGGGTGCTCCAACTACCCATATTGATCTAAAATCTATGCCCAGCTTGTTGGGCATGTCATGTTTCACGGGTAGTGTCTGATCTTTAAGACGGGAGAGCTGTTGGTAAAAATTATGTGTTTCTTACCGATTGCATACATAAGCCCTGAGGAATTCGCTCCATCCATCTGCTGTGGTCAAGGCCCAGCTGTCAAATATTAAAGCCAAATAGGGCCCAAAAAATGTGGCCCACCCCTGTTGTAAGTCGACATCTATAAACTGAAACTCACATTTTCGGCACTTGAGGAAGTTGCTTTTTCACCTCCATGGTTATCTCTGTTGATTTCTGCTACTGGTGAGCTACTGGTTGTATTATTACCTGCTGTTTTTTTTCTCATTTCTAATATCCTAATTGATCAATATTGATTATTTTGCAGATTGTGCATTAAGTAATTCCAGACTGTTGTGTACCCACACAACTGAACAATGGTACTCATACTGGGACGTCGATTAAACAGAGAGGAGGGTGGAGTTCATGAATCACCAGCAACTAAGCGCAAAATCTTTGAAATGGACCAAAAGTTGACTGGACACGAAGTATTTGATTTCAATTCTGGCTCCTCCCACTCTGAGAGCATCCTACAGATCTTTAATGAGTTCAGGGAAAATCGTCTGTTTACTGATGTTGTGATCTGTGTGGAGGGCAGAGAATTTCCCTGCCACCGAGCCATCCTGTCGGCATGCAGCAGCTATTTCCGAGCCATGTTCTGCAATGACCACAGAGAAAGCAGAGAGATGTTGGTGGAGATCAATGGCATTTTTGCAGAAGCCATGGACTGTTTTCTTCAATATGTTTATACAGGAAAAGTCAAAATTACCACTGAAAATGTTCAATATCTCTTTGAAACATCAAGTTTGTTTCAAATCGGTGTGTTGCGTGATGCATGCGCCAAATTTTTGGAAGAGCAGCTTGACCCCTGCAACTGCCTTGGAATCCAACATTTTGCTGACACTCATTCCCTTAAGACTCTCTACACAAAGTGTAAAATATTTGCGCAACAGTCATTTGAAATTGTTGTTCAACATGAGGAGTTTTTGGAGCTGGGAAAACCAGAAGTCATTGATTACATCAGCAGTGATGAGTTGGTTGTCAGCAAAGAAGAGCTGGTGTTTGAAGCTGTCATGCGCTGGGTGTACCACCATGTTGATGTCAGGAGACCTATGTTACCTGAGTTGTTGACACATGTTCGACTACCACTGCTCCATCCTAATTACTTTGTTCAGACACTAGAAGTAGATCAGCTTATCCAGAACGCTCCAGAGTGTTATCAGCTGCTACATGAAGCCAGAAGATATCATGTCTTGGGAAATGAGATGATGTCACCCCGGACAAGACCACGGAGGTTAGATATCCTGTTATGAAATGCATGCTGTCGAAATTGACAACGTTTGAAATTACATCTTCTTTCCCTAAAACATACGCCTTACAGGTAATCAGAAACCCCCTTATAGGTAGTCATGAAGCCCCTCCCTTAATGGTAAACAGAGAGCCCTTAATGGTTAACATCGTCGCCCCCCAAGGTAATCACAAAGCTCCCCTTCTAGATATCCATAGAGCCCCTCCCTTAATGGTAGACACCCACATATTTTAAGCCACAAAGCCCCCCATATAGGTAGAAAGAGCTCCCCTTTGTAGGTAGCCAGAGGCCACTGATGAGTAGCCACAGAGCCCTCCCTCTTGGGGGAAGGTGGAGTAGTTGGTAGCGCAGATGTTTTGCTATTGTTGGGGGTGCCCAGACATAAGTGGAAAAAAAAAAAAAGAACAGGTAGCAGAAAGAACAGGTCCCTAGGCCGCTGAGCCAGACTGAAGGGGCTTAAAAAACGCATGTGGCTCCTGAGCTGCAGGTTGCGTACCTCTGGTCTAGACTAGTAGTGACCATAATGCTGGCAATCAGTTACAGATAATTTTTAAGCAAAGTTTTTTTTCAACCTGTGTGTGTGTGTGTTTGACCACAACAAATGCCTCAACCACCAGAGTTTACAACGTTAATACATTTGCTAAGTGTTTCCAGACACAGCATAGTTGATATCCAGCAGTTTGGGACATGTAGGAAAAAATTATTGCCAACATTTTCTGTCTAGATGTGTGAATGATGTGACTATTTTCCGATATCTGCCAGTACATGCTCCCCTAAACACAAGCTGTCCTAGGAAACCTTTTATTGTTTGGGACTATGGAGAAAGATTGCAGGAGTCCAATTTCTAGCTTATCTGCAGGTTAAAGAGAAATGCAGGGTAAAGCAAAACTCTAAATGCAATATATGTAAATGTATAACATATTATAAATGTATACACTCAGTACATTTTATAAACATATGCCCCTATCGGCATACTTAATCTATTTAATGTTTACCGTATAAGCACCTAAAGCCTCCTCCCCGCAATGTGCTCTATGCCTTTCTTGTTGTTGCTAGGAAATTTCGCAGAAAACAGAATACTATTCTGAGCTGAAATGAAATCTTCCTTTGGCTGCAATACTAGAAAACCAGATATTATTTATTTAGGCCGGGAACAAAATCCCTCAGTGTTTTATAATTAGCATTCCCTAAACACTATACTAAAAATAACAGCATACATGTATCAATCCCTACATGGAACAGTGCCAGCAGAAGCCTTGCTCTGAGTCTATTGTTAGGATTATACTTATCTCATTGGTTATCATGAATCTGTGCCAGTTAGGGCCCTTTCACACTATATGTGTCTCCTAACCTCCTGAGCATTGCGCACGTGGCACGCTTTTTTTAATTTGGAGGTACCCTGCAAGATTCACCGAGTCATCGGTGACCTGGGACCGTGCTGGGAAAAAGCGATGCCCCTCCATTAACAAGGGGGTCTATTGCACCGCCTAACCCCGCCCCTTTCGTGTCACCGGTAACGCGATCAGGTGTGGACCTGGACGCATCGGTGTGTACACCGATGCAGATAATCGCCAGGGGAATTCAGTGGACAGGTATGTTTCCCCACAGTTATTTTGGGTTGAGTTTCATGATTGATGAAACTCAACCCGAAATAACTCTGGGAGAACGCTCAGGAGAAAAAAGGTATGCATTAACCTCTCTAGCCCCTAACCGCGCGGTACGGGCGATCACAGCAGAGTATGCTACACTCGTATGCTGCTTGAATTTCCTGCCCCTATCCACGTTGCTGGCTTCATTATTGACACCGACGGCGTGGGCTGGGAAACCAATGCCAATACCATTATAATGGAGGTCTATGGCACACGCCAGACCCCCGCCCTTTGGCATTACTGATGATGCAGAAGGGGTGGTCCCGGACATGCACTAACCTCCCTAGCAGTCAGCCCCTAATGGCGTTCGGCATCACTGATGACACAGAAAGGGTGGTCCCAGACATGCATTAACCTCCCTAGTGGTCAGCCTTAACTACGCGGTATTGGCGATCACAGCAGAGTATGCTGCACTCGTATGCAGTATGCTGCTTGAATTTTCTGCCCTGCCCCAGTCTAAATTGCTGGTGTCATCAGTGACGCCAATGACGTGGGCTGGGAAACTGATACCCCTCCATTAGAATGGAGGTCTATGGTGCACCCTGGACCCCTGCCCGTTCAGCATCACTGATGACGCAGGAGGGGTGTATAGAGGATGACTGCAGGTTTCTGGGGGGTATGGTCGGTTTTTACGATCCTGGTTTGTTCGGCGTGTTCAACTTTGTTAAAGCTGAACATCAAAATGGTGAAAACTAATGGCATCTGACTGCTGGAATGACTTTTTAATTACTCAATTGAGTACTTAGGTGTATCAGGTAAGTTTCATGTAACAAAACAGGTAATTTGGCTCCTAATAAAGCAATAATGTGTGTTTGTGATATTATAGGATCCTTATAGGGTAGCGGCTGAGGTGAAAAGGAAAATCTGTCAGAATTTGATGAGAGTATAAAACAAAAATAAACAGCAGACTTTGTAATAAAGTACATTTTGTGACATTAAATACTTGTTTTTCATGTTTGCAGGTCTACTGGCTACTCGGAAGTCATTGTGGTAGTGGGAGGTTGTGAACGTGTTGGTGGCTTCAACCTACCTTACACTGAATGCTATGACCCAGTGACTGGTGAATGGAAATCACTTGCAAAGCTACCAGAATTTACCAAGTCAGAATATGCTGTCTGCGCTTTAAGGAATGATATTTTAGTCTCAGGTAATGTAAACTTTTGAGTATTAGGGCTCTTTCACACTACCCATCACTACACACAAATGCTTCATGCACTGCAAATTTGTTACATGGTCACTTTGCCTATTATACAATTCAAGCTCAAAATACAAATGTTTGTGTTTTGGGCAAAAGCGACTTAAGATTTTATAAAGTCAAGTTGATTAGTCGTGGTGCTGTCATCGCAGACACAGTTAAGGAACACAAGTGTTCAATAAATCTCTGTAACCTTAACAGTCAACAAGACAATAAAACAAAAAAATAGACAAAAACTTCAAACTTCCTGATAAATTTAAGTGCAAAACAGGTGGTTACATCTTAAACTGTGGCAGCCAAGGCACACAGAATGAGTCAACTGTGGTTCACAAAAAAGCACATTGTAACTATTTAATAAATAGAAAACATTAACTGGCTTGCATGCTTCTCAAAAAGAGAGGGGTTAACCCCCCTGGGGTCTGACTGTACACTGGTACATTGTACCAATGGCCATAATCACGAGTACAAAATACATAATACTTTTTACCTAAAAAGACACTTAATATGCTCCTGATCTTCTGTCTGTAGAAATATTTACATTCATTTCTCATTCTTATTTCTTTCCTTTTTTTCATCTAATACTGCTTATGAGCAAAAAATAAGGGTCCAAGACAAAAAACCCTAATTCTTATTATATTTGAATACTCCTTGAACCTCCCTAGTGGTCAGCCCCTATGGGCAATACAGTGTACTCTGCTTGAATATTCTGCCCTCCCTCTGCCCCATCTACGGGGGCTGGGAAACTGACACCCCTCTATTATAATAAAGGTCTATGACATGCCCCCCAGTTCCAAAAATTTCCCGGGGGTATATCGGGTTTTTCCGATCCCAGCTCCAGTAGCAGTTGAGACAAATCCAAACTCTGGACGAACTGGGTTCACCTCAACCACTAGGGAGGTTCTTTTAAGGACAAACCCACTATGTACCTAAAGATAGAATATTGCAAGGTGGTAATGAATATCCCCTCGGATACACATATATACCCCAAAATGGGGGAAGACCTCTAAAGATCCTATGAAGAATCAGCTTGTAGTGGCTTAATGTTTGTGGTAATATTTATGTTATGAAGAATTGTTATAAAGTATTTTTAGATCTCACTGCCTACATGTATTGTTAATATGGGGTCATACTTCTGCTAGATTTTGGGTTTTTGATGCTTTTGTGGCCATTTTATAACATTGTGGCACTGTGGGTGCCATGCATCCAGCCCTGGAATGTCAAAAAAGTATTTACTGGGCCTTCCTCCTTGCTGTAAAGTGGATCTCGAAAGCTCAGAACAACCTTTTCACATTTTCCTTTTTTGTTTCTCCCTCATGAATGTTTGCCTTTGTTGGTTGAACTTGGAATTCTGTAATTTTAATGAAATTTTTTCTATCTGGATTAAATCAAGTTTCGTTGCCATTGTTTTGAATTGCAACCACAAAAAACTTTTGTAAAATAAAACATAGGTCAAAACCCCTAGTGTATATAGTGTATTTATAAAAGAAGTCAGTTATGCCACGCTTTACATTTTATTGCCTGTTCCATTTTTTACTATAACAATGCATGGGTGTTTATTATCCTATATGAATAGTTTATCATTCTATATGCAGGGGGCAGAATCAATAGCCGGGATGTCTGGATCTACAATTCGCAGCTAAATATTTGGATTCGAGTAGCTTCTTTGAACAAGGGAAGGTGGCGTCATAAAATGGCAGTCCTGCTGGGAAAGGTAACAACAGTACACTAAATGTATAGCTTTTTCTAAATCTTCTCACACATTTTATTTTCGATAAAATTTATATTAAAGGCAATGCAATATGATTCGTGATGAAACTTCTAGAGCTGTGAACATGCCTACTGCCAGGGTATGGAAACTGGGAGAGCAGGATATTCTATCCAACAGTTGTTTCAAACTGCATATGTACTTTAAATTTTGATTATTTAGTTGTATATAATATTATTATTATCTTTTATTAATAAAGTGCCAATATATTACGCAGCGCTGTACATTAAATTAGAATTAAGATAATGCTGAGTGCAAAAACTTTAATTCAATATTTCCTAATAGATATAAAGGATAAAAAATACACTTTGTGTGCCAGAATTACTTTGCACTCTATATACTGTATTTTTCGGACCATAAGACGCTCTTTTTGACCCCTAAAATCACACTGGACGAAATACACAAAGAACAAAACTTGGCATACATGGCTTGATTTTTTTATAGGTTTGAGCACAATCGTGAATGCGCACAAAGCTTGAATTTATAATAAACAAATTGACACTGACTTCTTTGAACCAACATGATGGTAAACCCTGTTCGATTTCCATTTCTTTGTATGGAGACTAAGGGCCCCCATCCAAAGGATCAAGACGCAGAAGTGCTGCAGCCCAATTCTCTTTTTAATTGAGGAAGTTCGAAGTGCAGCGTGAAGAAGCGCTCAAGTGTCTCCTCAATTGCACAGACATCGAGCCGTGTATGCCCAGCATGAGATTCAAGTAATAGTACACATTCCACTTGTATATAGGCAATATGTTCCTATCAGTTGTTACCCAGTTTTATCAGATAATAAATAAATATTCCAATCATCTTCTTCCCCAGGTGTATGTGGTTGGAGGATATGATGGTCAGAACAGACTGAGCAGTGTTGAATGTTACGACTCATTCTCGAATCGCTGGACAGATGTAGCCCCCCTGAAAGAGGCTGTGAGTTCTCCTGCGGTCACAAGCTGTGTTGGAAAGCTGTTTGTGATTGGTGGAGGACCTGATGACAACACCTGTTCAGATAAGGTAACTACTGCATATCCCGGATTTAGTTTTATTCCACCAAACACCCCCACAGGCACATGTTATCTCATGATTTATTTGGGGGAAACAAAGGGGTGTTTATTAGTAATATGTATATATAAGCAAATAATACTGTACAATAAAATGTGGCAAATGAAATGATGTGCTTTACAGGTTGAGGGTTCAAGTTCAACTACAGAGCTGTGTATGGCTAAGGCTCCACTAATGTGGTCAGAAAATCACATGCATTAAGCATTTGTTTTCTGTCCAGATTTCCCCACGGTTTACTTGCGGTTTCCTCGTGGTTTTCTTGTGCATTCGTTGCCTTTTTAAATGTATTTTTTTTATTTTTGTCCATTGCTGTCAAAGGACAAAAAACCACACCAAAACCGCATCCATTGATTTCAGTTGATGCGTACGAGTGTGGTGCTGCTTAAAAACTCAGTAAAGCCACCCATACACCTTAAGATCGATCCATACAATTTCCATTAGATCTACCAACAACTGTGTAGTATAGTGTCCTCCCTGATAGCATACATAGTGATTGGAAGGATTAGAAAGGTCCTCATATTACATGGTTTTGGTAGAACAAAAGTTGATTGTACAGAAATTGTATAGTAAGAGTGAAAGGTGTATGGGGGGCTTTAACCGCAGTTTTTTTTCTGCAATGTGCAGCGCCCGAACTGCGGCAGTGGAGACAGGCTCATTGGGGGTTATCCGCTCCAAAACTGCCCAAGTGGAGCCTCAGCCTAAGAGTATATGCAGTAATGTGCCTAATGCACACACTTTTACTGACTGAAACTACACCAGAACAGTATTTAGCAGTTGCTATACAATTTTCCTAGCAATATGTATAGTTATGCAGCTTAACAAAATTGTGTAAACTGGCGGTTCATGATATGGCTAAAAGTTTTATTTATATAAACATTTAATTTGTATCCTCTCTGTACGATTGGGTCCCAGGGAGGGGTAAAATGTTAAAGGACAGACTTATTGGACTGTCTTTGCCATTAGTTCTGTAAAGTTCTTTTTTAAACACTGCTGTGCATTTCTACATTTCTTTTTTGCTTAAAATATCATAATCATATATTGACTATATACTATCATATTGTTTCAAAACTTGGAGTTGACTTTAAATTATATCCTTTTTTTTTTCTACACAGGTGCAATGCTATGATCCCGATACGAATACCTGGCTACTCCGAGCGCCAATCCCTATAGCAAAGAGATGCATTACCGCTGTGTCCTTAAACAACCTCATCTATGTAGCTGGAGGGCTTACAAAGGCAATTTACTGCTACGACCCAGTGGAGGATTACTGGATTCACGTACAGAACACATTCAGTCGACAGGTAATCAGTCTTCACAATAATTTCATGTGAAGTGGGTGAGAAATTTTCAGGATTCAGCCCCTCCTAAAGAATTCGGGTACTCCACCCCAGCATTAAGTCTGCTTGCAGCCCTTCCTTTAACCAAAATAGACATTCCCAAGCTCCCAGCAGTAATATTTGAATCAAAGTATGGAAGTATTTTAATTACTATTTAAAATTACTTGTTACTGGCAAACTTCCCAGAACATTTGGTTGGTGGGCTTAGAGTTTTGTTTAAATTTAGTGAAAACATCTGGACAAACAAACAAACAAATATGTTTGTGTTGCTTCCAATGTACAACAATCCCCTAAAGTTGTTGCACCAACAACCTGATCTTTTTGCTTTCTTATAGAATCATGATACTAATGACACTAAGTGGCCGATAGGGAAGTAGGTAAAGGGGCTCATGCACAGCTCCACTATACAGGCCCTGATTTATGTTTTGATAATTGAGCATTCTGAGTTTTGGTCATACTGAGAGAGAAGAATGGATAAACATAAGCTTTTATGTTAACATGGATGAAGACACTTGGGTGTCTCCGCTGTAAAAAAAAATTCAAATACTTGTGTAGAAGTTTTGGGGTTTAACCGCCCTAGCGGTCGGAATTTCTATGTACCAAATATCGCTAAAATATAAAGTCTCTGGTGCCCCAGATGTGCCCATTTGCAGTAGTGCCCATTTACAAGTATTTTAAGGTTTAAATGCAAATGGGCACATGTGGGGCACCAGAGACGTTATTTGGGCGAGATTTAGTACATAGCAGCAAAGCTGTTTTTTCTCATTAAATTTATAAAAACAATTATTTACATAATTGTTTGTTTCAAACATTATTATATTCAGGATGTCTACTAGACCCTTGTATGGACATATTTTGGGAAGTTACAGGCCTCCAACATTAAGTAAAATTTACAATTGAAGTCTATGGTGCACTTTTGGTACAGAAATCTGGACCTCAGCAGTGCGCTAGGGAGGTTAATTTGGCTTTCATCAGCTCAGGTTGAATGGCTGAGCACTCCATCTATTATGTAGAAGAATGATAACATGGTAACATATGTACTTTGTGTTGTCTTTTAGATATGCTATTGAGATGCTGAATATCGCAATTAACATGCAAATTAAATGCAAACTGAAACTCAGCCAATTATACTCTGCAACTGCTGTGCTTGCTTGGCTCAGATTTTATCTGGAGACAATTTTCATGTTAAGTCCCCCATACACCTTACAATCTTAACTTTTCTTCTACCAAAACCATGTAATATGAGGACCTTTCTACACCTTCCAACCACTATGTATTGTATCAGGGAGGACCCGGCACTACATAGTTGTTGGTAGATCTAATGGAATTGTATGGAGTGATCTAAAGGTGTATGGGGGGCTTTAATGTTGAAATTTGGCAACAGCAACCAGTCTTAAAAAGCTTAGCAGTGTAAATTTCTGTAAATTTCAGCAATGGATATAATGTATATAAACCCAAAGGTATGTAGGTACAGAGGCATTCCCTTTATTTAATGTAAACTTTCATTGCTGCATTTCACTTCTGAAATTGCTCAGTTCCTGATGATGTCTATTTGCTGACCTGCTCACTTTTTCTATTTGCTGACACTGCCCCATGCATGCATACACATGCATAGAAATACTTATTCTAGGTCAGTGGTAGCATTAAAACTTATTGTTTCTTTGTGTTGGGCATCCACTGTATCCATTTGTATTATTGTTGCTTAATCATACTGACTTCATATATATTTTGATAGTGGTGCTATCATTAGACCTTATTTGAATGGTAAACACAGAGTCCAATCTATCGTCAGAGTGCAAATCTATTTATACCAATGTAACTTTACTGTAATCTAATTTTCAATTCTAATCAGTTGGGGGAACTCAATGGTCACCCTAATGACTAATATTTTCCCCCTGAGGACACCTCAGGGGCAGGGGGACTTTATCGGCCAAATCTCAGATTAAGATCATAACAGCCTCAAAAGTGTACAAACACAAACCATAATTTAATACACAAAAGCATACAGTACATGTTAAAAACAAAATAGGACCTTTCAGTGTTGGTCAATATTGTGTCTTTGTTACACACGTTAGGCACAGTAATAGTAAATAATAGGTCAAACAAATATACAGATGGATACAGTAAGTACGTTAGGATAAGCGTCCTGTCACTGCAGGAATGAGCCCCCCTGCCCCTGAAGTGTCCTCAGGGGGAAATTATTAGTCATTAGGGTGACCATTGAGTTCCCCCAACTGATTGAAATTTATATTTGGGATGTTGGCCTCTATACTCTGATGAGTGCAACTTTATGTTCATCTTTACTGTAATCTAAACTGTAATCTAATGACCCCACTGTATTTGAGGTCTGTAAAGTAGGAGGGTTTGCTGAGGAGAGTGGACGTTTGCTGCCGGAAAAGATGCTGGGTGCGTTTGTTTAAGCTAGTGATTTTTGGCCACATAGTGTCTGATTTGTTGTGCATACAATATATAGTACCATATTTTCCGGCGTATAAGATGACTTTTGAACACAGGAACATGTGTGCAAAAGTCGGGGGTCGTCTTATACGCCGGGTGTGGCTGGCAGGGGGGTGCAGGGGACTATCTAGGAGAGTCGGTAGGTCTGCCGTCTGGATCTGGGCTCCCTGAGCTTAAGTGCTGGCTGACAGAAGCAGAGAGACGTCGGGACAGAGCAGTGTTACCATGGCTACGGGATGCTTCTCCAGAGAGAACACACGGCTGTAGAAACAAAACCTGTGGGACTAACTTTGAACATTCATAGCACGAAAACCATTCATAGTATAACAGTGTTCTCCCCAGAATTTTTTTTCAGCCGGGCGCCGCGATGACGTCATCGCGCCGCCTGCACCGGTCCGGCGGCCTCTCTGATAGGCTGTCGGCCAGCGGCAGCACACAAGTCCTCTGAGGCGAGCAGCCTGACAGGCGCCGCCTCCCCATTCTTCAGGAGCGCGCCGCAGCCACTGAAAGACTATGGCCCGCGGCTCCGGTAGTGTGCCGCGGGCCGGAGTCTTTCAGTGGCTGCGGCGCGCCGAGGATGAAGAAGAGCCACATGCGGCTCTGGAGCCGGGGGTTGCCGACCCCTGGTATAGCGGGACAGAACTGCCGGGCGGGGACTAAAATCTCCCGGGCGGGCCGCCCGGCCAATCTGCTCTGGGGAGAACACTGGTATAATCATGAAACTATCAGGGTCAGTAATGCTCCCCTACTACTACTTACACCCCGAGTTTCACCCCTCTATCTACAACACTTATGAGTTACATTTCAGCTAAAGTCCAGCTCTCAGATAATGCTACTTCATCACCAGAGTAATACTCCTATATGCAACATTTAACTTGCCTACATTGAACACATAGATCTTGAAATCCCTGCATAGTAGAACCTTGAAAATTTGTGGTTTACTAGTTATTGGGTTCCATTTATTGGGTCCCATGTTTTGTCAGAATTAACATGTGTTGGTATCATTCATTAAGGTCATGTCTGTGGTATTAAATGAAAGAAATTGGACTTGCTGATCTTTTGTGTACATATTCAAACCGTGGCCTTATTACTCCAAAGATAACTTTTTAGTCCCCTGCAAGTCTATCAATATCAATGCACGCTGCCAATATCCTAAGGTTTCACCATGGTGCAACAGCTGCTGTGAGAACCTACATTTTATTGTGATTTAGCCCACTGTTATTATCTCATGTGTGTCTGCCCAGGGAGTCAACAGTACTTTTCCCCACTTCCTACATTGCTGAAATGTGATGCTTGGTCATCAGTCCTGTTTGTTTCCACTGTGGAAAAAAACGAAGCAGACCGGAAGATCGCCTGCACTTTGCGGGCAGAGTACCCATGGTTCAGGGCGTGTTGCTGACCATGATATTCATTTGCATAAAAAAGACAGAGAATAGTATAGGGTGCAGTGTTTCTGCTCCCTGCGGACATGTCCATTGATTTTGTCACCAGAAACCCCTCGCAGGGCCGCGATGATAACGCGGGACAGTAGAATGGAAATTGTCTGCTCTGTCTACATGTAGTGGACACAAATCCTAAAAGTTTAATAAGTCTTACTTATAGGTCAACATATGTAGGGTCTATATTCATGATCATGAAATTCATATTATTTATGTAAAGCTTTCTATACTCTACACATTGAAATCAGCAGATTTTCATGGGTTATTAGATTACATCAGTTAATCATTTCATATATTAATTGAGCAGAAAACTTTCTCATTCCTTAAATCTGTAACTTTCTAAAAACTAACACCTGCTTGCGTGTCTCCATATCGTGAGGCTTGATGGATAACATTTCTGCAGTTTCTATAGTCTGCACTACATATTATTCCTTGTATAGTTTCTATCAAATGACATTGTGCATTTATTAAATATGGTAATCCACTTTAGAAATTTGCTTCACTATTTACATTTGATATGCTTGTTGTAAATGCTAAAAGACCCTCTTGGACATTTTTGTATTTGCTTGTAACTGTAACTGTATTTAACTACAAATTGTGCCTTGATCTCTATGTAAACTGTACTTGAGGAAAACATAGAGGAACTATTTATTTTAATTAATTACATTTTCAGTAGAATTTTAATTACTTTCGTTTGTAGTAGTATTCCCTCATTATCTAGTAGTATTCCCTCATGATTTAGTAGTATTCCCTCATGATTTAGTAGTATTTCCTCATTATTTAGTAGTATTTCCTCATCATTTAGTAGTATTTCCTTATGATTTAGTAATATTTCCCTCATCATTTAGTAGTATTTCCTCATGATTTCCTCATGATTTAGTAGTATTTCCTCTTGATATATTAGTATTTCCTCATGATTTAGTAGTATTTCCTCATGATATATTAGTATTCCCTCATGATTTAGTAGTATTTCCTCATGATATATTAGTATTTCCTCATGATTTAGTAGTATTCCCTCATGATTTAGTAGTATTCCCTCATGATTTAGTAGTATTTCCTCATGATTTAGTAGTATTCCCTCATTTTCACACTGTAAATCATAAGGGAGAATTTAAACCCGAACGGAGGTCCCAATGGAACGTAGTGGAGTACGTTGAACCTCTGCATCGGTAGATGTGTGAACACAGCCTCTACTGAGCAAGTAAAGTCTCCGTCGGGATCCCTGCCAAGCAATGTACTTAGAGGAGGGGGTCCCGACGGATGTAGAAACCCCCGTAAACACACATGAAAGCAAGTATAAGTGTCTGCACGTGATTTTTTATTCTTACATGAGGGTTTAATAACACTAAAGCTTTCTCAATTTCTAATCGATCAACTTAAAAAACAACTGTTTTAAAATGATCATTTTGTAAAACATAATGTGATTGATTCACAACAGATCGATTCCTTTCCTTAGATCTGTGTGCATGATCCATAGTATCATCAGAAACAAATAAACACCCAAAAAACCCCATTATATACCTGAATGATTGACTGAAATTTACCAACATGTCCACTCACTGCTCAATCAATTTTTGTTCGATTTGGATCACTTTTGGTCGATTGATTCAGCTAAAAAAAGGAATCACTTTCAAAACCATTGTTTTAATATTAACATTTTTTTATGTTGATTGAACGGGAAAATTTAACCATGAATGCCCACCTTAGGTTTCTCATTACCCATCTTGTATCTATATGTTGTTGTGTTTCCTGTCTCCCATATGCTGCTTTAATGATATTGCAGCCTTGAGATACTCTCTAACCTGTTGATGTCCTTTAGGTGTTAGGGACTTCCGAACTGAACACAGTTATCAAGGTGAGATTCAGCTCGCTAGCGATCTCCAGCGAATGAACTGTCCTTTCCTTCTGCTGCTTAGCTCTCTCACTATATAACCTAGCCCATTTTATAACCTAGCTGCACTGGTGTATGTTACCATATTCCTATCTGTATAATGCACATAGTGGAAATAATGCAGTAGCAAATAGAGCGGTGTTATCTGTGCTATGGATATGTGGTGCTGCAGAGCTCCACTCATGGGAAAGATTCATGGTTTCTTTTGTACCACAGGCCAGATGTTCATGCCTTTTGACTAACTAAGAGTGCACCTCAGCTGTAGAAGTTAGATCACAAATTCACTTTATAACCATACAGTATACAATATTGTTTACTTGTATAAATTGATCACTTCCCTTTTTATTTTTCTCCAGGAGAATTGTGGCATGTCTGTCTGCAATGGAAAAATCTTTATACTTGGTGGAAGAGGTGAGAATGGCGAGGCAACAGACACCATACTGTGCTATGATCCAGCAACCAGCATCATCACTGGAGTGGCAGCCATGCAGAGACCTGTCTCTTACCATGGATGTGTAACGATTCATAGATACAATGAAAAAGCCTTCAAAATGTGAACTTCCAGAGGAAAAAGAAGGGAGGATGGGGCTTGTAAAATATCCCTACAATGAGCAAGACTTTGTCATCTGAAAACTGTCCCCATTGTACAGTATAAGGAATCTACCAGTGAAACTGTTTGCAGGCAACACAAGCAGTATAACCTTACTCAAAAGGGACCAGGAATAGATATTTCAAGGCTTCTCCATCTTAGAATAGTACATGAGCCAACACTCTTTGGTTTGAGAAAGACAAATTGAAATAAGCCCATAAGGCCCAGTTATTCCAAGAATATGGATTACTTGTTGTGAGTTATTTGGCCAAAGTCTACATTGCACTTGTTAAGGTTTATTACAGTTCAGCATAGTGGGCATTCTGGACTTGGCTTCCAATATTGTGCAAATACATGAAACCCGTTTTTCTCACTTACTCTGAGTTGTTTTCTTGGCTGCTTTTAAGTGCTTTTCTTGAATTAGGTATTTAATTTGTGTCACTGTGGTTCAAATGGCAATGTAATAAACAAGAGTTTCGACACAACCTAACTTTTCCTACACAGTGATCCAGGAAAGTTGGCAAACATGTCACTGTCACTTTTTACCAATACAAAAAATAGTAGGCCTACTAAGAGGCCTATGTATTCTTACAACTTAATTCACACAAGGACAGTCAGTAGTGTGTGCATGTGCAGTGGGTGCTGAACTGCCAATTTTGTACATGATCTAATTAAAAGTAAATTGCATATCATCTACTTGTTAAGTAATTATATCTAAAATTTTTATCTTTAAAAAAAAAAAAAAATCTTTATTTAACAACCAACATGCAAAATACCTTCCAAAGTTTCACTTGAAATTCTGCACCAAAACTTGGGGATACCAATAGATTAGAATATGAATATGACAATTTTGATAGATTCACAATTCTGTCCAACAAATAGTAAACAGGTTCAAATATTTTGCTTAGTGTATGGTCAGATTTAAGCCTGCCATACACACACCAGCGAATTAGTCGGTCGGCGGCAAAATCGGCCGCCAATCGGTGTGTGCCCACATGGGGCAACAGATCCCTGTCGCCCCAAAGCTCGGCCAGCCAGAGAACGGACATGTCCGATGTTCTCTGGCCGATGCTGGCCGATGCTGGCCGATGCCATTAACTTCAATGAAGACCGGTGTCTTCATTGAAGCTAATGGCTGGCGCACAAAGGGTGCCCGCCGATGAAGGCAGCTCGGGACGTCATCACGCTGCATTCCAGAGCTCATTGGAACTCGTCTGTCGGCACCCAGTCGGTGGGTGTATGGCAGGCTTTATTAGTGTGTTGCAGACATAATCTGCATGTCCATGCTAGCTCTGTCGCTCACAAAGGTAAATGCGAGGTGCTGATAGGGCTCAATAGATGAGAACTTCAACACATGCAAATTTTTACGTACGTTCAGGTGTTCGCTTGATCTATACCATCCTTTAAAATCAAGCTGCAAACATTTTGTGGTAGATTCCTTTTATATCCCTGTAAATAGTAAACATATCTGCCTTTTTCTATTCTTTGCATAGCCAATGGCTATTATTTATGCCAGCATCAAAGACTGTATTATTTGTAAAATACTTTTCTAAACATTCTTCTTGTGTATACTGTAACTGTCATTGACTGTCATTTTCTTTTTATTTAATATTTGGAATGCATGAAAGCTGATTGTAACTTTAATATTTGGAGATTAGGATGGTGTATATGTATTTAATCTCAATGTGCAGAAATGTGATAAAGATTGTTTTGCACAAGTTTGCATACGCTGCAGATGCATGAATGCATTGTTATCGCAAATAATCAAAGGTTGCCCCTCAATATCCCTTAATTTACAGTTTATGTGATTATCTGTGAAATTAAGAACTTATAGAAGGGCATGTTCTCTTGACTCATTGGTAAAGTTGGTTTGTAATGTTGCCTTAAAACTAATGTTCTTAAGAAACTCACATCTTGGGGGACAGGGAAGACTTAACCTTTTTACTTTATGAAAATCACTATCGCTTCTTGAGGTCAAAATTTAAATGGATCATTGGTTAAGTTTCATTTTTTTATATATAACCTTAATAAACACTCCTAATGAAAAGATAAACTCCATGGAATATGTGCAAGTTTGAATATATATAATGGATTTAGTACAAACTTGCTTGTGAAATGCTATGCCTATTTCTCATCTCTTGTTGCAAATTGTTTCTGGGTTTTTAAAGAATGGCCTCACTTGTAATCATAGACTACCTACCACTTGTCTCCTAAGGCAGCCATGTTTAAAAGGTATTGTTGTCCCCTTTGTTCTATATATTCGGTTGTGGGGTTTTTACTGTGTGTTGAAAAAATACTGTTAGCAAAGTGATCAAAACATGGTAAATGGCTTTAATGTGTGTTCATTTGTTGTGGAGACAAAGTTCTTGTTTCTAGTAAACATTTTTGTTTCTACCAAAATCTAGAGTTGTGCTCTGCTGAGCTGACAATGTTCTCCATACCGTACTGTTAGTGTATGTAAGGAATGATTTACTCTTACAGTAGTCTTGTTCCAATGTCGAGCATATTACTGCAGAGCAGTATCACAATTTGTTTGTACTTATACATATGGGTAAGTACAAACAATATGGGTGCATATAGGTGTCTGTTCCCAGACATTGGAGACATTGTAATTATTATAACAGTGACGGAGATTTGTCACTGTTTAACCACATAAATTACACTACAAGTTTTGATCATGATTTGTCCTACAGTATATATGATATAATTGTTAGTTTGATAAAAGTGTTTATGTTGTGTTGACATTTAATGATAAATGATATCTTCAAGGCATATAGAACAGTCCTTAGATGTAAGTGAAAAGTGTTTAACCTGCAGAATGATTTTATATGTTTTAAAGTGCTTTCACTTTGTTTTGGTTTTTATACATTTATATTTTGTATTACTCAAAACTGATGATTTAAATTGGTCAACAATAATCTTTTCTATTGGGCTGTATCCAGTGTAGTTATGTTTTACAATTATGCCACGCCCTGTGAGATTGGAGTGAAATGAGCATGGAGTACAGAACAACCAAATGTGATGAAAATGTCATTAGACAACTACTACATGGGCAAGTGTCCCAACTGGACCTTTTTTTTAAGAAGAAAGAAACGTTAAATTTTGAATTTATCATTCAGTCATCTTTTATGGAGACATCAGTGATTAGAACAACAAGAACATATTTCTGGTATAACACATAAATGATATAAAACCTGGCAGTGGATCTAATGGTGATGTTACCGCTTAAGGCGACCATAAAGCTTTTAGAAATCACACAGTGGTAATGGTTCTGTTTCAATATTTTTATCACACAGTGGTAATGATTGTATGGACTTCTTTAGCCATAAAAAGCATTTCTGCCAGATCAGATGGGATGAGGTTGTTCTTATATCTCTGTTCTGTGCTCAGTTCTATCATTCTGCTGCCAGGGTAAGAAGTTACTGTAAACCCATAGAGCATAAGCAAATTATAATCGAACAGGATGTTCCACAATAGCTTTTTTTTTTTAATTTCAGGTCCCTTTTGACATTGCAGTCTCTTGTCCCTTTTGGCATTGCAGTCTCTTGCCATTGTAAAGTTTAAAGAATTTTGGGGAAGAATCTTTGGCCTGGGAATGTTTTTCTGATATTACAAAGTGGCAATGTAATTCAATCATAAGCATGGAGATATATTCAGCTGACATTAAAGTAAAACTCCAGTTTATAAAACTCAGCTGAACCCTAGCTATTTATTACTATACTGCAGTTTGGCTGCATATATAGTGATGTCTATTGGGTTTATTTCACTTCTTTTAATTGCTTACTTTTGCAGCAATGTTTAAAATACCCCCTGAACAGCTCTAAGAAGAGCTGGACCCCTGCTAGTCCCCCCAGACTTCCTTGTCACAGCTCCAACAAGAACATTGTTGAAATTAAAGTAGTGTTGGGAAGCATACCTAGCTCTGCTTATTACTATTAAACTGCACTTGATTCGTTGTGTTCAAAAAATTGAACCACCCCTTCAGCTCAAATTAGTTCTAGGAACATAGGATTACACCCATACAGTTTCCTGACACTAGTGATGGGGTTATGTAACTTAATTTGGGTGGTTTCACATTTTCACACCTCCCACCATGACACATTCCATGGTGACTGGATTAAGGTGTCTGTATTTTGTGGATATAAATACTGAGGTATTTTCCTAGAACTTTTTTTTTAACTTAAGAAGCTGCTTGAAGAAGCCACAACAGTATTTTTGGTAAACATATTCATGTCCAGTTTTTTGGAACTTACATCTACTACCTATATCATGACCTGGATAAATAAGAGCTTTCAAAGACATGTTCAGAAACGTATCTGTTGGCACCACAGGGTATTTTGATCCTTGCTGAAATAAATACGATATACAGTATTTTTCAGACTATAAGATGCACCTTTTTACTATTAAAATCAATGGTAAAGCGTCCCTGCTTCTTATGGTCCAAATATGTAAAAAAAATAAAAAAAAATTTTTGTCCCAACCATCCTGGGAGCAATAGCTATACATCCCAGGATGCAAAAATTTGTTCCATTCCCTCCAGCCAAGCCAAAAAGCCCCTGCCAAAAAGAAATCTTATGGAGAGACACATTTTACAATTAGATTAAGACTCATATCTCCTCCAATATGTAAATAGCTACTCATGGGTAATTTGTTCAGTGCGAGATTGTTTTAGCCCTGATACTCTGCTGCAGCAAAGACCTCCCTCCTGGCACTGGCCTTTTGGCTGGAGGAATATAGAGTGAATACTGTTTAGTCCAGGCTTGTCTCTGCTGGAACATTCCGTATATTCACTTGATATCTGAATGGCTGTCTTTTTTCCCCCCTAATTTTCTCTTCAAAACTTTGGGTGCGTCTTATAGTCTGAAAAATACAGTAAACAGTAAAGTGACATGCTCCTAATTGACATTCTGGTAACTTGATTTTTTTTCTCATAGCTGAGCAACTTGAATATACAGGACATTTCATAAAGTAAACTGCTATATGGTTTCTGCAACAAACATACATTTTTAGTTTTTGGTATTTTTTTTTACTACATCATCTAGAGCCTAGGTGCCTAACCTGCAGCCCTTTGGGCATTGTTTGGTGGCCCCCCTTCCTCCACATGCGGCCCCAAAAACCTAACTATTAATGCATAGGGCATAGGAACTCACCTGTGTAGTGGTCACATGCTGACCAGGCTTTCCTAATCAACTTTGGCTCCTACATCAGTAAAATTGTGAATGTTGATTGGGGAAACAAGGTCTACATCTGACCGCTGGGGGGGGGGGGCTGTCACCTTTTGACTGCCTGTCGGGAGCTGGTCCACCGCCTGCTGAGATATGTGGACAAGGGTGGGGTCTGGGTCGATGTTATGTGCTGCCCTTTAGTGATGCCAAGGGCCGCACTTGTGGCCCTCCATATCAACTCAGTTGCCCACCACTGATCTAGAGGTTTTGACTTTTGCATTTGAATGTTGGCCATACGACAACACACCAACATTCACAAGGTAGCAAAAAACGAATAGATGTCCAAAGCTGTATGTACGTACCCTAATTATGGTTATCTAAACACTTGGTCAGTCTATTCTGTTCCATAGAAAAAAGAAGTAGGGTGTGGAGGAGTGCGAGTGGGATATAATATCTGAAGTCATCACTCATTACCATGTCATGTCAGCTGGTTACTAATCTAACATGGCAGATCACTATACAACATGGCATACAACATGGCAGATCACTATACAACATGGCAGATCACTATACTACATGGCAGATCATTTATTACCTTGGGAAGGAAGATTTAGGATGTGTATGAATCTTAGGACACCCTACACTACTTCCTGTTTCCTCTGTTATACATAGAACCTACCTTGAGAATTAAAAGTAGAATAATTTTAAACTTACATAAGCAGTTATTTTACTTTTGCACCATATTTCCTGCAAAAAGCTTCGATCAAGTCACAATTTTTTAAGGGATTTACACAATTTTAGATAAGTGGTGGACATATATTACACATGCACCTTTTTTCTTAATAAATCATAATAGTAGTCCTTTGAGGCTTAAAAGTATACAAAAATAGAGTTAAAGCTTTTGCTAACATATATGTTTTTTTAAGCAGGGCCCTGATGAGATTATTTTCTATCCTTTTAATTTCCTTAATTACATGTCTAGTTAGTGCCTTTATCTGTTGTATGAAACCTATATGAAAACCTAGTTTGATTTTCCTCTGTAGAGGTAATCACGTCTTCATTTTATGGCTTGTCCTAACACTAACCTCCCAATTTATGTTTTAGTACCCCCCCCCCTCCCCCCGGGAGGTACAGTGGTTGTTAGGATGTGTTTTGACATATGGGTATCACTAAACCATAGTAGAGTGCAAGTAGTGTACATCACAGATTTTCACCAGGACCATAAGTGTAAAAAATCATACACATTGGAGCCTTCTCCATCTGTGGATCCCCTGAATCCATCCAATCCATCCATATGAACCCAAACTTGGTATTTTAAAGCAGTTCTGACCTCCCTTGATCTAGCCACAGGTGATGGTGGTCCTTTAGCCATCTCAGATCAGTTGGCTGCCTCATTGGTTTGTTTTCCTGTGCTCCAATACATTTAAATTATGAATAAAAAATATTTCATATATTGCAAAGAATACCGCCATAGTAAGTTCACCTATCCATGAGGACTCCTTTGTCTTATAGTATGGGTCTGTAGAGAATAAGGGAATATTATTATCATATGATTTACATCAATAAGATTTTTTTGTGTGTAAAAGTGTCTACTGTGTATACAAGTATGAACGTCATTTGCTTATTTGCCTTATCAGTTGGAAAGATTTTCTATTGAACAAAAAGTAAAGTTTGTTTTGTGTGCATGTTGTCTATCATTAACACAATATTCTTTCTATACTAAAAATAAGTCTGCATCACTAAAGGATACAAAATGATAATTGTTGAGATATAAAAATAGTAAAGTGATGAGATCTAAGGATTGCCTCCTGTGTTCTGTTTATGGAAAGTTTGTGCAGCGTACATCACATGAAAGACCTTCTCACTGTAATAAACAGAACACGGAAATGTATAGGAATGAGTGTTGTACCTTATGAGAAGATTGTGACACTGCAGAATTATGATACAATGATGCATGTTTTTGTATTACTGTACAATGACGTGATGCTTAAAAATTGCCTTGATTTGAATGGTTTATGTTGTATTCCTGAACTTTTAGTACATATGTAACATGACTGTTTTACCATTGTTATTGGATATTTGAACTAAATAAAGAGAAATCCACAAAATGTTGTTATCAAATTCGAAAACTGGGTGTATAGATCCACCTGCCTTTACCAGCTCTCTTCTTTTTGTAAACTGAAACAATCTCTGTATTTGTAGTGATGAGTAGTATCCCAGATCAAAAGCGCCTGTTGCGGATAAAAATTAATTTATTGACAATCTACGCGTTTCATGGTTCCAGACCACTTCTCCAGGATGTAGGGTATATAGGTCAGGGGTAGGCAAAGTGCGGCTCGGGAGCCATATGTGGCTCTTTAGCCTCTTTATTGTGGCTCAGTGACATAGGGACCTGCTCTTTCTACCTGTTCTTTATTTTATTTTTCTCATTCGAGTCCGGGCAACCCCCTCCCTCCAGCCAAACCCCACCTAACACGAACCGACAACACCCCTCACCGGTGGTGTGGAGTAGCAGCAGAGCCAGTGAAATGGGAATATTTTGTCCAGCCACCCCACCAGCGCATTAACCTTTGGTCCCAAAAATGTATTGTTAGTGTCAGCTGGACATGTACTGCGCAGCTCCGTCCCTATCTCTCCTACAGTTGCAAGTGAAGAGGGACGTGTTCTGAAGAGCAGTAGAGGTCTGTGAGGGACGGAGCATACAGTAATAGGAGATCTCTGGCTACCTATGTGGTGGGCTTTGTGGCTACAAAAAAGTGGGGTCTCTCTGTCACCCATTAGGGGATGGTTCTATGGCTACCTACAGGCGGCTTTCTGATTAAAAACAACAACATATGAACATGACTTACCCAAACTTTCTAAGGAGATGCTAAGCCATTGTTCACATTAGTGGTTGTCAGAGTAAATTGTAAGGAATCAATTTTTTCAATAAATAATACTGTTACTAAGTATGATATCAGGTTTTATAGTTTTAAGATTAACTAAGACTTATAAAATTAATTTTAGGGAATGTTGTTAGGGAAAGATGTAATTTCAACAACATCCCCCTCGGGAATTGATCTCCGACTCTCAACATATTTTTCATACAAGGCAGCGATCCTCGATCGCTGATTGCAGCGTGATGACATCATCACGCTGCAGCTGGTCATCTAGGCTATGTTCCCACATAGGCGATTAATCGAAATTGGTGTTGATTGCATTCATTCAGTGTAATGGGCTTGTCCCCACTCAACTGATGGCCATGATCGCGCCCATAGACATGAATGAACACGATTTTTGATCATGTGTGGCTGCGATCCATTAAGCGTGTGATTAAAATCGGGTGGAAACATAGCCTTAGAAAAACGGAGCGCATCCTCTGTGTGCCTGCCGTTATTTGGATGGGGAAATGGGATACATCCGTTCTCTTTTGGCCAATCGATTGCCGCAAACGTGCATGTTTGCGGCATGCAATTGACTACAAAATCATCTGTGGATCTATGCATATATGGTCGGCTTAAGTCTCCACTGCGTTAGAAACAATAGAGATTGTCAAGTTTTTGACTAGCTGATGCACAGATACTGAACATGCTATCATCACCGAAGTTGCCAGAGATGCTGTGAAGGGTTGTGGGAACATGGGGGGTTAGGTGTTGGATTGCTTTAGCATAAGTAGTTTAAACATAAAATACGTTCAAAGTCTAAACCAATTTTTTGATTTGACTTTGAACTTAATTTATGCAGAAACAATTTGTGTTAGAGCAATATTTTTTTTTTTTTACCCCCAATCTTCTCTACATCTCCAACCAGTGATGATATCTTGTGAAGGGGCTTTGCAATTAACTCAAGCTAGTCCAATTTTCTATGTGACGTTTATCTGCCAGCATTGAAGAGCAGCAGCAGGCTTGCCACAAGAAATGTGTTTAGTAAAATGGAAACTTTAGTTAGTGAAATGTTTTATTTAAATTTGCAGTAGATGGATGCAGTGTTCTACATACACAATCAAGAGCCACATCCTCTGCATTGCGGGGAAGATATTACTGCCTCAGAGCAGCCAGAAGAGAGGAGACATGGTCTAAGAAAAAAGAGCTGCCTAGGAGAATGAAGGTTCATGTAACCCCACAACTATTTAAGCCTTTATTTAAATCCTGGAGTTCCACTTTAAGATGTGTTTCGTCAGTAAAAACACAAACACCGACTCACAGCATATACTTTCTTATAGCCTGCCCGGTACCAAAATGGCTTCTTCTATTTTTGCGACGTGACGTAGAAATCCTGAGCCGACTGATCGATCAGATAGGTAATCCGTGCAGAGGCTGCACGCCGATCGTCCAGCATAGTGCTATAGCAAACCTAAACAGGAAAGGGTTGGATTTCAGGCCGATCTGTAGTCACGTGATCTCCCCACGCGTGGGCCCTTCCCTGTTTAATGCCGGGTGAGCAAAACACTGCATTCTATTAACCCTTACAGGGCCGGGCACCCCTTCCTCTGCAGATATGTGTAGGGTGACGCTAATATGTTATTAACTAAATCACTGCCGGCAGCTGTATGCAAAATGCCCCATTGTTCCACCAGGTGTTTATCCTGCATGTTGGCTTTATTTACCTAAACAAAGCACTGTGTGCAGTAATGTCTGCCAACACATCGGACTGCTTGAAAGTTAAGCCTGGCTGCTGCACTGTGTATGCTACTCTTACCTGGCTTAGGATAGCTCACTTGTTGTGATGAGTACACAGTGTTTGGTACCCAGTAGGATGATGGAGAGACAGCACTAAATAAGTCAGCCATTTATAATGCCTTTATTGTATGATCCCTGCAGATACTGAAATTATTTTTATTCAACAGTGTAACTTCATTGAAAGAAAATGTCTGGCATAAAAAGAGCCATTGAAGATAAGGACCCGGATTATGAAGATATCTCAGTCGTTCATCAAAACAAGCGACATAAGGCCATTGAAATATCAGGTATATGAAAATGTAGCAGTAAGTAAAAATATATTTTTATGCGGTCAGATCTTTATCATGAATCAATGGAACTGTCTGCAGAAAGGTTTTAAAAATAAAGCTGTTGATAACAAAAGTAGAAAAAGAAAGTCCCCACCTATAACAGAATATACTGGTTTTCTTTAAAATGGACATTTTGCCAATTTTCTTTTGCTGGGGGCAGCTAGCTTCTGCTGTGAACCTTAAGTGATGAATTGATCCGCAGTGCCAGCAGCTACAAGGATGTGTTAGGCTATGTTCCCACTAAGGCGATTTTCAATCCTATCAATGGTGACAAGCCCATTAAAAGTAGTGCAGGCGATTGAAAAACGCCAGCTCAGGCGATTTATCGACTTAGCGGGAACATAGCCTAAAAGTTAATTTGCTGTCTGTTAAGTGATTTTAAATATGTATAACATTACAGGTCCTTGGCTATGGTGGATTTATCATTTTTAGTTTTTTTTTCAAGCTGAGTAATTTAATGTAAGTAAAGAAAAATACCTGTGGATCTTGGGAAACTCTAGAATGTCCTTGTTCCTTCCAATGCAATTAGCTTGCATCTCAAACAGTGTGCCTACCCACTAGGTCCCAATTGGCAGAGAAGCCAGGACCCACAGATCTACCCTACCATAAATACAATGGGTGTGTTATCCTATGACAGCTTTGAGATGGCTAGTGAGAAGTGAAAATACTTGTAAGGCTTAGTTTCCACTTGTGTGGAAGCCGGCGACGCGATTGCCGCCGCTAAGAACCGCCGCCGCTTAGAACCGCATCTCATGGGGTGAATGGCCGCGGTCAGTGCTGGGCGGCGGTCCGCGCGATTCTGCGGCCGGGGACCAGCGCCATTGAATAGAATGGGCGCGGATGTATCCGCGCCGTGCACGACTGCGGGCTTCCGCTTTAAGTGGAAACTAAGCCTTAAGGGGAAACAAATGCAGCAAGCATACCTAATAATCTGCAATATATTAAAATGTTTTATGGTTTAAGTGGTCTATAATGTGACCACATATTAACTGGATAAGGCTATGTTCCCACTTAGGCAATTACCGTATTTTCCGGCGTATAAGACGACTGGGCGTATAAGACGACCTCCAACTTTTCCAGTTAAAATATAGAGTTTGGTATATTCTTGCCGTATAAGACTACCTCTCTTCCAACGCACACCAAATAAAAAATTTTATGTCTACTCTGATTTTCAACCAACAGATCTCCAACACCCTTAGAAGTCTGATCTTTTTTTGTATTAGTAAGGATAGGATAAGTGAAAGCATGTATGCAGCAGAGTAGTGCTTTATGCTAATAGACAAGCAATATTTTATAGGGGGCTATTAGTAGGAAGGATTCTGCTCGGGGACCTGACAATTTGCATGGATGTAGTCTTAGGAGTTAACTGGTAAACCCCAAAACTTCAAGGTTCTACCATGCAGGGATTTAAAGATATATGTGTTTAATGTAGGCAAGTGAAACGTTGCATATAGGAGTATATCTCTCTGGCCATGAAGAAGCATTGTCTGGTGGCTGGAATTTAGCTGAAATGTAACTTATAAGTGTTGTAGATAGAGAGGTGAAACTCGGGGTGTAAGTAGTAGTAGGTGAGAATTACTGACCCTGAAAGTTTCATGATTATACTATGAATGGTTTTCCTGCTATGAATGTTCAAAGTTATAAGTTTAAGTTTTGTTTCTACAGCAGTGCTAGAGGGGAGAGCATCCTGTAGCCATGGTAACACTGCTCTCTCAGTTCCGATCTCTCTCTACCTCTGCTAATCTCAGCCAGCACGCATCCCAGGGAGCACAGATCGGGAGCAGACTACTAGCTCCCGTAGATGATCCCCTGCCAGTCACACCCGGCGTATAAGACGACCCCCGACTTTTGAACACATGTTCCTGTGTTCAAAAGTCGTCTTATACGCCGGAAAATACGGTAATCGCCTGGCACCAGCGATTTTCAAATGCCTGCTGAAACGCCAGCGGCCGATCGTCCAATTATGGCTATGGGATCGATCAGAAAAAAAAACCGCATGCAATCTTATCAATGGGGACAAGCCCATTCAAAATAGTATAGGTGATTGAAAATCGTGTGCGCCAGGCGATTAATCGCCTAACATAGCCTTACTTCTTTGTCACACATTGCTTGGCTTATTAGAGGAACTGATCATTATTTCCTAGATCGAAAAACTCAGCAAAATTATTAATTTTCTTTCGACGTAGCTTACAGATGACATGTATTTAAGTGCAAAGCCCTTACTGTGTCCAAATGTTCTTGTATAAACAGCAATTCTATGTATTATTATACTTTATTAGGACTCTTTCACACTACTTGTGCTGCTGTGCAGTACAGTACTGCACCATGGCTAGCGTTAATGAAAGGTTTCCATAGGAAACACACTAGCCCCGGTAGTGTGTATTTTCCGGCAATGCACAATGTTGCATGTTACTGGAATGCCCTGCAGTATTTTTGCAGACACAGCGCAGGCGTCTCATGGGGTTTTCGCAGGTAACAAATGCATCCTCTGCAGTGTTAAAAGGGCCCTTATGCATTTGTTGACATGATTTTTTTTGTTTTTCCTCAACAGCTCGAGATGCTGCCGTCTTAAAGATAGAATCTGTTGTTAAGGAACAGTTTGCTATTGAGCTGAAAAATAAGGAACATGAGATTGAAGTTATTGATCAGGTAAGAATGAGATATTTTCACTTGTACTCTACTGTACTGAAATGGTTTAGTCTTACTTTAAGCAAACTTTTCACACTATAAAGAAAGACTCTTTGAAATTCCTAAAGGTGGCTACAGGTGCTGTCTTTAGCCTTCATTTTCTATTGTTGGATATATTGGACTTTCATTGTCCCCATTTTCTAGGTGGTGCAGTGTCACTCGTGCATTCCCAGTATCTTTAGAAATCATCAGGGGCGGTCCTAGGGAGACCAGCGCCCTGGGCAAGCACTCCCTCTGCTGCCCGCTTTCCCTCGAGAGAGAGAGCACTCCCGGGGTGGGTGGTGAAGGTGCTGCTGAGTCTCCTGTACTCTTAGTTTACCCGTCTGTAAACCATGATCATTAAATCTAAGTAAGGGAGGTTTGTGGGTTCATTTTTTGATAATCCTGTTGTAAAAATCAGACCTGGTACTTGCCTTCTCAGTATCTTTAGAAACCATCAGGGGCGGTCCTAGGGAGACCAGCGCCTTGGGCGAGCACTTCCTCTGTCGCCCCCCTCGAGAGAGCACTCCAGGGGAGGTGCTGCCGAGTCTCCTGTACTCTTAGTTTACCCGTCTGTAAACCATGATCATTAAAGTGAGGGAGGTTTGTGAGTAAGAATCAGACCTGGTACTTACCTCTGAATAGGTAGAGAAACCTTGATAAATTTGACAGTTCTGAAACCTAAGCCACTAAATAAATCAAGTATGGCTGCCTTTAAATGATCTTCATGTTTGCTTTAAAAATAACCATTTATATAAACTTGCTAAATACACAGCCCATTGTGCACTCCCTACTTTACCCTACCTTAGCAGGCTAGAAAGTCAGACACTATGACATGAAGGCTTACTTATTTCATGTCTATGATCTCTATAAAGGTGAGTGCATTCAGCTTCATAGACGTGCAGTCTGAGTTTGGCTGAATTTCTATCGGTGCTGTCCCCATTTTCCTGCATAAAGGCATGTTCTGATGTGATGTCACTAAAATGTATTAGCCTTGGGGTGTGAATAGAATTACAGCAAGACTTTACCCTCTGCTGTACAGGTTATTTTATGCAAATAAAATAAACTAATGTTCTGAAAATATCTTTCTTTGTAATAGTACATCAGTTAAATGGTTTTTATTTCTATAGTCTATCTCCAGCTTCCTATAGCTGCAAATTCCTTGATAAAGGTCTCTGACTGCTAAACATTCATTGGATGTATTGTGAGATAAAATTGTCCTTTACTATTTTGGTTCATATTTCAGTTACCTCATTGTTTCTTTTTCAGAGATTAAGCGAGGCTAGACGTATGATGGATAAACTTAGAGCGTACATTGTAGCAAATTATTATGCTTCTGCGGGGCTCGGTAAAGGCCATGAGGTAAGCGGTGTATTCCATTTAACTACAACATTTTGCACAGAAACAGTTGTATCTCGAAATCTTAATTGTACACTTTGGTATTGCAGCAGATCTATACATTTGTGTTGTTTTATTTCCAGGCAACCTCTGTATGTGATTCTACAATCCTAAATCATCCATCCATTAAAAAATTTTTGGAATCTCCTTCGCGAGCCTCTTCTCCTGCAAACCACCGTTCAGACACCCCATCAGTCAGTAATTCGGAAACGGAGTCTATTTGCACTCACAGTGAGCTGCTGGATAAAGAGAATCATGGAGCAACAAAAACTGGGCACAGGGGAAATTTGGCTTCGGATGGAAAGCTGGGCAAGGTAGGATTTGTGAGGTTTTAGAACCCCCCACTACTGCTTACATTAAAAAACGCTTTTGATGGAGCCCATGAATATTATTTTCAATATTCCAAGAAGTTAAAGGGAATATAGGTTAAGGTGAGATAACCAAAAGTAGTTTATTATCTGTTGTATACATTAATGGGTACCGTGTAAGGCTTCTGAAATGTGACCCTATACATTTAGGCATCACAGTGCTGCTGGATGTTTCATATAAGTTTTAGAAGGCTATGTAATGACGTTACAGTGTTCGAAACACTGATCATTAAGGTTAAAATAAAAGTGTTCTTCTACAGTGCCATTATGCCACTTGTTTTGTCTGTATCAGGTTTATCATCCGATATGTGTGTAGTGTGTTTTCTTGTAAGCAGACCAAATCTAAAGTCCTGTACAGACTCCAAACAATACTGATAAATCGATAAATCTTGAAAAGTCAGTGACACTCCATCTCCCTTGTGACTTTGCACCACGGTGGCCCCAAGGGAACATGGGAAATTAGACATCACTTCACATGTCTACTTTCCCATATCCCCATGTGCCAGCAGCATCTGAATTGAGTGACGCAGAGGGGCAGAGCATTCCGGAAAGAGCGAGCAGCCAGGAAAGGTAAGTATTTTTTTTTCTTTTTAGGGGTCACTGTCCGTGGACAAAGACCTAATGTAGGTGAGTTATGTGTTTATGTGTATTTATTAATTAATCTGCTTTAACCTCCTGAGCGTTCTCCACGAGTTTTATGATCGATTAAACTCAACCCCAGAAACATTCATGTCCGCTGGATTCCCGCGGAGATTCTCTGCATTGCCGCAAAGGTCCTCCCCCTTTTGCGTCACTGGTAGGCAGCGCCATAGACCTCCATGTTAATGGAGGGGCAAGTGAGCTAGAAATTGTGGTGCCATCACCCGTTGCATGCTTTTTAAAAAAGCATGCCACGTGTGCAATGCTCAGAAGGGTAAAGGTCCTACCCATGATTATCCATCTGGTGTCTCTTTACCTTGAACTGTAGGGAAAATTTCAGCTATAATTGTGATTGTAAAGCTGTTCTAGTGTGCTTCCCTTCTAAGCTGTACTGTCAGGCTTGATCATGGGGAGGTGGTTGACATGATGGCTTCTCTCAGTCATTGCATGTAATGGAAAAAATTGTGTTAATTGGTTGTGTTTAATGATTTCAACTGCTTCCCATTCTAAGATGGTTGAGTTTAACAACACTTTTTTTTTGTTTTAGGACTCTGTGCCAACAGAAAATGAGAACCAAACTGCTGGCCTTACAAGACCTGAAGATACTTGCAGGCGTTTTGTAAAGAAAACGTTGGTTGTCGGAAACGTGTCAAGGTATGTTTACTGTCACTTGCTAAGTGGGGGGGGGGGGG
>CM070035.1:35240187-35251078 GCA_036250615.1 Ptychadena robeensis
AAAAATTTGTTTTACTTGATATACCTGTTTCTGTGTATATGACGATGTTTGTACAAAACTCAATAAAAAACTTAGAATTCAAAAAAAAAAAAAACCACTTGTGGAACAATTAGTCATTATAAAGATCTCTGCAAATTTTAACGTGATATACCAGTGCTGAAGTGTGCCTGTGTTTCAGCATCACATTGCAATGGACAAGGGTGTTAATGACTTGTGGTGCCATTATAGGTTAACTGCACCAAAAAAGCAGGGTTATGGGTTATGTGTGCTGCTGTTCTGTGCATTTTGCAAAATGCCACCCCCAGTACACGGATTCTTTAGTCCAAATTATCTTTATTTTATGGAGTGTGAAAAACCAGAGCACGTAAAGCCCCAGTGCAAAGTCAATGAGTGATTCATGACACCTAATTGTCCCCAACAGTCATTTTACTCAAGAACTGCAGAGTTGCAATTACTCTTACTTAATCCTTAGCACAGAAAAACAGTACACCACAGATTTATGGAATGGATTTCTATGGTACATGCAGATTCTGTGACAGTGGAAACATTTTCTTAATAGTGACAAATCCCATTTCTCTGGTGGTCTGATGGATGAAATTTCTGATTGGAAGGTTGTTTCTTCAGCATGATTCTTCTCTAGTACAAAGTCCATTTAGACATGGTTAGGTCTCTTTTGAGGGCTTGTGTACACTGCTTCTTTTCATAGTTATTCATATTTCGCTGCCGTGACATGAATTGTATACATTTAACATTTAGCTGTGGCCGTGCAGACATGGAGTACCTCCAAGTTGTTAGTACGCATATGAGCTATGTAACAATAATGCAGGTACGCATAGCTCATTTTTGGCCCCTTTTGAGTACCAGAGTACCACTTATGTGCACACCTGATCATATTATTAAACTGGTATGCCACCTATGCTCTTGTTTATAGTTCCTATTAAAAAGGTTTTAATTACATTTTCTGGCTGATTAAATGTTTATTTTGGTTTTAGGTTGTCGGAATTCCAGTTGGGTCTGCTGTGCAAGCATCAATAAAACCATCTGTGACGATAAGTGGTGGACAAATTCTTGTTGCCAAATCCAGCTCTTCAGCTGCCAAGGCAGTGGGGGCAAAACAGATGGTCGCTCAAGGTGTAGCCAAAGCGGTTGTTAGCAGTGGAAGTGGCAGTGTAATACCCCAATCCTCCCAAACCCTAACAAAAGCACAAGTTACATCTGCAAAAACTGGAACCCAGGGGTCAGGTATTGTCCAAATATCATTCTCTCATTGCTTATAAGTAAATAATAACAAAAAGTACTTTCAAATACTTGTTTCTGGTGAAAGAAATAGGATATATGCCTTTCAATGTATTTATTAAGGTCTAGTGTATGAAATCCCTCCATTTTTCTTTTTCCTCCCTTATACCTCAACATGTGAGCACTTGTAAAACCTGTCGGCTAATTCCTAAAAATAATAGGCAATGAAATGTCAGTACACAAACATCACTCCCATGAATATTCACAACAGGGGTACAAAGATAGAAAGTGTCTTGTTCTTCACCTACCTAAAATATAATTTTGTAGTACATGTTTTTCTATTGGATTTCTACAAGGAACACATCCCTTCTATACAGGCTACTATAACTCAATTCTCTGTTACTGATGCATTTCTTTTAGACATAAGTTTTGGGACTATTCGGTTTACTAATGTTTGATGTCTAATTCAGGTAGATTAGATTTCTTTAGTTTTTAGAAAATGAGATTTCTCCCGCTTACTCCTACTAGTGGAACATACTGTTTTTGGGTACTCTCAATCCTTTTTTTGCACCTGAACATTTTGCAAACAAAAACTATAACTGAGCTCCCACTCACAAAGCCAATGTCTAAAACAGAATGGAAGGATTTGTAATCAAGATTGTAAAAAATCTAAAGTTTCTGTTTTCAAACTAATTAGAAAATGATTGATTTTCTTTTGTCTGCTTTGTTCGTGTTATAACATATATGTATTTTCTTTTTTAAAGTTATGGCAACCCTACAGCTGCCATCAACAAATATAGGTAACTTGGCAAACCTACCTCCTGGCACCAAACTATACCTCACCACCAACAGCAAGAGCACTTCTGGTAAAGGAAAGCTGTTGCTTATACCTCAAGGTGCAATTCTGAGAGCTGCTAGTACTGCAAGTAAGTGGACATTCAGGGCCTCTACATATATATGCTTATTAAATATTATGCCCCCAAAATTGTTATCAAAATAATAAATATGTATATAGTAAGTATTGTATTAGCAAAGAGACGCATTTGCAATACTATTTAGAAAATATGCTGTGACTTGCCATAGAGTTCTTCACAGCCATATTTATAATATTCTCATAAATAATATTTTATCAACTTTTTGTTGATAATAAGGCATTACAGAGGATCAGAATGGTGTTCTCCCATGTCACACATTTTATGGTGTTTTCCCATGTCACACATTTTATTGTGTTCTCCCTTGTCACACATTTTATGGTGTTCTCCCATGTCACACATTTTACTGTATGGCTAAGTAAATGAAACAGTAAAAAGTCCTATTTAGGCTAGGGCTACGTAGGGATTTTAGCGCAGTGCACAAGCCTGGCACTAAAAGCAATAGGGTATGACAGGCCTGTCTACACAGCCCGTCCTAGCCTCCGATCCATTGGTCCAAGCCTCCTACATATTTATGGCATCGTAGGGCACCGCGTTGACATAAACACAATGGAGGGTTGACATATGACAAGTTCATTGATTTAAAGGTGGCCCATAACAAGTTACAGATTATAAATCTTAGTTTGGTAAACAATTTGTCTGTTCCTGACCTGTCATATAGTGAGGTATTTATCTATAATTGATGCATTGATATAATATATATATATATAATATATAATTATACACAGGGTTCACATAAAATTTTAAACTGCAACCTTTCATAGTTATAAATGTTTCCACGTGGTTATCCTACTGGCATAAATTGTATGCACTTAACAATAAAAACTGGAAGAATTCTGGCAATCAGAACTGTGAACATGATAAAGTGAAGTTATTTGTACAGCTATTTGAAGTGTTCCAGTTTTAAGTCAATTGAAAATAAAAAATAAAAATATCATTCTGCAATATCAACATCGGCCACAGGATGCCCCCAGTGTACACTTGCTGCCAATAAACAGATTATATCACCAGCTTCCTTCTCACACATCGGGGAAGAAGGGGGCCGCTGTATGCTGCCGCACTCTGCCTGACAGCGGCCGCCTGGACCGTAATACCTCCTTATTGTTAGAACGCAGATGCGCATAGTAAGAGTAATGCAGGTATGCATACCTAGTTTTTGGTCGCCATGTGTACCTGCTGACCACTAATGTGCAGCCCTGTGTGTGTGTGTGTGTGTGTGTGTGTATATATATATATATATATATAAATGAGTATGTCTGGACTTTACACCTACTATGACATCCCATTCTAAATCCATAGGCGTCAATATGAACATAGTCAGGCATCCATATTTGCATCCATATTGCCTTTTACTCTTTTGGGGAAATTGTGTCTGAGAATATTTTCCCATTTCTCCAAAAGAGTGTTTGTGAAGGCATGCAGTTATGATGTTTGTAAAGGCCCTGCATGCGATCGGTGTCACTATTCATCCCAAAGGTGTTTAATGAGGTTAGAGTTAGAGCTTTGTGCTAGCGTGTCAAGCTGTCCAATACCAATCCCCCCAACCATGGTTTTCTTTACTTGGAAATTAGTCGGCTTTGTACACATGTTTTGTATGCTCTTAGTATTGATATTGTAATGTGATCTTTAATATGTGTGTTCCAGATCTTCAGTCAGGGTCATCCAGCAGTGGCGGCTCTGGCACAACAGCAACTGCTGCAGGGTTACCCCAACATCTCACCTACACGTCTTATATTCTGAAACAGACACCTCAGGTCTGTATTTTTTCTAATTGAAAGGGATATATATTTTCCGAATGTATTTGTTTATGACAGTGCTTAGTTTTTGTTCACATTATGTTTCACAGGGCACATTTTTAGTTGGACAGCCGTCCCCACAGACATCTGGGAAGCAAGTCGGCTCAAATGTTGTGATGCAAGGCAGTGGTGGGTCATCTGCACAGGGTCAGCAAACAATAAAAATAACGACCGGACAGAAGAGTGCACTAATTGCACAGGTAATGGTTGATTTCTAATATATCCACCAAGCTGATGCCGGAATGTAACTTGTGTCATAATGTTGGACCAAGACATTTCCCTCAATGGGACTTTAAATGAACAGTTAGATGTAATACAAATGTAACATACTTAGCGATACTTTATTGCCAGAAAACACGTTAAACTTTAAATTACATCAATTCAGAACGTATACAATAATTTATCCTTGTACATTCTACAACATTCCGAAAGGTAATCTCATTATATCACATGTGTTATTATCTACATGTTTCGCCATTTGTCAGGACACACACTATTTTTAAGTTGTTTGAATTTGGATCATTGTAAAGCAGGACTGGGATAATACACGATTTGAGAAATTAATTGTTAAAATCAACCATAGGCACACATGTATGAGGCACCTCCAACGTTTGGGGAAGCAGTATGTAATCAGAAAGGATAACTATGTAACTGGAGTACGATATCCATATATCTCAGTTGAAAGTTCTAAATCTACAATTAAAAATAGTACCAAAAACAGTTTTTTTTATTTTCTACTTTCTATAATCTCTGTATCTAACATTGCACTGGTAACTTTGCAGTGAAGTGAGGGTAACTTTGTGTTATAATGTATTAGCACTCTAATTGAATGTAACTTTGTTTATGTATTGATATGAACAGCAGCACAACTAAGTCAGTAATGATCCGTTCTGATCCAAACACAAGTGTTTTAGCAGAATTATTAGAATGAATATTTAAACACTGCAAGAGGTAAAATTCAGGTCTTGGGGTGGTAAGAAGAGCTTTACTTCCATTACTCCCTGCTTTACCTCCATTTCTGGTGCATCAGACTGTGGAGGTGGTTCTAATCATCCACTTACCTGCAATTGTAGCCTTCAGATTATGGAGGAGACTCTAGACTGCTTAAGTGATAATTGTTATTACAGCAAAAATATTTCTGTTTTGTCTTGTGGTCTTCTAAACCGTGTAATATATCGCATTATGAAAATTTGTTCTACTTGTTTTTTGTTATATACATAGTACAGTAAGTTTTCTTACGAAATGTATAGTTAAGGCCTTGTCTACACTACATGCCAATCGTCTTTAATGGGCCTTTGATGTACCCATCTCCAGTACGAGACCCCCTGATGCCATTTAAAATCAAAACCTGGCCAAAATGTTTACAATTCAGTTCAGTTTAATAGGGTGCGTTATCGCTATGTGACAAATAATGCAACACTGAACATGGGCAAATCGCGTCTGCTTTTAGGGTTAGGCAACATGGACATGTAAGGCTGACATGTCTATGATGCTGCCCCTAAAATGTAGTGTATCCCTCGCCATTTATTAAATGCATGGTCAATGTATTATTTTTCACCTAATGTATTTGGTATTAGCATAGCAGAACATTGTCAAGCAAAAATCGGTTATTAAAGCATTAGTGTTTACTTTTTCTTTGTTTTAGGCAAACAGTGGTTCTGGTGGATTAGTAAAGATATCAGAAAATGTTCTAAAGTCCTTGCCAACAACATCACAAACACAGAAACCTGGTACCACACTGTTGCGGGTTTCTGGCGGGGTAATAACTGCTAGCAGTACATCATTGCCATCCTTGTCTTCAAGTCAACAGGTACTTGTAATGTCACTCACCAATATTTATCTAAAGACATCCTGAGCAAGAAAAGCCAAGTATGTAAACACTGCATTGGGATTAGTGATTTCATTCCACCTTGTTTTTCACAGGCTGCTGAAGGATCTAGCACCTCTGCACAGAATGTGATATCCAGCAAAGTACATGTCCAACAACACACAAGCACTGCTAGTACCAGCCACATAAAGTCTGTGTCCAGCGGGAAATCTAGTACTCTACCCACCCCTGTGCTATCATCAAGAGTCACGCTTAGTCCAGCACCCAACAGCTCGTCTCTGCAAGGTCTTTATTACACATTTGTACTTTGACTGTTAATTTGATTTGCCTTAAAATTTAGCTTCATTCCTTGCTATTACAAAGGTTTAAATGGAAGAGAATGTGGCAATTGGCTATATGATTTACTGTATATGCAGATATGCTTAATTTCACTATATTACTGTTTAGCAACAACTGTGCACCATGTATAAAGCCCAGCAGGCACAATTAAGGTGTAAAAGAAAAGTGCTCCACATCTAATATTTTTTTTTCTTTCCAGTTAAAGCAGAACCTGACCACAGCAGCACATCATCCTTCCATGCGGGCAGTGCGGCGGTAAAGATGGAAGAAAACCTGGATCAGGAGCTCAGCTCTGTCAAGTAATTTGATTACTTCTTTTACCTTGCTTCCATCAGGCAGATTGCAAAACGCAAACTACCAAACTACTTTCTCCGGAAAGTTTATTGACAAGTTTAACTTTATTATTAAACAATTACAGAACGGAACATCTACAGAACTTCAAGCAGCTGTTAACCGCAACTGTGAAAAAGATTCCTCTAATAGATGAAAGAGGTAAGAATTATGATCAGGACTCCAATACTGTGTGTTGTTCTAAATGTCAATAGCTCAATTAAAATATTTGGATTCCATTCTCTCTTTATATCTTAGAAATGCCTAACTTCACTTTTCAGTTTTGAAAAGTTCCAAAACTTTCCTTGCAGGGCCCTGAGGAATATTATCAAGTGCCCTCCCCCATTCAAACTACACAGGTTCATATTGAGGGCCAGCACAATGTGAAAACGCAAGGTTTTATTAAAAGTTAAAAGACTGGGTTGCATAACTGCTATCACATTCGTTACGGTAAAAAAACACGCACCATAGCTGCAGAGCGACTACTGTGAAATGGCGCTCAAACTTCATCATTCACATAGAGACAAACACACACAGAAACACACATTACAAGCACTCTACATACTGTCTGCAGCTAAGACACACATCCCGCCCCTCTAAAATCAGAGGGAAAAACATGCCTCTAGTGCGAATGTGCAACCACAAGTCTTCAAGTTCCTCCCGCTGGCCTAGCAGGCCAAGCACTTCCTACTGCTATGTTTATGTCAACCAGGCTCAAGCTAACTGGCTGACATACACACAGCAGTCACAGAGCCGTCTGGCAGAGGGGTACCGTTAAGAGGAGGCTGGGAAGCTGGCAGAGGTCTCTGACAGCTTCCTTACCTCCTTTAACTTCCACTGTCCAGTTCACCAATACTTATCGGTGATCAAGCGCTTCGATTCACAAGGTGCAAGCTTCTAAAAGTCTCCAAAATAAGGTCGTTTTTGTGAGGTAATGTATAAGGTCTCACACTAGCTGTGTTGCAGTATAGTACCGCAGGGCAGCTAGGGTCAGTGCAAGGTAAACATGTTTCCAAAAGAAACAAACATAGAAACAATAAATAAAAACATTGTACACACCCGTGTAAAAATGGCAAGTTTATTAATATAAAAAAAAATAACATGAAATATTTCAGACATTTTCCCCACTTTTAATTGCAGATTGCTAGGACATCTCTTGTGCCCAGTTCTTTTAAGGTCACCTCACAGATTTTCATTTAGGATTTAAGTCTAGGCTTTGGCTGGGCCATTCCAAAACATTACTTTGAACTTATAATTGTTATCTGTAGTATATTGCATTTTTGATCTTGGGTTAACGTTATGTTTCCCTTGTTATACAGATGAGGATGGCAGTAATTCATTCTGTGCAAGCTCACTGGAGCAGTATTACAGCTGGCATATTGGAAAAAGAAGAGGATCTGAGGTAAGGATAGGTGTTAGTTACAGTTGCTGTGATTCTGTACATGTGATCAACTAGGACACCTGCCATTTGATAATTTCAAAGATTAAGAACTGGCAAAAGCACACAGGAAGATGTCCTTAACCAGCTGGGTGTTCTGACCGAGTTATCTCGGGGCAATAAAACTCACCCAGAGATAACGACACTAAAATTCCCTTGGCGTTTCGGAACATCGACATACCGGCTCATGCTTCAGTGCCTGCCCTGATGATGTCACATATGACACCGGAGGGGTTGGGGGTAGGCATTGCCATTGACCTGCATGTAATGGAGGAGTCATCGCTTTTCCCCAGCACACTTTTAGCATCACTGCTGATGCCAGGGCCGTGTTCGGGTCCTTCAGGAGGATGGAAAATCACGGCGGCACATAATAAATGCACACCACATGCACAACACCCAGGAGGTTAATAAAAACAGTTTTGTGACAAATGTAATTGGTAGGTTTCATTCTGCTAACGGTCCAATCAAAGTTGCTTAATTAAAAGGTGTTTGTAGAACAAAACCTAAATAAGTAAGAAAGCCACAAAATAGAAAAATTGCTTTTTGAATTGTGTATATCTTTTGGGTATAATGTATCAGTAATCCAATCAAATTTGTATGTATTCTTAGATTCTCTACTTTTATCGTAAAACCATTTTATTAAATAACAAACAACGGATGATCCTGCATGTAGCTTGGACCTCCTCACTAGTGGTAATGCTCTGATGATCTTCCCCCACATAGACCAGGACTTTTCACCAAAATAATGATACAAATCATGTGACCTCTAAAAATATTTGAGCTTTTTCCTGTTTTGGAAATTAATAGATGGATGAGATCAGTGTTTCATTCCAAAATATATGCCTAGAGCCAGCTAGAAGTTTTACCAGAGTTAGAGAAGGTCCTTTGTTTTTTCTATTCTGAAAGCACTCTCACAGAACTTTAGAGGTTATTTAATGTTTAATTTCTGCATTTGTATTAGTGGCAACGAGCAGTGGCAATGAAGAAAATGCTTCAAGAAATAATTGAAAAGCAGCCAAAGTTCAGCTCCATTGCTCCACTGAAAACCAAGGAAATTGTACACTGGTGCCGCATTCATGGTTACACTCCTCCTGATCCAGAGAGCTCCAGTGATGATCGCGAATCTATTGAAGATGTATTGACTCGAATAGATAATGAGGCTTGTAAGTACAAGGAAATTATACAAATTGTGTTTATTTTAAATGTAAACATACCATGAAAAAAAAGCATAGATTGCCTTGATTTGATTGGCTGATTTAATAATGCTAGTTGTTATTTTTATATATTTGTTTCAAGAGTCACTGACCTCAGATGGTAGATGGTTTACCTATGACTACAAGCTGTATCTCCAACTTAAGCCCATGAATTCCAACTTGCTCACAGTTCACTGGTATTCATTCACTATGTAAATGTCTGTATACTTGGACTGAAAATTACTTTAAACCTCCAAAACATTATATATTTTCTAGAAGGCTCTGAACAATAAACTGATACAAACTGCAGTTGCACAATAGTTGTGCAAATGTCTATATTTTTTATTGTTCTTTAAAATAACTATTGCATGTAAACATGTCACAATGATTACTTCTCTCTGGCGTGTGTAACTGTGACTATGCTCAATGTGTTGCACAATGGACATACTGTGTATGTGTGTATGTATGTACATATTATATATTAAGTGCAGGCTATCCGGAAGATGGGATTTCCAAAAAAACGTATTTGATTTTACTAAGGGAGGCAGAAATGTCGTTGCATGATTGGATTGTGCATGAAGCGTGTGCTGGCTTCTACCTTTTGAAGCTATCCAGGTTGTGAGACTGGGTGTTTCTGTGTCTACTGTACATAGAAGATATCTGGAATTTCTGATTTTATATCTTCTATTTTGGGGGGTTTGGACACCTAGCCCCGAAACAAAAGGGAGGCAAGGAGGGCCATAAATAGGAAGGCCAGCACTTCTGCTTCATGTAATAGTGAGTGATCTGCAGATTAATCCTAAAACTGTCCTATGTCTGCTATTGTAGTCCTGAGCTTTTATCCTGTGTATTGTTCCACACATCCCTAGGGGGGTTTCCACATCTGGTGGGACCCCTTCACTAAGTGCAATGCTTGGTGGGGATCCTGATGAATCACATACACTGTACCTGCCTGGCAGATGCTGTGTTTAGTACTGGACTACGTTAACCCCTGCATCGGCAGAATGGCTCAGTACACAGCATCCGCCGAGCAGGTAAAGTGTATGTGCTCCGTCTGGACCCCCTACGTTAAGCGCAGTGCTGAAACATACCCTTATGGGAAAAAATGGTAAAAGCATTATTCAGCATTTAGGGAGTATTCACACGGATCCCCGCCCGTGTTCCAGTGCCTGCATCGGCTACATTCTCAAAGTGAGCAGGGGTCGCGCCATGTTGCTTCTTTTCTGACTACAGCAGATGTCCGGGCACTTGAAAACACTGTTTTTCTACGCACGCATCAGGAATGTTACATCAGTACTAGTTATGTTGACCAATGTTACAGTATTTTCCTTACATGTAGGTTAACCTAAAACAAAACATACATCATCCCTGATATTCCAGGCAGTTTCCTGAACGTGTACATTCTAACACATTTTGTTGCCTTGCTATGGATTTAAAAAAATCTGATTTCTTTAATTATGTGTATTTTCTAGCTCTACCCTCCTCCTATTCCTCTTCTGACGCTCTCTGCCATAAGATAGAAGAATTAGAGAAGGTTCTCAAAAAAGAGAAAGAAGTGGATGAAGATGTGGACATTATAAGCATGGACAAAGAACACAAGCTGCCCATCAAGAAGGAAAATGAGGATGAAGATGATGTTAAATTCTACTTAACCCCCAATTTATCGTGCGAGTTCATCAGAGACACAGCACAGGAGGTAAGCCTTGAAGTTACAAATGTTCAGTAATAAATCCCAGTTTAGTGTTTAACCTCCCTAGCGATATGCCCGAACCCAGTTCGGGCAAACTGAAGCTGCAACT
>CM070035.1:35251178-35265739 GCA_036250615.1 Ptychadena robeensis
TGTATCACTTTTGGTACAGAAATCTGCACCTCAGTGAACCGCCAGGGAGGTTAATAACTTCCCTGGCGGTCTAAGTAGGTTTGTATGTTTTAAGCACATAGCTGTGCATTGGTTTGCTGTAGTGTAAGCACTGTGCACATTGTGTACCGCAGCATGGTGATTACTGGCATTATGGCATGACCTGCAGCAGGATTTGGACACTAGCTAAAAAACTTTCATCAAAGCTTTTTTTGTGCTGCAAAAGCTAATCGCCGGCGCGTTTACCAGTTGATGTGGCCTTTCTGTAGAATCAGTAACTGATAAGTGAACAACAAGTTCTCCTTGCTTTTATCCTATTGGGGTTGTAGGTGCCTACATGATTTCAGTTTGTATTTCTCCAAGACGAAACATGGTTTGGGCTGAAGCGGGACATTTATAGGCAGAATTTATGTATGAATGAGTAATTTAAGTAAAAAAAAAAAAAAAAAGGAACTGGCATTATGCTGATATTCAACTTCTTGAAGACTGTTAAAGCCAAACTCAACTGAATTTGGTCTTTGCACATAATTGCCTTCAGTGAACTATAGTCAGGGGTGCACATAACTTTTTAGGTGAGCTATTTAGATGAGTACCAGGAGATGGTGTTTGGTACTCACCCCATATGTAGGTTGGTCTTCCTCACTGTCCTCTGCATCAGCTCCCTGTATGTTAGATTTTCCTGCAGATGGACCTCCCTGTTCCTGATTGATCCTTCGATTAGCTGTCTCCATCCACAGCTGGCTTTGGGTCACATGTAACTCACAGAACAACACGTTTGAATCTTCAGATATCATACCTCAGTAGTGACACCCTGTCCCTAACCTGGGTTAGTAACTAACCCCTGAGACTACATTCCCAATGTCACACTCCTAGCTGCAACCTTTCATAGTTATTCATGTTTCCCTGCAGTTATCCAAGTGACATAAATTGTATACATGTAACATTTAGCTGCGGCCACCCAGACACGGAGCGCCTCCAAGTTGTTAGTACACATATGAGCTGTGTAACAATAATGCAGGTACGCAGAGCTAGTTTGTGGCCCCTTTTGAGTACCAGAGTACCACTTATGTGCACCCCTGGTTATAGTATATTGTTATAAGAAGTTGTTATTGCAACCAAAAAGCAAAGTTATTTAGACACTGACCATTATGGAGTACATTATTTTATCGCTCAGTAAGTTAGAATTCTCAGCTTGAGAGAAATGATGATTTTTTTTAATATTCTACATCTTTGATTTTCAAGATTGGAATCTCCCTACAACCAACTGAAATTCAGAAAAATGTGTATGCATCTCCAGTTGAAGAAATGATCCTTAAGGTATGTATTCAGAGTAAAAGTACCATAAATGTGTATATATGTATGTTTGTATATACTGTAGGTATGTGACCATTTTTCTTATTTGTAGGCCACCGAGCAGTTTGTCAGTGATCTTCTTAGAGATGGTTTAGCTGTTGCATATCAGATGAGTTCTCGAAAACGGTATGTAAAATTCTTTATTGCTGTATTTGGACATGGCAGTTCATTATCATGGTTATGCCAGTCTGTTGTCGTCTTTCAGAGATAGTTATTAGGCTTTATATATGGTTATGTGGTGTGATTGTTACAATTCCTACGTTACTTGAGGAATAAACTTCTAAAAGGCTGGGGACTTAAACATTAAAACCATCTCCACCCCTCTCTGCTCATCATTTTAATCCTTACATCCTTCTGCCTTGTATGTGTATCCCCAAATGGACAAAGATCTTTCCCAACCAACTAATGTAATATAAGGTACATGTCAGGGAGCGGATATCAGGGTTTCACCTGATCCATTCCTTGCGCATTATAAAATTTTTGCCTCTAGTCCAGATATTTCATTTAAGTGGATTGCCCCATCACAGCTTTAAAATCAAGCCTAGTTGTTCAGTTATCGTTTTCCTAAAAATAAGTGTATTTATTTTATTTTTTAAGTCTTGCTGGTAAAATGTAATTAATGCTCCATTTGTTCTGTGAATAGAGCTCCAAGAGAAATCAGCATTGCAAACATCCATCAGGCTATCTGCAACATTCCATTGTTTGACTTTCTGACAAACCGACACACGGGTGCTTTGAACATGGATGATGAACTTCCCTTAAAATAAACCCAACACAGCCATAGCACTGCTAAGAAAGGAGTGGGGCTTCTCAAACCACATGTGATCAGAGCCATCTGAATATTCAGTCATCGCTTTTTCTTTTATGTCTCATTGTAGCTTGAGATTTATTGTTCTTTGACTTGTTCTACTGTCTGCTATATTCAGTACAATGTAATGTCTGTAGCTCCATGTATCTATATGTATATTTGTATGTGTCCACTTGAGAGACAAATTACTAAATAAAAAACATATTTCCACCACTTTTTGTTATTACTAAATAATGTCAATTAAGTCAATGTCAAAACTATAATGGTTAGTCCTAGTTTGGCTAAGCCTGGGATGGGAAATGGGGTTTTGTTTTGGGATGTCAATGTTATGGGTGTGGAATTTCAACAAGCTGATTTGTAAGTTTATTGTAAAGTCCCTGTTTGTTTGTTTTTTATAAACATATTGCTATAGCTTATGTATGTTATGAAAAAAAATTCTTGTGCTAGATCAGTGATGGTGACTTTATGGCACGTGTGCCAGAGGTGGCACGCGGAGCCCTCTCTGTGGGCATGTGAGCTGTCAGTCAGCACAGAGGAAAGAACTGTAGCCTATTGGCTCTCATTGTTGTCAGTTCTCTTCCCCTCTCTTCTGATTGCACACAGCGCCCTATACCCTCTCCTATCTTATAAGAAAGTGGAGTGTGTGTATGAGTTGTGTGTGTGTAATTCAGGTTAAATTTCCATGCTGGCACTTTGAAATAAATAAGTGGGTTTGGGTTTCAGTTTGGGCACTCGGTCTCTAAAAGGTTCGCCATCACTGTGCTAGATGTTTGATTAAAATGAAATTAAAAAAGAATATACAGTAATTTTTGGGGGATTAAAGAGTTACAAAATAATTTTCAGATAACGTCTACAAGGATATATAGATTTCTAAACTTTATTCTAGTATAAGTTTAGATCGAAATTCATTACTGTGTACAGGATGCAGTGACTACAAGCACAAATGCAGCTGCCAATAAGCAGGAGCAAACAATAGGCCTGTAGAGCTTTCGTCTAATGCTCTACCTACTGAGCTGTTTGGGGGTAGAGATGTGGGTGAGGTGCAGTCATGTGACTATGTCCAGTTGAGAAGAGTGGATTTTACATTGGTATTGGTTTGAAGAACCAATCTAACCCTTTTGATCCCTCTATAAAAAACATATTTAGAGTATAAATGCAAGGGCGAGACCTATCTATGGAGATGCAAGTATGACATTCCCAACCCTCTGTGCTGCCCCCCTTGGCAAAAAAAAGGTACAATCCAGTGCCACAAGGCCACATTCTAGGCTAACCCACAATTATCCATTTTAACATAATTCAGTCCATGGAATTCCTAGATAAGGAGTCCTTAAAAAGGGAAGTTTATTTGGGACCCACACCCAATACCTGTGTCTTGTAGCAAATACTAATTACACAATGTGAGGGAGGAATATGACAAGTGCTCCATCTATCAGTGAACTCTTTGGATGCCCACCCCTTGTTCTCTGAGGCTCTCCAACTGATCTGACCCCAGTGAGTGTTGAGTGTGGGTTTGTAATATGTTTTGGGTGTGGATGGTTGATTGGTGCACTGTTTTTATTACATGGGAGTTGTATGTGCGTGTGAATGCATGCATGCCTACATAGTCCAGCCGCCTCAGTCTCAGGCTATGTTCCCACTTGGGCGAATAATCGCCTGCGCTGGGAGTTAATCGCCTGTGTTGGCGATTTTCAATCCTATCAATGGGGACAAGCCCATTGAAAGTAGTGGCAGGCGATTCTGCAGAACGCCAGCGCAGGCGATTAATCGCCTTAGTGGGAACATAGCCTCAGGACCTGTTATCTGCCCCTCCACTGTTTAGAAGATGGAGGACCCCTGTCCTAGATCCATGACTATGGCTGTGTTTGAAGCTCCATTAGTAAGAACATTGACAAGCAGTGTTAGTTAAGGAAATTAAGCCAATTTAAGAATGTAAGTTTTGAGAAACAAAAAATTCTCTAATTTGCGGTTTCAGAATCCTGTGTCCCCAAATTGATAATTAGGAAACATTACTTCGTTAAATAAGCAAAGTCTGAATAAAAACCTATCTTTTATATTTTATTTTTTCTATTGATGTATTTATTTTGAATAGAAAACAATAACAACATTTTTTTCTTTATTGTTTAATGTTTTTTTTTCTAGCATATGACATTTTTTCCAAGGATTTTTAAAGTGGACCTCAGTGAGTTTTGCTTCTCGTGTATAATGCTTTTAACAATACCACCGTCATTTAACATATACATCTATCTATAACACCCAAAGAGAATATAAAGCATTCAATTACACATGGTGCGTTTCTTGCTGCTTCTATTTTCACCTATGTTGTGGAAAGGGGTTCATATACACTGCCAATACATTTACAGGGTACAAAGTTTCATGTCGGGCTTATTTCTCATCATCTTCCTCCTCTTCTTTCTCTTCGGGCTGCAATTCATCTTTAAGTGGGTCGCGTGCAAAGTCTTCAAATACAAGATCTTCTTCCTGCTCACTGTAGAAAAGGGAAAAAATAAATATCAGTATATATATATATATATATATATATATATATATAATGCAATGTGGAAATGATGTGACGGGTCATAGAAATGTGTACATGTATCTGGCTGGCCTAAGCCACAAGTGTTATACATTGCACTGCAGTGTTCTGCTAAAGTCCAAACCGATAAGGTGGGGTGATGCTAAAACATTAATAGGGAGGAGTTCTTTGTGTTAGAAAGATCACTTTTGAGACAGGAGGGCCTGACTACAGAACACATGTATGCTTAAATTGGAGATGATTAGAATACTTGGGAAAGTTGTTCTCCTTTGAGAGTCCAGAGTTTTGGGACAACCGAAGAGAAAAACATACAGGAAGACCATAAATATTATTCCCAGTCACCTCAGCTCAACCCTCCGTCCTTCCACAAACACCAGTAATTATTTCTCTCCCACTGCATATGTTTTTTTTATTAAAGTATTAAAGTAAATGATGAAACAGAAACATGTATGTAGAAAGAAAATAAATTTGGGGAAGCACAGTGACAAGATATTAAGTAATCTTCAAAGTTTTCCCAAAGCAGACAGATATGTTCCCAAATGCTCTGCAGAAGACTCTGAATAAGTATATATGGGCAGAACTCAGGACTGAAAACACTGTAGCTGGACAGATAATACATAATACATGTTTTTTTTTCTTCCTTTGTAAGGGGTGTCTAGCTCTGGCCCTGGGGTTTGACATCCATGAGTCATTGACTCACATGGTACATATCAATGAAAGCAAGCAAGTGTCATGTTGCATTTTTTATCTTGTGTATATGTCTTACCTGGCTGTTATTGTTTTGAATAGCGCAGAAAAAGGAAATAAACATAATTAGAATAATACTCAGAAACATGGTGATAATAAATATATAATGTTATTATTAGATAACCTGTCTATACCTATCAGTGCCTGACCTCACAAATGATTTTGCTGAATGGGAAAAAAAATCTTATAAATACCCTGCATGGTCTTTTGGAAAACATTTCCTATAGAGTGAAGGCTGCTATTATAGTGCGGCCCAGCTCATTATAATTGTCCGCTGGAAGAAGTCTAATCAGCTTGAATAGGTGTAAGGCTACATTTACATGGTGGCCCGGGGCAACAACCAGAAGCGCTCCTATCTCCGGTCATTTAGATCTCAGACGGACAGTCTGAAAACCAACTGGCGGATGCCTCTTGTAGTGTTCGCTGGTCGGTTGCACTCTTTGTTTACCAGGCGGTTACTGACAGCCCTTTTAAACAAGCCCTAATGGTCAGTTGTCTGTAACCTTTTGTCCTTGTAAAGTATACACTTAAGCCTGCCATACACACGCCGATGTGTGTAGCAGACTAGTCCCGATATCTTTCCGGGAGGCTAACGTGATGACGTCATCAAGTTAGCCTCCCGTTGCATTATGGGGCCCCTTCAATCGGCCGGGCAGATTAAAAATCGGCCGCTTATCGGCATGTGTATGGCTAGCATTAGGCTATGTTTCCACTAGAGCATTTGCCCACGGTTTGAATTGCGGTATCCGTGGGAGATCGCCAGCACCCAGTGATCTCCAGCGATTTAAAACGCGGGCTCAGACCTGCAGGCAGGAAGTGGGGGTGTGTGGCAAGATGTCCTGTCCCACCCCTCCCATTTCCTGACTGATCACGCTCATAGACAATGAATGGGCATGGTTAAAGATTCATGAATGTTGATGCGATTTTTAACCGCGTCCATTAACCTCTATGGTTGCGATCGGTCGTGTGCATCCCCTGACTGTCTGTGGTCCGCAATCCAAAGGCGGCCAATCGCGGCTGTGGAATTTACCCCATTTAAATTATTGGGCACGATCAGTGGGTGATCACTCTAGTGGAAACAAGCCCTTACACAAACTCAAACTCAAGGAAATATAAATGAAGAACCTAAATGAAAGTCTTCTGAGATTATCTTCCCTTATCATCCAAAAAATCTAACATCTAATGACCTCTGATATCTAGTTGTATATTATTTGGGATATTATCATAAAAACAATATGATTCCATAATTGATGTTGTCCTTGGACCAGTAATTCCTCATTAAAAAGCAACAGAATTTAGATTTGGATCGAGCCTTATTGGCTTAGATTTTTGGATCAGCCTTGACTAAACATAAGCATTCCTTACCTCCACTGTCTGGCTTAGGATGCATGAGGATGAAAGGGAGTTCTGTAGAAACCTCACTGTAAAAGAATGAAAAACACATCATAAAAACTCTATCTTTCACAAATAAATATCTATAGCACAGATGAGTTCCACTATCACAAGGAAGATGTATGCTTATGTGACTTCATATATTTGTGCTAATGCCATGTGATTCCTTAATATTTAAATATATGAACAATTTGTAATAATAATCATCATAATTTTTGTGTAGAGGTACTGAATTGTGTTAAGGATTCTGTTCCTCTATAGAATTCCTAATTTACTGGTAACATGTCCTAGCTATCTTTATAAGGCCTGTACATAGAGAGAAACATGGCACCACTAGTTCAGCTTGTCATGCACAAGGTCTCTGTTATCTGATTGCATGAACCGGACAAGACCAAGAGTGACAAGACTTGGCTTATAAAGAACATGAGACATACTAGTCCCTGAGTAAGGCCTTGACTCCACTATGCGTTAAAACCCATGGTGATGTGATCCGTTAGCTTGCGTTACGTTAAAATCAACGCAGAGCACTGACAACACAACATAAGCCAATGCAACAACGCACCCATACAAAATGTATCCATTAAAACGCAATAGTATGCATTGTTCAATGTGTTGATCAATCCATTCATGGTAAAAAAAAACTAATACGAAAAAAGGGATACATCACAAGCGCATCCTTTAACGCATCCCTTACGGATTCCTGGCGCATCCCTAACGCATGGGTTGAGTTTATTGGATCCGTTAACGCAGCGCATCCTTAAAGCATAGTGGAGTCAAGGCTTAACAACGGTTCAGTCTTTTGACAAACCAGCCCATACAGCTTTTCCAATCAGTATGTATTCTATCAGGGAGGCCACTATATTACATAGTTGGTGGTAGATCTAATAGAAATTGTATGGAGTGATCTAAAGCTAGCCACACATGGTTCAATTTTGGTTCAATCGATGCTCGATTAGATCGAGGAATTCAATCGTCTAATTGAAAATCGATCTTAATCGCATCATCATACACCCCACATTGAGTTTGCGATTGTGGTGAGATTTCGATTCCAAAATATTACTAAAATCGTCGATTTTGGTATTGAAACGTTTGAATTCCAGATTGAACTGGTCTATGTTATTTTATCTAATCTAATCGATCCAGGAGAAACACCACAAACATCCACGATTATAAAACGATTTTGGCACAATCGACGATGATTTTCCAACATGTCCGATCAAAATTCGATTCGATTTTCTGCCTTCATCGAACACTGATTTTCGTTCAATCGATGAAAAAATTAATCTAATCGAGCATCGATTGAAGCAAAATCCAACCGTGTGTGGCTAGCTTAAAGGTGTATGGGGGACTTAAACCATAATGTGAAGACAGCCTTGGAAACCACTGGGCTACAGAGATGTCTTGTAGGTCTGGTGTACACCTATCCCCTTTCTAATTTACTCATACATTTTCATGTACTAGGGCCCATTACATATCGATTCTTTATCATGCGTTGCACATTGCACATTAAAATAATGAAGTGAACCAGGCTTTAGTATTTAAGTTGAACGATATCATAATATTTCGTACCTGGAAGTCATGTCTCCCAACAAGCTGGCAGGGATGAGGGGGGAGGAGAGAAAACAGAAACATTTTTAAATTTGGATATACAACATGTTCATATTTTTTGCTTCAGATTTTGCATTTGTATTTTGCTCCAGGTTTAAAAGAACTGCACAACACAGAACAGCTAAAATCAATCATTTTCTTTTGAAAATTTAAACTTTTATTTGAATTGTAAACTGCAATACACAGACCAGAAGTTGACTGTGAATCACAGTAAATACCGTATCTTTTTTTTTAATAGCAAAGTTAGATTGATAATCATAAATTATATAAAAAAAACTATGGTGTATCACTTACCCAGAGACAGTGAGAGTCACCTTAATCTTGTAATCCACCAAGATTCCCATAACAGTGCGATCAATTCCTTCCTTCAGACTAGGAAAACAGTAAGGTGTGTAGTCAGTACACTGGATGCTACATTACATACAAATACATCACAAGAATAGATGTACACTGTAGTTTGAATCCATCTTTCCACAAAGTATGTGAACCCAATGTACTTACAGAGTGCTAGATGCCAGATTAGTGTCCTCGTGCTTCAGTTTACCATCAAGAGCAATTTCCCTCTTCTCTCGGTTATAGGCCAGAAGAGGCAGAAGCGTGAAGGTGTGACTATAGGAGGACTTAGATGGCACCTTTCCACTGCAGAGAGAAAGGACATAACACTAAGCTTGGAAATAATAATATAATAATTATAATAGTGTTTTTTTATCTGTAAATACATTCCTAGAAAATTTACCAAATAAATTGTAAAATTAAGACTTATTTTTGGCAGGCATTACACCGTGTGTCTCCTTCCTAGGTTCAGTGATTCTATCTATGAATGAAACATACATACATAGTGTATACCAGAGTTTTTCCCCAACCTACACTTACCGTATTTTTCCCACTTTGCTGGTGGGAGCTCCATGCTCTGACCAGCAGAACAGGAATCAAGGAGGTGCGGAAGCGGTCTCAGACAGCTTACCCACCTTCAGCCCTGACAGCAAAGTTTCTGGGCTGAACAGCTCACATACCTTAAGCACAAAACCATAGGAAAGATCTGCCAATATGACTGCACTGTGTAATCCCCCGGACTGTCTGATTACACAGTGCTTCAGCTGTGTGTGTGTGTGTGTGTGGGAGTTGACAAGGTAAGTCCAGCTCTCACATACAAAAGCAGAGTTAGCTGGGAGATCTTCCACCTGGCTCTACTTCTTTATTGTTTATTTCAGCATCTGACAGCTCCTCCACTTTCCTGGCTAAGCCTTTTGCCAGGAGAGCACCTTTGCACCATAAGAGCATGTTTCCACAGCGTTGTGTGATCGGTCGGGACCCCTACGCTAAGCGCAGTGCTTGGCCAAGGGTTCTGATGGAGCACATACACATTAGCTGCTCGGCAGATGCATTGTTCTCGCTGCACTGAACTTATCCACAGATGCAGGGGTGAGTGTAGTGCAGGTAGTGTATGTGATCCATCGGGACCACCTCCAAGCACTGGGCTTACTATAGGGGTCCCGATGAATCACACAACACTGTGGAGACATAGCCTAAGATTGCATATTTCTGAGGGGGTGAGAAAAGTTTGTCTTATGTTATTTTAGAATTTAAAATAGATTCAGCAAATAAAAGACATTTAAGTGTTAAAGCTCTACCTTCTGCTTTTACTTACTCAGACTCATCCAAAGCCACAATCTTGGTGTAGAAGTCGCTAGAATACAGCACAACATTAGCAGTTTGCTCCACTGTAAAATAAAGATGACATCACTGAGTCATCGTCCATACAAATCTACTCATCATTTCTTTCTTCATCAGGCTGGCATCACATGCCCATTCACCAACAAAGAGCTTCATAATGTACAAATATTGTAGAGTGGAAGGCCTGAATGATCATTAGTTGGTATTGTACATTCAGACTATGTTAATAAACTCATATTATCATTTTACATATTAAATACTTTCATTGTTTTCTAAATATCTACAATAATTACAACTTTTAATACCAAAACACTGCAAAATTCAACCTTACTTAAAGCGGTTCTATACTCAAAATTTAAAACAATACACATACATTACAATGACATAATACTCATCTGTCAGCAGCATACATCTGTGAAAACTGCTACAGAATAAAAAAAACAACGTACTCACCTTCCTCACTTCCGGGGAAATTATATTTATTAAGGGCAGAAAGAAGCAGTTCTGCCTATACTTAAGGAATACTTAATTCTGACTAGGGGGCTGTAATGCTATAAAACGGCCACTAGGTGGAGCTTGGATTACATCACATTAGACTCTGCAGATGTTAAGCTGCATTCCAATTCACACAAGACTACCGACTTCTTCCCTGCCATGGTTGTTTACAAGCTGCAGCTGCGGTTACATCACGCAGTGGGTGGGAAGAGCCTGAGAATTGCCTCTCCTGCTGTGAGGAAATTTTTTTTTATTTTGAGCAGTGATTGTCTAATTTTCAGCAGTGCTGCTGCTGATAGTGTAAAGTGTCCAGTGAGGTGGTAGGTCCGGTTTTTATTATTACTTTGTAACGAATGCCAACTATATGAGCTTCTTTCCAGCACAGAATCAGAAGTGTATGCATTATGTATTGATTATTGTAATTATATTACTTAACACTTTTTTCTGACCACGTACCTGATGTAGCTATTTTCTTGACAGTCTTCTCTGAATTGTTGGTCACAGTTACAGCCACAGAAATGGGTTCTCCATGATAAAATACCTGAGCATAATAAAATAATCTTTATTTACACCAATGTAGAACTTTGCAGTTCTCACATAGTTTCATCTATGCCCAGAAGAGAAGTGTTTCTTATTTCATTGATGGCACTACAGTATACTGCCCAGTATACTGCAATTCCAAGGAGTCCTTCTAATGACATCATGGCATTACTGCAGTCCTGTGGGTGGTGGTACAATATGGAGAATAATACAAGGTGACTGAATGGGGTTAGTTTGTGGCAATTACTGGCTAAGATGTTTTGCTTTAAGATCCCCAGCTCTCTCCTAGAAATGTGGTTATATTACCTGTGTAGTGTCAAAAATTACAGAAGACAGTCTAAATCATGGGGAAGCAAAGTTTGTTTAGGAGCAGGAAATGAGACAAACAGCCGATGTCTGACAACCAGTTTGTAGGAGATTTATAGACTAGGGTAATGAGAGCCTTAACCTGGGCACACACCGCTTGACTTTCCTCCAGATAAAGCAAGCCCAATCACGGCGCAATGAGCTGCCAGCCCAGCCATACTGGATGGGGACCCTCGATCCGTGTATGCCCAGCTTTAGTAATTAAAGTTGTATTTGTACTTTAAAGTTGGGCTATTGATGAAGTTCTATTATTATATATATATATATATACTATTATACCTGTGTAACTACATAAATGTATCTGTACAGGGTAATATATTAATCTATATGTTAACTAATGTTAACTAATAAACTAATGTTTTGTTCAATGTACTGCAGTTTACCATACTCCTTAAGGTCCCCACACACATATCGAGTGGAGATGAGCTGTGGAGAGCAGCGTGATGATGTCATCACGCTGCTCTCTATTGCTCACAGCATCAGCGGGCACCCTTTGTGTGCTGGCCGTTAGTTTGAATGGGAACGCCGGTCCCCATTGAAACTAATGGCATTGGGCAGAGATTTATGGACATGTCCGTTTTCTGGCCGACCAAGCTTTGTGGGCACCCGCGATCGGCAGGCGATTTTGGTGCCCACCGACGGCCATGAGCATGCACATCGGTCGGCGGCAAAATTGGCCGCTGCTCGTTGTGTGTGTGGGGACCCTTAAAATCTTGCCATACAATTTCTGTATAATCCACACCAAAACCATGTAATATGAGGACCTTTCTAAACCTTCCAATCACTATGTATTCTATAAGGGAGGACCCGGCACTACATAGCAGTGATATATACCTTCCAATCACTATGTATTCTATCAGGGAGGTCACTATACTACACAGTTGTTGTAGATCTAAAGGAAATTGTATGGAGTGATCTAAAGGTGTAAGGGGGGCTTTACACTCATACCTCCTTGGTCAGTGAAGCCGTCAGATGTAGAGGTTTGTCTGACATGAAGAACTGCCAAGAAGTCTCCGCACGGGGTGTAGGTCCAGGTTGGTCAGGGGCATATTGGATTTTGCGTATCAAGAGTCGCACAGAATTCCTGAAACACAAAAATGTTCATAATCATTTCCTACTATTAGAAGATGCATGAAATTTGCATAAATCATTTATGAATATTGTACATAAATTAAACCACCATGGATTTGCTAGAGGTCATATAAAAATAAAAATGATTCCGAGATATAACACTTTTTATTAATTTTGTATAATTCTTTTTTTTTTTATCAATTTATATTATTGTTTACAACTGTTTGCCTTGTGTACACCAGTGGTTCCTAAACTTTCCTTGCAGGGCCCCCTTTTCTATTTAGGAACATTATCGGGGCCTTACCTCCCTCAAACACAGGTTAAGAATGAGGGCCAGCGCCTCCCTGGAATACCTTCGCGCCCCCCAGTTTGGGAACCATTGGTCTACACTATGTTTATGCATTGAAGACTCCGCCTATTGTTTTCAATGGGCCTGTCACCACCACGTCGGGGGAAACGATGCATGTCCCTTCCATTGATTTTCAATATGCAATTGAAGGGTGTATATTGTACACACCTCTCCATAGATTTAAAGGGAACCCATTAATGAAGTGTAACAATTACACATCGATTATCGCACCCTAAAAAAGGGCAAAATCTGGCCCAGGCTTCCAATGGGGTGTCATGGACATGCAACTTCTAATTACACCAAAAAAAGGGCCAAATAAAAAGTGCCTACTTAGCCCTACGCTCCACCAAACACCGTCTCTGCCTAATTCTATATCCCACAGAACCAAACACATTTCACCAATAAGCCATCATTTATTATGTAACAACTTAGTGATTATTTCAGCAGTGAATATATATAAAACCAATCCGATCTGATTATTACCAAGTTTGTATACTTACTTTTTATGAACTCTTTCATCTAAGTTGGCAGCTGAAAATGCTTTGATCTCAAAGTCTACACCGCATGCCTTAAAGTAAGCATAGAAGTATATGAGTGCTTGTCTGACAATATGCGCAGCAATGATTTCTGAAGAACATGCCGTAACTCTATATATGAACATATATATTCCTCACCTTTCCCACTTCACTCGGAGCTGGCTGAAGACAAACTGAGCATGGCAGGTAATCAGGAAACTGTGAGAAAGACAGCAAATGAGAAAATATGGTATGTAATATACAGTGTGTGTTCATGTGATGCAGAATTTCTTTTAAAGTCATAATGCTTCAGGTAGCCATACACGGGCCGCTGACCGAGTGCTTCCTACCCTGAACGACCAACTGACCGAAATTGATCATAAATCGAACCTTTTGAATTTAACTTGGATCCGATATGTATAGGTTTTTTTTGGTTGATTGTTTGCCAATCTAAGTACGTTTGTGGAGAAAATCGATCACGTCCTGTGCGATTGAGCCATAACTCCCTATGCTGCAGCCTTTCCGATCAATGGATTTTGAGAAATCTACCTTATTGGGGATCGCCTCATGTCAACATCTACTCCAAATGAGTTTCCCAAGGTGGTGTGCCATGGATTGCAAAACGATCAATCGCTGATTCCTAGATCACCGGTAATTATCAAATCAGGAATCATTTGCAGACAAATCGAGGCGTCTATGGCTACCTTAAGACAACATAACGTGCTTTCAGGGCTGTTATTTTCATTTAGTAACATTTCACAAACAAAACATTCTATACATGGAAAAAGATTCCCAGAGCACAACAAGGTTTTCAAAGTAATGGCACAGCAGTAGTTATCTCCTACGACTATGTTTCCACATGCGGTGCCGACACGATTTGTAAATCGCATATGACGATCGCAACTGATCGCCTCCATTTAGTTGAATGGGCTTGTGTTGCGCTTCTGATCGCGGGCCGTGTGCGGCCGATCCCCCCTGATTGCGGCCATAGAACTGTATGGGTGCGGTTAAAAATACATGTCATTTCAACCATGCCCATTCACGTGACAAGGCGGAGAGGGGCAAGCTGTCCTTCTCCCCCCCCCACCCCCC
>CM070035.1:35268141-35289531 GCA_036250615.1 Ptychadena robeensis
TTTCGCCCCCCCCCCCCAATTTGGGGGGTGAAAAATGCATCTTATGGTCGAAAAATACGATAGCTTTCCAAATGGCTTGTAGTTTTGGAAGGTGCCAGCAAGCCAGCTGGGATGCACTCCTTTACTAAATTTAGCAAATGGCTTCCACCAAATGTTCTTTCTAATGGTACCATATTTTTTACATATAAGACGCACTTTTTTACCCCCATAATTGGGGGCAAAAAGTGCCTGCGTCTTATACGCCGAATGAGCGACCCCCGCGGCCGCACCTTGGCTTCCCACCAGCTCTCCCGACACAGAGGAGCGGTCAGTTCAGATGGGAGAGCCAATGTCCGGCTCTCCCATCTAAACTGTGCTAGATGAACTGGCATCTACAGACAGAGCTAGATGAACTGGCATCTACAGCTCTTCTGTCCGTGGAAACAGCAATCAGCTGCCCCACGGACACAGAATCCGTGACATCAGGAGACTGTGACATGTGACAGAGGGGAGAGAGCTGAACACAGCCCACAGCTCTCCTCTCCCTCCTCCTCAGATCAGTGTAGTGTGATGTGTGTTCAGCTGACAGTGTACTGCTGCTAGTGACACCTGCTGGCTGAATTGGATATTGCATCCAGTAAATTCATTGCATTATCCCAATTGATGTGAAAACTTATTAAATCTTTTTTTCTGTTTTTTCTGCCCTACTAAAAACTGGGTGCGTCTTATGTGCCGGTGCGTCTTATAAGGCGTCAAAACATGGTTTGATCAGTGAAAATAGTTTGATACCGACCAAAACATCGATTGAAAAGTGATCAGACATGTTGGAAACTTTTCGTCAATTGTACAATGATGGAACTAAAATGGTAGGATTTTGTTTGTTGGTCGGGGCGATTGTATTCGATGAACACATTTATATATGACTCTTTCCTGTGTTTTTGATCAAAACTGAAAATGCTTATTTTGGTTGTATTACGATCGAACCTTCCATTTGGTACTACTTTGAATTCGATTACGATCGGTGTCCATTGAAAAGATCAAGACCTAAAATTGATCGTGCTCAAATAGAATCCGTGTATGCCTAGCTTAAGGATCCCTTTGGAGACAATTTTCCCCACTCTCTGGTCTATCCTGGACAGAAAGTTATGGTAGATAGACAGAACTGTATTCAAACCTATCAGTCAATTTAACTGTAAAAAGTGATATGAAATGTTGTTTGGTTAGGAATGCTTACCGCCTTATCACGGGAGGTTTTCTTGTAGATAACTGATCGGGACTTTTTGTCTCCACTCATGGTATATGATTTAAGAGATCTGTTGGCAAAGAAATATCCTACCAGAAAACAAAAATATATTTTCACTGAACTTTTATTTGAAGTTAAAATATTTTAATGTTAATTTTGTTGGCACCTGTAATACACAACACAATTTCACTTGGTTACCAAAAAAGACACATGGAGATATAAATAATGAACAAGTGCCCTGTTCACATCTACCCATTTAAATGTAAACTGGGAAAAGCAGGCACAAGTGCACAATATATCCAGTTGAGTTATTTGACATGAAAATGCATGCCAACCACACATAAAATGGACAGGTATGAACAGTCACTACATGCTTTTTTCTGTTGCAATTGAGGTTTCATTTATAGAGACTGGAGGCCATCAGCAATAGAATGGCTCGCCAATTGACATTGGCACAGAAAATTTTCAGTTCCTGGCTGCAGTTTAGCACAAGCTTAAGAAGCTTTATGGTTGTCACACTGCTCCAATTTATAATACTAATTTACAGTTTTCATGACAAGTTTCTTGAAACAAGATCTGTTGAAAAACCCCCACAGTAGAAGGGCGGCTGCTACACCTAGCAGGCATTCGTGTAAGTTAAGATTACGTCCATCCAAAAGGTTGCACTGGAACTTAGCATCAACAAAAGTGCAATTAAGAAGATGCTTTAGAGAGTCATAAAGCTGCCGTATCAACTTCAGATTGTTAAAAAAACATCCAGCATAGGATTATGATGCTCATGTTGAAATGTGTGGATCATCCTACATTATTACCAAAACATCCCTCAGCTCTTTGATTCCACACTTAATCAAACTTTTGTTGATACTGTGTTCTAGGGAAGACCTCCAGATGGATATTCATTGGCTCTGCCTTAATGCCTGCTCAAGAAGTGTTTTCATCAGTCGTGGTGGTGGCGGTGATGGTAGCAATTTGTCAACAACAGATTCTGTTTCAAGAAAGTTGCATGTTGTAGCAATGTGATATATGGTTCTCAGACTTAACTTCAGTCGTCTGATCAGAAATTGTTCTTAAAAAAGATGCTATGTATATGGCTAGATTAAAGCTGTATCAAATTGTCAAGGGAAATTATCCTTCTTGATTGTTGCCAGAATGTGGAGAGTGAACAAAGGAGGAATACACAGCACTTGATCTGTCCTATGGCATTGTGTCCACCATCATTAGAAAAAGTGGGTGCTGGGCCTTTCATACTGTGGGATCAATAAACAGCCTCACCCGAGATGCCAGAAATTCACCAGAGATGATGATCATAGATGTCTCGGGTGACTATCATCTGGAGTCTGTACATGGCTTAAATGCAAAATCTTTGTATTATCACTAAGTGCAATATAGTAACAAAACCTCTTACATGCATCAGCAAGGGAAGTGAGAAATATTTTACTTAATAATTCTTATGTTTATTTGCTTTTGCTCCTTATCTTCTTTCATCTACTGAGCTTATAAAGGTGATCCTATTAACAGGCCAAAAATGTGACCACAACTGAGACGTATATCTAAAAGGTGGTAAGAAGATTAAAAGCTCAGGGGCACTAGATTAAAAATGCACTAAACATATTGTGTTGGAAAAGACGACAATGACAGCATGAGCATTTCAAAAACTGCTGTAAAATCCTAGTCAATGATTTCTCTGACTTTCATTACAATTCCCAAAGATCAAGCAAGTTCCTTGTCGGGTGGTTTATCAGACTTGAGTGTTCCTAATTTTGTTAGATGAATCTTGCACCTATATTCCCACATGTATAGTATGTCTAAATACAATGTATAGTATGACTAGACTTATAAATAGTAAATACAATGGTCCCCTTTACGTAGCGCATATCCAAAAATAAAAGACATAATATATAGCAGCTTAGCATTCTATAGAGGTTGTGGGGGCAACTCTATAGACAAATGTACACAATACAATTTCAAATCATTTTCACATTATATACATATGGAGGAAAACTGTGGTAGTCGCACAAGCTGGAATTCAAACTTTGCTGATCCCTATTACTATCACTATTATTTTGGAAATAACAAGATAGCAAGTCGCACAATAGGTCAGGTTCTCCCCTATTGGTTGTTGCACAGCAAGTAACAGGAATATTTCATTTTTGGAACGATCAACAGATATTTCTGTTCTTGCAAAACTTACGTGTTTAGGTTTAGATATACTGTCATTATAATCCAATTTGTGATTGTATATTTGCAATCCAATCCAATATTCCCATGCCCTGTATATATCCAATTCATAGAGTTTTGTGATTAGATAGACATACATACATAGGGAGACTACAGTAGTAATAATATAATTTAATATAATAATAATTTCCAATTCTCATTGAAGTGTATTAGTATAAATGCTACATGTTGCGCCAAGAAGGTTTCATCAGGCTATACACTTCAGAACCAGTATGGATCTATAAACGAAAATATATAATACCCCAATTATAGAAGGAAAGAGGAAGAGGGAAAGGCGTTTTGACTATTAATTAATTACTCACCAAAGGTGTATTTGAAAATTCCTCAGAATTATTATTTTTTTGGTTCTGAAGTGTATAGCCTGATGAAGCCTACTTGGCGAAACATGTAGCATTTATACTAATACATTTCAAGGAGAATTGGAAATTTTGTCTGTGTGATTAATTCCATTGATGGATTATACAACTACTGTAATCTCACTTTGTATTCCTATGTGATTACAACGATTAAATGATTGTACATGATATTATCCAATTATTCTAATTTAAGTCCCATTCGAGGGAAAACTCTATGAATTGGTTAGATACGCTGTAGGAAAAATTACAAATGCTTCTTCATCGCATCACTGGATGTTTGATGCAGCAGGTATCTCTAACTTTTGTTGGCCTTCTAAGGGTCCCCATACACCTTTAGATTTCTCTGTCAGATTCCCTTTAGATTTCCTTTTGTTTTACCAAAACTATGTAATATGAGGGACTTTCTAAACCATCAAGTCTATCTGTGCTCAATTGCAGAGGACCCAGCACTACATAGTAGATCTAAAGGGTATCTGAAGGTGAATGGCCAGCTTTAGTTTCCATTATTTAAACCATAATAGTAAAAGACCAGAGGCATCCAAAACTATTAGAAAAAAACAATAATCAGAATAATCATTAAAATTAGATTTAGTCTAAGAAGAAATAAACCATGGCCAAAAATCTAAATACACATAAAAACAAATACTATAATACCAGTAGGCAGACTACATAACTAAAGAAAACTGCTATTGTAACCACAACAAATAATTCACAATATCTTACTATGCAAACAGAAGCAAGATCAAGTGAGGGATCTTCAGATTCCGACTACCAAGTGATAGATTGGGACTACCAAGTACCAGCAGCCAAATTTGTAGCAGCAGCAGGAGGGTGGGGAGGAGAAAACATCCATTTAATCCTGAACTGACGGTGTGAAGGAAGTGGGATTAGGAGATGAGCCAGAAGTATCTGTGTCAGCACCAAGGAGCATTAACAACAAGTTGTAGGACATAGCACAGGCATTGCTATTACTGACCATTATGTGTACCTGCTGCTTCCATCAAGGGTGGGCAAGGAGGTTACGCCACATAGCTGGATGTCAGAACATCTGGACAAAGCTTTTTTAATGCAAATTAAAGCAACTGCCCAGATTAGGATGTTTTCTGTTAAAAAATAAACTGGTAGATATACATTTATTGACTAGCTGAAGACAAAGAAACAAAACAATTGATTTGATCCGTGTTCTTTCAGTATACTGCTGGTAATAAACATTGGATAGCTATACAGTTTTGGTTAGGCTTTGTTGCTTTATACAGTGGCTTGCAAAACTATTTGGCCCCCTTGAACTTCTCCACATTTTGCCACATTACAGCCACAAACATGAATCTATTTTATTGGAAATCCACGTGAAAGACCCATACAAAGTGGTGTACATGTGAGAAGTAGAAGAAAAATCATCATTTTTACAAATAAATAACTGCATAGTGGGGTGTGTGTAATTATTCAGCCCCCTGAGTCAATACTTTGTAGAACTACCTTTTGCTGCAATTCCAGCTGCCAGTCTTTTAGGGTATGTCTCCACCAGCTTTGCACATCTAGACAGCTCCAGCTGGACAGTGTTTGTGAACAGCAGTGTTCAGGTCTTGCCACAGATTGCCACAGATTCTTGATTGGATTTAGATCTGGACTTTGACTGGGCCATTCGAACACATGGATATGTTCTGTTTTAAACCATTCCATTGTTGCCCTGGCTTTATGTTTAGGGTCGTTGTCCTGCTGGAAGGTGAACCTCCGCACCAGTCATAAGTCTTTTGCAGACGCCAAGAGGTTTTCTTCCACGATTGCCCTGTATTTGGCTCCATCCATTTCCCCATCAACTCTGACCAGCTTCCGTGTCCCTGCTGAAGAGAAGCACACCCAGAGCATGATGCTGCCACCACCATATTTCACAGTGGGGATGGTGTGTTCAGTGTTAGTTTTCCGCCACACATAGCATTTTGGCCAAAAAGTTCCATTTTGGTCTCATCTGACCAGAGCACCTTCTTCCACATGTTTGCTGTGTCCTCCACATGGCTTGCGGCAAACTGCAAACGGGACTTCTTATGCTTTTCTGTTACCAATGGCTTTCTTCTTGCTCTCTTCCATAAAGGCCAACTTTGTGCAGTGCACGACTAATAGTTGTCCTATGGACAGATTCTCCCACCTGAGCTATAGATCTCTGCGGCTCGTCCAGAGTCACCATGGGCCTGGTGACTGCATTTCTGATCAGCGCTCTCCTTGTTCGGCCTGTGAGTTTAGGTGGACGGCCTTGTCTTGGTAGGTTTACAGTTGTGCCATACTCCTTCCATTTCTGAATGATCGCTTGAGCAGTGCTCCGTGGGATGTTCAAGGCTTTGGAAATCTTTTTGTAGCCTAAGCCTGCTTTACATTTCTCAATAACATTGAGTCATGTTTGTGGCTGTAATGTGACAAAGCTCAAAAGCTGTATAAACCTCAGTTCATTTTGGATTCAAGCATGGTGTGTATTTGTGAAGTGAGGGAGGGTACTTTTTATCATGGCAGCTTGGTTTCTTCAGGAAATAGGAACCAAAAAAAGGGGTTTACATAACTTTAAAAGTCAAACGTAAAGTTTTTCAGAGGGATGTATTAATCTTAAAATTGCTTAAGCCCCCAATACAAGTTAAGATTCCCTTTCGATCTCCCGGCATATTGACGTCATCACACACATCACGTCATCGGTCGTGCCCAGAATTGGCTGCACACCCTTTGTGTACTTTGAATGGGGACACTGGTCACAAAAGAAAGTCCAAAGTAAAGAGATCGATTCGTTCATGTGGGCCAGATCGATTTGTGGGACCATTTATGGCCCGATTTTAGGAGGGCGCCACAAATTGAAAGATATTGGTGCAAGATCACAAAACTATCAACCGTTTTATTGCAAAAAGTAAAAACTGTTGACAAATGCGCCGAGGAAGAAAAAGTGCACAACAATTGACACTGATATTAAAACATCAATACTGAGGTTTGATGTTTTATACAATTGCAAGAAAAAATATGTAAAGTCACACTAATAGAAAAACACAGTCAGCTAACAATAATACTACACAAACATTATGTTTCCATGTTTTTATTGAACATAACATGCAAACATTCATAGGGCAGGGTGGAAAAAGTATGTGAACCTTTGGACTTAATAACTCCTTTGATCTTCCTTGACAGACAGCACGGGGAGTCCCTACCTATAGGCAGACAACAAACGAACCATATGGACCTCATTACTATAGACCACAAGTAGCTGAATCATCAGACCTTGATTATATTCAATAGACTGTTCACATTATACCAGGTTCTGTTTGGGCTGCCTTTGTTTGCTGCCTGACGTACTGTTCTCTGGCCCCCCGTTCTCTGCTTTGCGGCTACCTCCGGTTAGGTTTTTGACCGTCTTCCTACTTTCCCTCAGACATTGGTGCTTGAAGACTTTCTCTTTTGTGTGGTTGCATATTTTTTACTATTGCCTTGGATAAAGATATTCCCCCTGATGAAGTTACCAACACGAAACGCGCGTTGGGGTTAATCCTGTCTGCTCAGGAACTTTATTCCGACTGTTCTACAACCACCTTGTACCTTTATGTCTTGTAAATATGCTCAATTTCTGTTACACCTCAGTGGAATGATATCCATTTTGTAAAATCAACCGGCTCGGTATATGTTCTTGTTTTTAATCATTTGCTATGTTAATTAAACTATGTGAATTTGTGACAAACCTTTATTACCTTTAATACACTTAGATAGATATATATAGAATATACTATTGGCCGTTAAAGTCCCTTTGCCCCTGGGGTTACCCAAGGGAAATCTAACATAAGGAGAAGAGGCGTTCTGGTCTCACCTCCCTCTTGTTTTTCTCTACATGTTGTCCAAAATTACTCAAGATCGTTGTGCAGGTTTGATCTGCAACTACAGGAGGCGTTTGATGCTTTTTTATTGGTGTGACTTAGATAAAGATCAGAGCACATTTTATGACCAATTCATGCAAAACTCCATGTAATCCCAAAGGGTTCACATAATTTTTCGTGCAACCGTAAATACACCCCTAACCGCCCCCTCCGCTCCTCCAGTGACTACTAACAACATCCCCGCTAATAACCTCATCACATCTGTGGCATCAAGATTTCTCTAGGGCCACTCCTACTCTCTGAAACTCTCTCCCTCGCCCCATTAGACTTGCTCCTACCTTTGGCACTTTAAAAAAAAAAAAACAGAAAACTCACCTCTTCAGTCTCTCCTACATCTTCTCATTCCTAACATCACCGCCCTGCAGTCTGAAACATCTGGGAGGCTGTGGTTGCAGCTACACAAAAAGTTGATTGTCAACAAATAGGAAACTGACAGATGATGAATGGAATATATCAATGAATCGCTGAATTATTTTTGGGAAATCTAAACTTTGAGTATTTTATTGTTCTCTCAAGTACACATGTTTTCACTTGAAAAACTCAAATTTGAGACCGACTGATAGCACTGTATTTATCCTACCGTTTCCCCGAAAATAAGGCACCCTTACATTTTTGCCTCACGCTGAAATATGAGGCATCCCCCCAAAAATAAGCCCCCCCCCAACATACAGTACTGTAACTCTGGACAGGGGGAATCAGAGGGGGCAATCAAAATGACACAGGAGGATCAGAAGGGGTTACTAAAATGGTAAACCCCCTCTGAGTCTCCTGTGCCATTTTGATTCCCCCCTCTGTTATTTTAAGTGACACCCCACCCTGATACCCCAGTGCTGTATTCTTCTTCATGGAAAAGGAAGACGTCCCCTGAAAATAAAACGTAGGGCATCTTTGGGAGCAAAAAATGTATATAAGACACGGTGTTATTTTCGGGGAAACCCGTTTTCTTTCTCATAGATGCAATTTACAAATAACAATATTTGACTAACCCCAGTGTAAGCTCTGGGTCGAAACATAAAGGTTTAACAATCTATTGCCCCCCCACACAAGAAGTTGTGGTCAGCCTATTGATGAGCAGCTCAGGCCCAAGCACTGGAATGGGAAAAGGTCACATGACCTCCCATAATCAGAAACTCCTGGCAAAGGATAAACAGATTTTTGGATTCTCTGTGCATGGTTACTGCACCGATTAGGACTTTAACTTGCCTTGCAATAACACAGCAGAATGAATCCATGTTTATCCAGTTGATAAAAAAGAAAGTTTTCAGGGAACTTCTAGGCAAGGTTTACTTTTGCTGGATACTGAGGCGTTGCAGCTGGTAAGCACCCAACATGAATAACCCCCAATACAACCACATACACACTAAATATGTCAGGTAGCTTTGGTCACGCACCTTAAGAATGAATTCTAAATCTTCTGTGAGCCTGGCACAATTGACCTCATTGGCAGATTTACACCTCCACATAATCCTTCTGTAATCTCTCTGCTTAGGTATATCACGGTAAGGGATACATGTGAGGCGCTCAGTTGCCCCTTGTGTAACCTGAATTCAAGGAGCAGATCCAACTTCGTTTAATGAAAAAAGTAATTTTAAAGTGCAATCGTAACCATCCTCACCTCTTTGGTTTGAAGAATATATAGAGACAGAACTTGAACAATGACAAATATTAGAACTGAGCCTCAGAAGGTACTGTAAATGGTTTAATATCCCACTACAGAGACAGAAAGTGTAGAAAAGTTACACCTGAACACTAAAGCCCCCCATACACCTTTATATCTCTCTGTACAATTTCCATTAGATATACCAACAACTAAACAATACAATATGATTGGAAGGTTTAGAAAGCTCCTCATATTACAGGGTTTTGGTAGAACAAAAATGTGATTGTACAGAAATTGTATGGTAAGATTGTAAGGTGTATGGGGGCTTTATAGTTGGCAGTTGAGAAGACAACCATTTAGTTGTTGATACACACACTGCCTCATTCTCTAGAATTTGGTGGAAGTTGTTCATCCTGATAGAACTTGTGGTACAATTAAGGGCATGTCGTTCCTCCTCTTGGTATGCCACTGAACAGTTGTGGGGTAGGTTGGGACCGCTTAGTATCTTGATATAGCAAAATCAAGGAAAAATTGATAAAAGGAGGAGGCGACACACTGTGACACACAGATACTCGGCTGGGAGGGGGTCCATAGTGGGTGGGTGGTCTTCCTCTGTAAGTGGCTATGGCCTAGATCTGGTTCGGTAGCGTGGTATTTTTTAAAATTTTGAGAGGAGAGGGCTGGGACACCAATAACTAATTGTTGCTATATGTTAAGCCCCCCATACACCTTTAGATCACTCCATAAAACTTCCATTAGATCTACCAACAACTATGTAGTGCAGGGTCCTCCCTGATAGAATACATAGTGATTGGAAGTTTTAGAAAGCTCCTCATATTACATGGTAGAAAAGTGGATTTTACAGAAATGGTATGGTAAGATTGTAAGGTGTATGGGGGCTTTAGAGTTACTAGTCATTTAGTTTGCTATAAAGGCTGCCATACACAAGTCAATGCCTGTGAGACAGATCAGCAATTGATCTCAGTGCAATGACATCATCGCACTGAGCCCTATATTGAGTGAGGAGCGAAGCACTGCTGCGTCATTCAGCTCAGCCAATGCTTTGCATGGGAACACAAGATCCCCATCCAAAGCAATGGACATCGACCGCGATTCACAGTCATGTCCAATAACCTCGTTTTTAAGCAGGATCAATCAGGGATGGCTGCATTAAATATGCGCCAGATAGATGGCTATGAGTGCGTATGGTGCTTGAAGCAGGCATCGATCTGCCCCATATCTATGCGTGTATAAGCACCTTTAACCTTCCTAGCGCACTGCCCGTATCATACGGGAGATCAAGGCAGTGTACACACAGCTGCGTGTGAGAGAAAGCCGGCGCTCCTCCATTAACATGGAGGTCTATGCCGCCAACCTGGAAATGCTGCAGCGATGAAGACAATCGTTGCAGCTTTCCGGGGAGGCATAGGGTCTCCCTGGCGGTTGAGAGGACCCTGTTCACCGAACGAACAGGGTTCGTCTCAACCGCTAGGGAGGTTAAGGTTAGCAATAATATTTCTTATTTTATATATTTATATATATATATATATATATATATATATATATATATATATATATATATATATATATATATATATATATATATATATATATATATTTGTTTTTCCTGACAAGATTATTTTGTTTGACTATTTAATCGTATGTTACCCGCTAGTTGATTGGTATTATGTATTTTATGTCCTTGAATAAAACAAACTTGCTTAAGTTGACCATACACCTTTAGATCTCTCTGTCAGATATCCTTTAGATCTACTAACAACTCTGTAGAATAGAGTCCTCTGCGATTGAACACCAGTAGACTTGATGGTTCAGAAAGTCCCTCGTATTACATGGTTTTGGTAAAACAAAAGGAGATCTAAAGGAAATCTGACAGAGAAATCTAAAGGTGTATGGGGACCCTAGTTTTCAAAGACCTATGTTGTGGTGACTGTGACATTTCCCATTTGGTTGCCTGGAAGAATAACATGGTGGCGGTTGTTTGTGATTGGCCCCCTTAAAACCGATTGCGAGATTGTAGACTTTTTTTTGTTCAATCCATAGATTACAGATCGGCCTTGCAGCTTTGTTTGCAGAACGACAGTGTAAGATGCTGCTCGCTTGCACCTTCCCCTCTCACCTTACCATAGATCAACTGCTTTATGTACAGAGACTGTCCGGTCAAGTCTGATGCCTGTGAAATCCTTCTGTGATCATGACAGTATTTGTGGAAGGTACTTTCCCCTTGTTGAGAACGTTTTAGTCTGTTTTGTTCTTTTTAATAAACACAACAAAATAAATAATCCGGGGCACAAGAAATTGGAAGCCGCATTTACTTCCGTTACACAAACAATCGTCTCGCTTAAAACAGGGCGTCCCTCAAACATATACTCAGTGATCACCCAGCATAGCTAGTGCTCAGTCATCAGACAACTCCCATATATTTATCATCTACATCACTATGTAAACATTCACTGCGAACCAACGATGCAAAGCCTGAATGATGGCCATACACAGATCAATATTGGCAAGAGACGGAAGGATTGTACCAAAAAAATAGAAAGTAACTTTTCAAAGATTTGATTTCTTACAAATTTCTATGTAGCAGCTTTTCAATTCTAAACCAGTGGTTCCCAAACCAGAGGGGGCGCGGACCCTCATTCTTAACCTGTGTTTGAATGGGGAGGGGGGGGGGGGGCTAAATAATGTCACTAAATAGAAAAGGGGGCCCTGCAAGGAAAGTTTGTGAACCACTGCAGTAAACTGTTAGAGTTCCCTTACACCCACCCCCCTCCCCCAACAGGGCTACATTATTTTCTACATTCTTAAAGACCAGCGGCAGATAGTTCAGGCACAACTATTCGGTAATGACCTGTGGAATGGGTAAGTGGTTACATTAAAGCAGTGGTTCCCAAACAGAGGGTGAGGGAACAGAGGCATTCCGGGGGGGAGAAGGGATCTGCAGCACTCAGCTGCCTATTGGCTCTCCAGCTGTCAGTCCTTTTCTCCCCCTGTCAACCGAACACTGTGCCTCCAACCCTCTCCTACCACTGCCAGCCTGAGGAAGGGGACAATTAGAAGGCCAACCATGGGGGGACTAGCTGCAGAAAGTAGAGTGTATGCAATGTGTGTATCTGTCTCTATGTGAATTATTCATATCTCTGCATGATGTCTCTGTATAGTTGGTGTCTGTATATGCAGCATGTTGTTGCATGATTGGTGTGTGTATAATAGGGAGAAAAGGGGAGCTGTGTTCCATAAAAGTTTGAGGGCCGTTTTAGACAAGCTGCACTTTGCCAGTAACAGACGTATTAGAGGTAATGGTACCGCGTCCATTGCTGGTAATATAACAGGTGTATATAAAGACCTTGTGCTGTGCTACCAAAGAATGCATGCTGCAGGGAGTTTGTACTAACGCGCAGCATGTTTCTACGAAAGTGAGGCCAGGGTGAAAAGGTAAAACTGGTTCCTACAGTACCGCAAAATAAATGCCACTGGTGTGAAATGGTCTGCAGTTACAATTTGTGGATAGGCTCCATAATGTTCCTATCTAGAAAAGGGGGGTTCTGTGGGAAAAGTTTAGGAACCACTGAATTCACCTGGCACATACATCGGGCCCTCAATCTCTTGGCATTATGTGTGGTGGATGTGCATGGGTATCCTTTGCTCTTAGAAGGAGATTTGCCAGTGTATGGCCACCATAAAGCTCCCTCCAACAGTTTCAAAGGGCTGTTTTATTTCCTGAAATACATCACAAAAGAAGCCTTTCTGAAACCAAAAAGGATATACCTGAAATTTCACATAAAAGCATATAATACATTACCCATTAACCAATATGGTGGCAATTTAATACCAGACATTTAAAGTGCCTTTCACAGAGATATGTTTAAATGGGAAAATATACCCTTAACACATATTTAACATTGAACAGAATTCTTTAACTAACTCAAATTGTCCTGTATTTGCTTTAAAAGGCTTTACCAGTCAGATGCCCCCCTCCCCCAACAAATTAATCTCCACCATTTTGTAGGAGTGATATCATTAAAAAGGTATATTTGCCCATTTAAAACAAATGATCTCTTAATAAAGAACAGAAGTATACATTATGCTCTGGGTGTATATTACAAGTCTTCTTTCACCCATCTTATATATTCATCTCTTAACATACAATATGTTCTCTGTGTCATAGCATTAAAGCACGTCGAAGTCCTTCATTCCACAGCAGTGTACTAGTGCGGAGCCTTGTGCACAATAATAGAATGCACATTAATCGCACACTGCTGTTCTCCAACAACGTTCACACCAAAGCAGCAAATCACTGGTGCCGCTCATCACTAGCGTGGGCTCTTGCTTTGCGCTGATCAGAAGTCAGACCATAAAACTCCTTTACTTCCTTTATCCACACTAACCACGAAGGTTCCAGAGGGAGACCAAGCAACGGCATTGATGGAGGAGCTGCAGAAACAAAAAGCAGAGGAAAAAGATTTTAAACACTTTGTATATGAATGGTTCGCAGTTAATTATACATTTTCTGCCGCCTACCTGACCTTAAAAAGACAAACAACACACCATACTAAAACCACTTACATGAATTACATGTATATAAAGCTGGGAATAGACGGGACAATTTCCGGTCCCGACCTAAACTAGCTAGTGCAGAGTAAGTGGGAGAACCCCCATTAGGACAAGTAAAATTGCCAACATCCCAAGTATGAATAGATGATTTCTTTTCTATAGCTAGTGCAGAGAATCGGCCGGCACCCTTTGTGTGCCACCCATTACTTCGGCTGGGGACGAATGATATCGGAGCAAAATTATCCATCATGTCGGATCAATGTGCGATCCAACATGGCGGCTGATTTTAGCCCAATCTTGCAAGAGCACGCACGGCATCCGATCGGTCCAGCTTAACAAATGGTTTAATTATTATAAGGCTATGTCTCCGCAGCATTTTGCGATCCAACGGGACTCCTACTTAAGCACAGTACTTGGTGGGGGTCCCAATGGATCACATACACTGTACCTGCTCAGTGGCTGCTCTGTTCTCAATCTGAGCCAATCCGCTGATGCAGGGGTTAATGTAGTGTCTGAACAGAGTATCCACCGGGCAGGTACAGTGTATGTAATCCGTTGAAGCAGTGGAAACATACCCTTACTGTGGTGGCTGATTTAGCTGCAAATTTAGTTGTTATTGTGAAAATAAAATTTTACAACTCAAGAGAGTTTGTAACATTAGCTGAAAGAACAGCCTCAATCTTTCTAACTGAGGGGTTCAGTAACAAAACGTCTAGAGAGAGGCTGGACTAACTTTGGATTCTTGTCTCTTAGGCCTTTTAAACTCGATTGAAGCCCCAGATCTCCAAGACATGCTGCAGTCAACGCTAAAATCCTTCTTAAGCCCCCATACACCTTTCGATAACTCCATACAATTTCCTTTAGACCAACAACTATGTAGTGCCGGGTCCTCCCTGACAGCATACATAGTGATTGGACGGTTTAGAAAGCTCCTCATATTACATGGATTTGGTAGAAGAAAAGTTGATTGTATGTAAGGTGAATAGGGACCTCAAATCATATTTCAGCTGTCAGATATGCTTCCCTCAGATGTGCTATCCCTTGCATATGCCTTCTCTCACTCCCCCACTTTAAAGCTGGGCATACACAGCTCGATTTTCCATTTGAGAGACTTAAAAAACTTTCACTTCAAAGCAACCAATCAAAATATTTTAAGCCGATTGTTTATATATACATAATGTCATTCACAACTGATCAATTCCTTTCCTCAGCTTTGTACGTATGCTCAACAGTATGATCGCATACAAATAGATCGAAATACAAAGAAAACCCATCAGATCAGACATTTTTTTGATCACTTTTGGTCAATCAATTCAGCTAAAAAGGAAATTGATTTTAAAATGAATGACCTAAAAGGATCGCTTTTAAGTGGATTGAATGGAAAAATCGTGTATGGACACTTTTATTGGTAAGATCCTAAATACTTCCCTTCCAATTTCACAACCCTGCAAGCTGCAAACCTTCATAGTTATATTTCAACACCTAGCTAATGCTTCCCCTCAGGTAATTCACTGGACACAAACTGCATACAATCCAATGCATACAATACAATAAAAACTGAAACAATTGTAGCTGTTCTACAATATTTAACTTGTTATATTTAATTATATACATTTAATAAATATAAAGCTATGTATTCAGCTACCTTAAGTGTTAAGCATATTTCATTTGGAAAAAAAAATCTCCCAGTAGTATTTTTTTGCCACAATATGTATTCTTATTGCATTCTGCTTTTTAATGGAGCTTTCTGTTTGACAGCTCCAACTTCACCTTCTTTCTGCAGTGGGCCGCAGATTGACTATTGGGAACCTCTGCCCTAAGCCATGTTAGAAATCACATATTGAGGAAAAAACAGATTCAGTGCCATGTTACCTGTGATGCTTTCCAAGAATCTTCTCTACCTTCCCAGTCATCACATTCCAGAAATACAACGTTCCTTCTGCTGAACCTGCAGCCACATAGCTACCATCCGGACTGCAAATTCAAAAAGAGGGATTAGGCACATTTGGTTAAATAAAGTTAAACTTGAAAAAGGGACCCTTTCCTATTCACAGAGAACAGGCCAACATTGCTATTGATAATATGCAACACAAAAAGTCAAGAACTGATGATTGCACAAAGGGTTCACGTTGACAGGCGTTTTAGTCAAATGCAGATTTTCCTTTTCAAAAACATGCAGATGCATTCAAATGGAAAGCAAAAGGTTTTAAATGTTACGGCCGTGTTCGTTCTGCATATCTTGCAGTTGGAGTGCATCTTCATTAGACATATTGCATTCAGTAAACTACCAAAAACACAACAAAAATCAAATGCAGCTATGTGATTGCAATATACTATGTTTAACCTCCCTAGCATTCTGCCCATACCGCGTAGTTTTTAATGGAGCGGTACGGGCAATCACAGCAGTGTACAAAGTACAGTGCATAAAATTCCTGCCCTCCCCCTGCCCACATCACTGGCGGCATTAATGATGCTGGTTGTGTGGGCTGGAACATCACCGCAGCTTTCAGAGTATATCCAGCATTCATGAACGCTAGGGAGGTCAAGGGAATTATGATAACCTCCTCCATATGAAAGTCAGGACCACATCAAACATAAACCCTTTTAAGGATTTATAAATATAAAATAAACCAGTTAGGCCATGTGTCTGCTGATTTGTTTTGAGCAAAAAGGCACGCAGTAGCCAATTTGACAGTGGATTTGCAGGCAGTGTGCCCGTGGCTTAGGGCACGTTTCCACTGAATCGGCGGGAGAGCACCCTATTAATTAACATAAAGACACGGAAAAGCAGTGCCCGAACAGTGTCTCCGGCAGCACCTCAATGAAGAGGCAGCATTCCCAAATTTAAAAACAGTGTCACAGAGTTAACGCACAGTGGACACGGTCCCATTCATTAGAATGGAAAATGTCCTCTCTGCGTTTCCCTCCCCCACCCGTCAGGCGCACGTCCACCTCCGGGATAAAGAGGCCGTGGACACAAGCCCTTACAGTGTTGCTACCATGATTCACTCGCACGCTTCACTCTTGCTGCTTATAGGTGTGCTCTAATTCCACGTGCCAACCACCACAGAACAAAAGTAATATTGACATCATCCAGCACACCCTACAGAAACAAGGACTAGTAGCACCAAGACGCCATTATGTTTTTCATACAGAACACGCTTACCTAAAAATAACTCTCGTCCAGTCGGATCCACACTTGAAACCCTGAGCACTAAATAGAAGAACAAGAAAAGTCTGCTGTTTAGCAAGTAAATTAAGTATACAGTGACAACGAACAGGGAAATATAAATGAATAAAATCTAACATTCAGCATAACATTCAACAGAAAAAAGAAATTGTAAAAGGATGAATCTCCCCACTCACCTGAAAGTCTGCCGCACAGCGTTGGCACGCAAGTCAATGATTTTGATGACGTCATCACGAGAGCAGCTGAGCAGCTCTGTTCTTTCAGGGTTCAGATCCAACGCAGTGATCCTTCCTTGCAGCTCCAGCTCCCGCACTATACTCTCTGTTCTAGAATAATAAACGACAAAATTGTATCATTTTATCCTGCTCATGTCACGTCATGTTCATTTACTATTATTGTAGCATGGTCATTTGGAGCATACTTCCTAATTTATAAAGATTCTGACCTGCTAATGTGGCACCTTCTGTGATCTTGCCAGAACATTTTCCAGAACATTTTCTCTTAAGCAAATACCTAGCTGTGTACTTTTAGATATAGACAGGTGCACATAAGTTGTCCGCTAGTACACAAATGGGGTGAAAAGCTGGCTATGTGGACCTATATTTTAATTCTGCAACGCATTTGCGTATCAAAGCTGCGGAGAAGTGTCAGTCATACCCCTCCCTCTGCTGTGTGAGAGGAAGCCGATGTGCTCACTAGAGCCTGTGTCTCCAGTGGCTGAAACTGGTATTGCAGCTCAAACACATTCAATACATCTTCACTGTAAGTTTTTTGGATTGCCAAAATTCTTTTAGGTTTTATTGTTAAATTTATACAATTTATGCCAGTTGGATAACTGCAGGAAAACAATAATAACCATGCAGTTAGGGGTGTGAAATTGGGAATGTAAATTACTAAAAAAAGATTGGACTTTTAAGATTGTTGGAGATCTGGAGGATGAAAGTCAGAGTAGGCATAGGTAAGGCCATGTGTCCACTGCCGTTTCCCTGCGCTGGGCAAAAAAGACACGAGCCAGAACATTTGCCGGAGGATTTCCAGCAACTTGGGGACAGTTTGCCCTGTGGCTTAGGATGCACTCCCGCTGCATCAAAGACGCAATGAAGATGCAGCATTCCACAGCTTCATATCAGCACCGTGGGTGTGCCGCTTAGATAATGCAGAATGAACACTGTCCTATTCATTAGAATATGAAGTGTCCTCTCTGGGTCTTTTTCCCTGCTGTGGACCCCAAAGGGTAAAGTCCGACAAGAACAAAGCACTGTGTGACAGCTGGAATATGACTATGAGAGGTTGACATTTGGACTTCAGGTAGTCTCAGTGGTTAGTTACTAACCCAGAAAATTTCAGGGTTGCACTACTGAGGTATGAGATCTGCGGGTTCAAACGGCGTTGTACTGCAAGAGTTACATGTGACCCAACCCCAGTTGGTGACTACCATGCAGAAAGTGAACGCAGAGGACAGCGAGGGAGTGCATTTATTAAAACCACCCTACAATACCATCTCCTGGTACTCATCTGAGGAGCTCACTAAAAAAGTTATGTGCACCCCTGGATATAGATATTTACACGTTATACCTAGATAGCTATATAGTAATAATATCAGCTAACAGTAACTATGGTTGATACAAATTAACTATGGTTAGAGTAAAAAAAAAACATGTGGTGTTGAGAAATTGAGGGAGATGGGAGTCATTTATAAAAATCTAAAACCTGATGATATTATGTAAAACAACTGTTTATAACTCAAAGATGATACATTATCAAGGTGCTGGCATACGGACAGTTCATTTCTGCCTTTCTTGGGTTAGTCAAAGTAGCAAGTACATTTTTATTTCATATTTAGAAGTTACACACACTAGTATGCATACATACATCAAAGTAGTATTTGACCGCCTGCTGATTTTATACGTTTGCCCTCTGATAATGAAATGACCAGTCTATAATTACAAAATATCTTTATTAAAGCTGTGAAAGACAGAACAACAAACCTCATAACCCCAGTGCACTGAAGTCAGATGCATTGTAATGAGAGAAGTATTTGATCCCTTCACAGAAGATGACTTAGTACTTGGTGGCATTCGCAATCCAGAGGTCAGGTGCTTCTTGTAGTTGGACACCAGGATTGTACACATCTCAAAAGGGATTTGTCCTGCTTCTCTTTGCAGATGTTCACCAAGTGTGTAAGGGTTTGAGGCGGTTGGGCAACTCAAATCATTAGCTCTCTCCATAGATTTTCTTTGAGATTAAGGTCTGGACACTAACCTAGCTCTTCTTCTGTGCTTCTTCTAAGAACATGTGTTTTGTGCAATTGTCTGGAATACCCATCAAGGACCCATTTCCAATGTCCTGGCTGAAGAAAGAAGAGTTTGATCATACCTTCAAGTGCAGTGAAGGTGTTCTGTGCCCCAAAACATGTGTCCACACCAATCTTTGAAAGTTAGGTTTGTGTTCTTGGGGTCATAGGTAGCATTCCTGCACACATAAGCGAGTCAAGTTATTCCCGATTGATTGGCTTGACTTTGGTCTCATCAGACCACAAAATTTTCACTTGGCTCTCCTCTGGACCATTCAGATTTTCATCTGCACATTTACTGTCTTCAGTGGGGGGCCTTACATGTGCTGCAGTCCATCATGGTGTAATGTGTTACCAATTGTAACCTGAGAGACCCTTCCTTGGAGTTTTTGGCTGCTCTATCACCATTCTCGTGATCATTGGGAAGGCAAGGTGGGGGATTGTGAGAGAAGATTTTTGTTAAGTCATTAGGGATTAAAGCCCCAAGGGGTTTAACCCCCGTAGTGGTTGAGCCTAATGCCTGCCATACACACCCCGACGGGTGCAGACAGACCAGCTCCGATATGCACCGGAAGGCAAACGTGTGCACCCTGGTGCATTATGGGGCCCCTTCAGTCGGCCGGCACCCTTTGTGTGCCGGCCATTAGCTTCAATGAAGACGCAAGTCTTCATTGAAGCTCATGCCATCGGCTTCCATCGGCCAGAGATTATCGGACATGTCCGTTCTCTGGCCGGCCGAGCTGTGGGGCGACAGGAATCTGTCGCCCCATGTGGGCACATGCCGATAAGCGGCCGATTTTTCCGCTGACCGACGGCGCGAGCGCGCACGCCCGTCGGTCAGGTTAAAAATCGTCCGCTTATCAGCATGTGTATGCCAGGCATAAGTTACTCCAAGGATTACACAATCAAAGACCTTCTAAGTGTCTATAGATAGCAGAAATGCCTGGGTCTTATTCTGACTGACCTTGTGAATTAAAATATCACTTATTTCAAAATTTTATAATTTGTATCTAAAAGTTCTAAGAAACAAAATCCTACCTTATGTCCCAGAATCTGATCTTTTTGTCAAAGTGACCACTCATCACACATTGCTCTGTGCAGACAATGTCATTACAACTGGATCCAGCAAATACGGTCTTAATACCTGGGATTTGTAGATAAAATACAAAGGTTAGCAAAAGCAAGAATCAGGGTGGAGATAAGAGCATCAATATAGTACAGGGTTGTCACCGCTTTGGAATGTCCTAAGATAAGGGAATTCTGGCAATTCTGATCTCATATGTAATATCTGATCTCATATGTAAGATTCTGTCCATATCTATACCCTTTACCTGCCTTTTATTTAATACACTTTAGCACAGATGGCCATTCTGCTAAACCAAAAACGATAAAACATTTTTTTATTAATGCTACTAGGTTGTTTTACAAAATAGGGGTGTTTTCTCAATTATATATATATATATATATATATATATATATATATATATATATATATTTTTTTTTTTTTTTAAATATCCAAGAACTTAACGGCGCAGATGTGTGTTTTATTTGATATTCATATGCTATAGCATTAAGTTTTGCTTGTTCCGGATTCTAAGCTTAAGAAAAAAGTTGTAATTATTTTCAGTATGAAAAGGTTCTTCGTTATATTTTATAAAACATCCTCAATTTTTCCAAAAATAAGAATATCAAAGTTGGCCTGTGACTTTGTACACGTTTAGAATTTTGCCCCCCTGTGTTTGAGTTTGACACTCATATATAGAATGTAATTATATTTATATGAATATTCTTATCTTGGCTGTTCAGGACCGTTTGGGTATTTATCGTCACACCTATTACATCACCCTGAGTAGATTAGTGTACCCATTTCCCTTATATATCTGTTATTCCAGGGAAAGCAGTTGTTACAAAAAAGTTGTCTTTTTATCATTCCAACGAAAACTATGTTCTATGTCTAACGTACACTCTTATGCTGGCCATACACTCTGAGATAAAAATTAGGATAGATTAAAACCAACCAATA
>CM070035.1:35289631-35318054 GCA_036250615.1 Ptychadena robeensis
TTATTGGTCGGTTTTAATCGATCCTAATTTTTATCTCAGAGTGTATGGCCAGCATTATACGATCTGAACACAGTAAAGCTACAACATTTGGCATGAGAGGCTGATGGAGCTTTACTGCAGAGGGACTACACAGAAGAAAGGAACAGACATGTTCAGGCCCTGGCATTATGAGCTCAAAAACAGTGCATCTGACCACTATTGAATCCCTTTCACTTTAAAGGATGGGAAATGGATATTTAAAAGTTCCAATCTACACCAAACTAATGATCAGTGCAACATACAACAGTCTAATGCTGCAATATATATATATATATATACCCCGTTTCCCTGAATATAAGGCATCCTCTGAAAATAAGGCCCCCGTACACGCTGAAAAATAAAAGGAATCCCCCTGAAAATAAGCCCCCCCCCCCCTTGAAGATACGGTACTGTAACTCTGGACAGGCAGGATCAGAGGGAGCAATCAAAATGGCACAGGAGGATCAGACGGGGATACTTAAATGGAACCCACCCCCCCTCTGAGTTTCCTGTTTCATTTGGATTGCCCCCTCTGATCCCCGTGTCATTTTAAGTCATCCAGCCACCCCGATACCCCAGTGTCGTATTCTTCTTCATGGAAACATTAGTTTCAGGTTCTGTTAAAGACATGGTTTACTTACAGACTTTATTGCGCAGATCCCAAAGTTTTAATGTTCGATCATGGCTGCCAGAAACAATTCGAGCATTGTCTAGTAAGAATTTGGCAGACAGAACTTTTCCACTATGTCCCGTTAAGGTGTGCTGAAAGTACAGAAGTAAATAACCATTAACATATAATATACCATAATAATGTACTCTAAAGCAAGTTTTTATGAGCCAAAAGTATTTATATTAGGAGCGTCTTAGGTGAGCCTTTGGAATAGACATTAGAGTCATAGAAAAAAGTTTGGTTTATTTCTGCCATAGTAGCCAAATATATTTAGATTTCTTTCGCCACAGCCTTCATTAGGGAAGTAGGGAGACATGCACAGTACATATGGTTATGACACTTACTACTCTTCTTCCCATGTATTAGTACTGTACTGCACTGTAGTGCTTGTAATATTGATTACACATCAGAATCCTGTTCCTGGTTTCCTGGAGCCACAAGTGGTGGGGATTAAACCAAAAGGGAATTATTAGCAGCTGAAGCTTAGGAATTTAAAAAAAATTACCTAACAGCGGAACCTCTGCATTAAAAGGGTTGACAGTTTAGGTGGGAAAATATGTCCTTGTGTTTAGCTGGCACACCCCTCTTCCATCTGATACTCTGGGCTCTCTTTGTAGCCAGTTACATTGCAGAGCTGCTGGCCCTACATTGTAGTGGATATTGAGGGCATAGATGATGTTTAGTGTCTGAGACAGCTTCACAGAGCACTTGACAAAAAAGGCTGAGCAGGGGGCAGGCCTTTGAGGCATGATAGCAAATGAATAGTGCTTGTGATCATCCTATATCTAAATGTACTGAGCAGTGGTAGCTTCACAGCAAAGCAATTTCCTTTTCCTGCAATTGTTATTTATTTATAATTCATCATGGCTATTGCAAAAGCTCACATTGACATAAGACAGTATTTTCTTTTAATACAAAATAGGTTTGTGTGTTTGCAGAAAGAAGTCTCAGTTTCTTTAGGATATCATGCACTGAATTTTCTTATGTACACATCAGACCCCATGGGACATGTTTGTGTTGGATTTCCACTATAACACAGCTCCTACTACTAAAGGAGCAGTGAACTTTAGGGTTATCCTAGTTGTCAGCAGAATTATTACCAGTCAGTGCACAACTAGAGCATGACAGGAAAACAGAAATACTGCTGGGAGTCTCATGTATACTGAAAACATACAGTGCGATCATACCTTTTACTAGTCATCACAGACTTCATGTAGACTAAAAATTATATAAAATAAAGTAAATCGTACCCGAAGTCGGTAATCATCTACAGTCCAGATTCTGCTGGCAAAATCATTGGATGCAGCCAATAGGTAGGAACCCTAAAAACAACATAAAAAGACATTAGATTATTTTTTACAATTTAAATATTTAATTTTTAATACTATACCCCAAGTGTCTTTCCCCAATCTCATCAATGTAGCCTGTCCACATATGACTTTGATAGATTGACAGTGCAATATTGTGAATGAAACACTGATTTCTTTATTACAAAATTTTTAGGTGACCCAATATTTGCAAAACTTAAAAGTGTAGTTTTAGACATATGGATAACCCAAAGGTTAAATCAAAACCATCCCCTACACTAGAATCAAAAAGCCAAATACTTTCTAGGTAAAAATGGATCTATCAGACCAGGAATTGACCTCTGGAACATGATTGGATAAGGTCTTTTTGGACATATTTCACTCACACTATAGCAAATTAAATTTATAAGGATCTCACTAAGGATTAGAATATATTCACTTTAGAGTACCAAATCATTTCCCATTTTTTTTTCTTTCTCTAAAGGCAAGTAGCAACGGTACTGTTCCTCTTTACCCACCACTCATTCCTTCTTTATATGTAAAGCCCCCCATACACCTTTAGATCACTCCATTTAATTTCCTTTAGATCTACCAACAACAGCGATTGGAAGGTGTAGAAAGCTCATAATTTTACATGGTTTTCGTAGAATACATGTTGATTGTACAGAAATTGAATGGTAAGATTGTAAGGTGTATGGTGTTTGTCCCAAGTTAACTCAAGAGAAACTTACCTGCCTGCCAGATTGTCCTCAGTGACATGAAGGGGTAGGCGGCACCATAAACCTCCATGTAATGGAGGGGGTGTCATCTTTTCCCAGTACAACTCCGACATCTCCAGTGGGCAGGAAATCATGGTGGAGCATATTGTGCTCGACCACAATTGCCTGTGGCGCACTTTTTTTTTTTTTTTTTTTAAACGCACGCCACGTTAAGGTTCAATGAATATACATTCTGTATTTATACTATTCTGTTACAACTTGAACCTGGACTGTCCCTCTAATGTAAATATAACTTGTAGTTTATTTCTGTAGCAGTAAAACAAGTAAACTTTTTTTCTCAAAACATTATTAAACTTTTGTGTTAATTATGTTACTTACAGCACTGTCAAACTCTATACTTGTTATTCCAGCATTGCTTCCCGTTAGAGAACCCTTTGCCTCGCATTTATCTAAAAAGACAGAAAAATATGACAGCTTTAGGGGTACATTCATTAGCACAAGGTAAAGACATATTACAGGACAAGTGTGAGGTCTCAGATTGAAAACTAAAGATCATGTTATGCAAACTGTCCGGTCCCGTTCACCACGCTCCATATTTCAGGTACATGTTGGATAGCTCTTGCTAATCTGCACTCCAAATCTCAGGAATACATAAAAAGCAAGTTATCCAAAAGTGTCAGCATTTCCTGGAAACAAAGCAGGCATAGCTGGAGCCGGATATGTAATCAGAGGTTGCTGGGAGCATATTGGCTGCTGGGTGACAGAAATGCGATCAGACCTTTTACTATTCATCACAGACCAAAAAAGATCAACTACATTGATCTTCAATAAGCAATTGAAGCAGTGGAGGATGAAAAAATTATCAACAATCACAGACAGCAAAACAAAGAACTATGTAGATAGAATAGATGGATATATTTTTAGAAATATATATGACCACTAAATGTAATTATTTTCCTATGCATACTATACGTCAGTTGCCAAATAAATACATTTGTGGTGGGAAACTGAATAAAAGCAGAATCCTGATACAACACAGGAGTTTAGCTGGTGTCTCGATGTGACAGTCATACACCTCATGCTTTCTTATTTTAATGTCTATGTTTTTGAGTAATAAAAGGAAAACTACTGGACTGGCCTATACAAGTTTTGGGAGTACCTAAGCATCTATGAGGTTTCCTGTATTGTGCTGTCACAAAAGAATATTTTTAACTTAATTAGGGACAATACCCATCACATTAAGATCGCCTCAACTTTTTTTTAATGGAAATTAGATAGAGAGTTTTGAGCCAAATAATGCAAATAATAGAAGCTTCCATGCAGATCAGTGTATGATGCAGGGAGTACACCGGCCAGATAGTTTAGATCAGGTGGGCCACAATGGGTTCTTAAATTCGACAGAGGGGCCAGACCAAAAGACTGTAATGACCACCCGGAATAGGTAACTAGATTCTTTGCATGCCCTGCTTTATTGATTATGCTGGGGACATGGACACTAATCTTTTTCCTTTCCTGTACGCTTTCAGAGAAAAACAATCATACCGACAGGAAGGTAAAAAAAGGGGGAGAACAATTAAAGAAAAGTTAACTACCATAGTTCAGTAAAAATACAGAGGCCATGGTGACAATACACACTGGCTCCATTCTTGCACTGCAATGAGCAGAGAGAAGGTGAATGTTCAGACTCCTCTAAGAATTCTGCACACTCATTGCAGGGAACAAACAGAGGGGTCCCTGAGCATCATCAAAGTGACAACGGGCAGGATAAAAAAACTACACTGGCTGGATCTGGCCCACTGGCCTTAGTTTGCCCGTGTCTGGTCTAGATAGACCTACACTACATTTTGTAACTTCTAAATGATGTTCTCTCATAGCAAGGCAGATTTTGAATGTTTGAAAAAAAAAAATTCACAATAACCTTAATTTAACCTAAGAAGCATGTCCAAATTTAGTACCAAACTGCCAGTTTCTCTCTATGAAAGAATAAAAATAAGCAGAACACACAGCAACCTAGATTACATTCTAGAGGGACAAGAGGTTATCCAGCTACAAAAAGCTGGCAGGGGTTCCAGCCCTTCATATGTGTTCATATGAGATGTTGGTATGTTTTCCCATGTAAGATGTTGTTCTCATATTTAGGAAATCCTAACATATAAGCCTTCCCAGTCACTTTCAGACATACACAAAAAGAGATTTTGAAAAACCTTTCTTTTTTGTTATAGCTATATACATTTAAACTTACCTCCAATAACTTCCCACAGTTTCACTCGCCTGTCCATGCCTCCTGTTGCCAATAACCGCGAGCCTGGACTGAACCGGACAGCATTGACCTCTCCATCATGGGCATCCTATAAATCATTTAAAAAAATGATAAGGTGGCTTCATTAGAAGCATATCGCATTACAAAACTTTACATTTCCAGAGCACATGAAGGCACAGCCAATAATACAAAATTATAGGTAGCACCCCAACTAAGTGGCATATATTATCTTACAATTTGTCATTTTAGTTAAACAGTAAACTACATTATGGAGTATTACTGAACGCAATTTAATGTGTAAGATAAAATACAAAAAGACAGAAATTGTATGTCATATGTTAGAGTATCGATGATACACGACATACAAATAATAAAACAAACACAGAGGTCTCAGATTGAAAACTTGTGATCATGCACTTCAAAAAGATTCCACTTACAATCCCCAGTCTCCTTTAACATGTATGTGCGATAACTGCTACAGCTGCATTACCTTATACTTCAGATAACACAGCATAAAGAGTATCCAACTTTGTCAGCAGTCTCTAAAACCATAGAAACACACAACTAGTGTGTCATGGGGCAAAAACAGAGACTGATGGGAGCTGAATAGGCTGCAAGAGAATCACAGTGCCGTCATACCTTTTACTGATCATCACTGACCCCTTCACGTTTTACAGCAAAGCAAGACCCTAACAAAATCACAATGCCAAACTTGTTCCAATAAAAGTAGGGAAAGTTCACAAGCAGCTGTGACTACTTACAAAGGAGTGAAGAGCAGACACTGGAACACGTACTTCCCGATTCCCTCCAGCCTGAGTATCTGTACAGTCCGGGGAGGACGGAAAGGAAGCTATAGACCGTCTCCTGAAAAGAGAGATTAGCATATGTAAAGAAATGTATATTGTAAACAGGCGGTGCCAACCCCCTCCCGGATATTACAAAAGACCACTCCTACTTTTCTTAAAAAATATTGAAAGAACAAAAAGGTAATTGGAATTACAAAAAAGGCAAAAACAGTATGTAAAACAATCATGCACTAGGTGTGTTCTTAACCGTCCTCAGAGCAGGACACAAATGACTAATTATTAAATAATTTGAAATGAACAGAAAGCACTGTAAGCAAATTGTATTGCTTAACCACATTCCCCTTTAAATCCAGTAAGAAACCTGTCCCTAAATGTTCATTAACTGTATATGTGTGTATGTAAACTATACACTAGCCAGAGCTCTGTAGTCTGTCCACAACTTCAAACAGCTACTCCATCAAATAATGTTTTTTTTAATTTCACATTATAATAATGTTAAAACAACTCATGGAATCAGCATATTCAACAAGACACCCTCTGTTACAAGTTTATCAAACATATAATTTAAATTAAGCCTCTTTCCTGATAAGCAGCATAATTGCCAAATGACCCCAAATTTAAAATCCAGGATGCAAACCTAAACATTATTTACATAACTTAACAAAAAAAAAGGGTCTGCAGATATGCAAAACCAGGAATTGTAAATTCAACTCTAGCAGTTCAACTTCATTTGAGTACCAGTAAGAAACATATTTGTATAATAACATAAGAAAATCTCTAGCCAGGAATATTGGGATTGCTGAAAGATCATATCACAATTTGGACACCGCTGATTGATCCCGCTTGAAGAAAGCTCGGTCGAACAGGGAACCAACATGTTGGTAAAGCCTGTTCAATTTCCATTATTCTTTAGGGTCCTCATCCAAAGTATCGGATGGGATCCATGACGCAGAAGCGCTGCGGCTCGATATCGAGGAAGCTCGAGCGCAGCACGATGACGTCATTGCACTGTGCTCGAACAGCCCCTTGATCGCACGGGCATCAAACCGTGTATGTCTCATTACTAAGCTATCATCTGTGTAAGGGCTTGTTTCTACTTGTGTGGAACCGTGCGGATGGCCTGCTGTGCTATCCGCGAGGCTGCAGCCGCTATCGACTGCACCCCATGCGGATTCACGCGGATGTCCGTGCGGTAGGATGCGTACTTTAGGCATGCTCCTTGTCCAGGGACGCGGCATCCGCACGAAAACGCGGTAGGCGGGCGTTCAGAACAAAGACCGCGGGAGTGGCTTCAGCCTTGCTGATAGCACCGCATCTGTACGGATCCGCACAAGTGGAAACAAGCCCTAAAGCGGCTATTTGATATGTTTCTAGCACCTTAACCAAACCAATCTACAAATACCCCTCATCACAGAGTTTTTCCACATCTCACAAAACCAAAAATGAATTAGAATGTTAAAACTGAAAAGGGAGAAGTCCTACTACACATAGTTCAGGAATCAGAATAAAAGGAGAGTGAGGAGAGCAAGATTCACCTGGCATTGTCAGAATGATGACCCAAGAGGGGAGACTCAGACATGCTGTAAGGAGAGTTCAGAGGTCAGCCAGACATAGGAATGGCAGGGAGGGAAGAAGGAAAGAAGACAGAAGATAGATTAACTCATTGGGAACAAAGAATGAAACGCACAACCTGACATCCCTGAGGAACTTAAATTTGTTTCAAGTGGATTTTTAAAGGGACCCAACGGGAGGTCCTTACCTCCAAAACGGCTCCTGATCCTTTAAGCTGAAGTCCAGGCAGATGCAAAAGACACAGATTTATTTAGCTCAAGAAATGTATTTTAAAAGGCAAGCTATGCAATGGCCTGAATTGGGTATCAGACTCTTGTAGTCCCATGTAAAGCAGAGGATATAAAGATGATTGACACAATCACTTGTGGTGCACTGCTTATATCTCAAGAAGGAACATGGTGACCGGAAGCAAAAACGAAGTGAGATCAGTAAATGGTTAGCTCGTCGCCCTTTTATGGTTCAGTTCAGGGAATGTAAAATGTTACTAGATGTTAACCTCCCTGGCGTTACACGCTTTTCGCTCCAAAGCCGCCATATGGGCAATCGTGGTGGAGCACACTGTACTCCGTCGTGATTGCCTGCCTCTCTACACAATGCCGGTGTCAATTAGACACCGGTGTTGTGCGCGGGGGAAAGGCGACACCCCCTCCATTAAGATGGCTGTCACCAACGACACCTAAGACTCAGGGTCGGAAGGAATCAGTGAGCCTGATTGTACCCGATCCCAGCACGGGCTCAGCTTGATCCAAATTTAAACCGTGACCATACTGGATTCGGGCATAACACCAGGGAGGTTAAACTCCAGGCAGCTGGCAAAGGTAAGCAAGGTTTAGAATCTATGACATTAAATGTATATTTCGCCTATTGTGCATTGATTTTTGCTGCCTTCCTGGAGTTACATCCCTTAACGTGGTGTCTTCCATAGCCGTTTTCTTATCAAGACTAGGTGGTTAAGTGGATACAAACCATCTGGTAGTTAAAACAGCTCTGATATGTTGAGGTCTTCTGTGTATGTAGAGCAGTGTTTCTCAACATTTTTAGATCCATGACCCCGGAAGTGACATTGCAATGTGTCACTTCCTGTATTTGGAAGGTGGAAGTGCCTCTGCCGAGTGTCACTTTGGCATTCCAAAAACTGGAGGTGACACTCAAATCACTTCCAGCACGATCAGGTAAGTGTTATGTCCCCTCACTTATATTTATCCATCTGGCACATCATTTGCACAGGCCTTAGGAGTTAGGAGGGGGCATTACTCTCCCTTCTAACCTCTCACCCTGCTTATGGGCATCAGCTCAAATTCTTTCAGTGAACTTGGGTGTCCTGACGCGCAGGTTGAAAACCACTGATGTAGAAGTTTACCTGAAGTTCAGCTTTTAGGCAGACTATTGGAATTGTATTCCGATAACTTTAGATTATATTTATTTTATTAATGAATACTGCACCCAGAATGCTAAAAGCCATTGATTGACTTGGCTGGCTATTATCATGAGAATGTATGGCCCTGAAGAATGGGTAACACCTAATAACCATAGCTGTAGTCTTGCTCAGTAAAGACCCCAATACACGTCTAGATTTGTTCAATCAACTTAATTCAATAAATTTGGGTTGATTGAATGATAATCTATGGCAGCCCACATGGTTAGATCGGCGTAAAACAATTAAAATTAAGAAAAATGTTTGATCGAAAAATGATCGGACATACTGGAAAAATTTCATTGGTTGTATTGAAATTGAAATTGAACCTTAATTCAGTTACGCTTTCAGTCCCATATTTTACCCTGACCTATTCTATTTAAAAAATAACTATAAGATATAAACTATAGAATAAAAAAGGCCAAAGAATAACTGGCTGCTCTGGAGTGAATTTCGGTTTTCAATGAACTGCTTAGTAGTATGGTCAAGAATCCACAGCAGTTAAAGCCAACCTACAGCAAAACTTACCTGTTTGTTATACAAGTGTATATATGATCAGTATCATTGGAATATGAACAGCCTTACATGAAAAAGGGACACTCTAAATAGGTACACTCCTAGGTACCAGCTATGCAGAGATTATAGGTTTCAAAGTTGTGAATTCAGTCTTCATTTATCAATTACTGAGAAGTTACCATTAGATTAACTATTTGCCATTGTTACGGTGTCGACAGTAACAAATTACACAGGCCGTCAGAACAAAAAGGACATTATGAAGCTCAATAAAATGAGTCCGTAGGAATACTTTACATGACCTTTGCGGCAAGTGAGAGGAAGGATTCCATTGTTAGTGCCAGTGGGAGGAATGGTGCACCATCATAAGCATCAGTGAGAGAAAATCTGACCCACAGTCTATATCAGAGGGAAGTACTGCACATTTGTACATAGACAGTCAGTCTAATCAAAGTATATAGTATAAACTTTCAGCTAGAACATATATGCATGTCTTAAAGGAAAACCTAAACCACAGCAGAAAACGGTATAACCAAGAGGACCAAGACACCGACAAATACTATTGTGGTAAACGTGAAGGCTTCAAAAACAACTCCGCTACTCTTACGCTGCTCTCCAACCCTACTTCAATATGCAGCCTTTACAACCCATTGTCAGACCAACCTGATCATGAAAATCTCTAGATCATAGAGACATCATACAGAAAAAGTGAAAACCTACCCGAAAATATTAGTGATAGAATCCAGAAGACCTCCTACGCCAGGCTGAGAGAGTCTCTTACTAGAGGGAGCAGAGGAATAAGCCAAATCATCAGTAAGATTCAAACTAAAAATCATCCCTGCAACTCATGTATAAAATGGCCACAAATCTTCAACAAGACGACATTCAACTACAGGAAAGACAAACTAATGAGCTAGTGTAATGGATCCTACATGCAGTGCCAATGTATACATGTGTAGGTGACAGTCATGCAGTTTAGTATTTACTATGGAAAATGTGAATGACAGAGGAAAAAAGCTGCCAACAATGAACAAGGAAAAGAACGCAATCCCCACAAATACATATATAAAGAAAAACAGACAAAAATGTTTTAAAAGGTTCCTTCAAATAATATACTTTTCAGTTACCTTCTGCTTGTATGCTAACATTTAAAATAACATATAAACATTTTAAAAAGCTTAATCTATTTACTAAAAACATTCACCTGATATATGTTTTACCTATTGTTGGTATGCATAAAAGCATATAGAGTAAATGTTTAAAAACAAGGGTAAAATAACTTCAATAAATTCAATCCATGTTAAAGTTAACTCTTTAGCAAAAGTCTTAAAAATTCACTGACAATGTGTTAACTTGCCCTTTTCTAACTTCCTACATCAGTACTCACGACTTGTAAGTTCATGCTAACAAAGTCTATTGGTGTTATCTACAAGGATGTATGCCTTGAATGTTGTGTGGAATAAACGACCCTTACATGATATGGTTGTCAAAGGAGACTTTGGCTAGACATAGGCTATGTCTCCACATCCGTCGGGACCCCCCACGCTAAGCGCAGTGCTTGGCGGGAGGTTCCGACGTCATCACGCTGCTGTCGGATATCGCCGGAGCTAGGGAGACAGCTCTGTTGTCTCCCCAGCTCAGCTGATGCTTTGCATGGAGACCCGCGGCCGTATTTACGGTCATGTCCGATATGGCCGTTTTCGAGTGGGATTGATTGGTCCGGCTCCAAAACAGTGATGGGCGCATATCATATGGGCCAGTTAGATGGCTGTGAGCGCACACGGCGCTCGAAGCGGCCATCTATATGGCCCATATCTGCACGTCTGTACCCTGCTTAATGTAATAAAAAAGTTAGAATCATAAAAAAAAAAATTTCAGTGGGGGGGACTTTTTGAGACATCTATTATAATTAGAGAGCTTTGAGGAAAGACCTAATAAACAGACTTTAGTTGAATGAGGTCTTTGCATTTTACTTGCAGTGCACACATATCCCCCAAAAAAACCTAAAGTTGGCCATACACAGGTCGATTCCAGTGTGATTAATGAACGATCAATTGCAACGTGGTGATGCAACTAATCACCGGCTGATTAGATGCACACCACCTTTTACAACCAATCTCTGGCCCATAATTTCGATGGGGACCCTCGCTCCCCCATCCAAAGGAATGGCAATCCAACAGGAATTTAACGCCATGTCGGATTTCCGATGGAGCGGGATCAATTGCTCAAGGTGGTCTGTGTTCCTGTTCGCAGCGAACAACGATCATTCGGGAATTGAGCGCTAAATTGACCCATGTATTTGCCAGCTATAGTCTTAAATAAAGCATGTTTTGAACAATGGCAATGCCAACAGCAGCTATGAATGATATAAGCGTGAGGACAGCAGACAGTGCATTTTAGTCATTTTAATCAGAAATAGAAATGTATGTGTATGGCACTTATGCTGTTCTACAATAGATTAACACACAAGACATTCTTAATTGATAACACAACAAGACGGTTAATAAGAGGAAAGATAACACAGAGACACACATACACAAAACACAGAGGCAAACTAAAGCTGGCATACACAGTTCGATTTTAGTGTTTGATCAACCTAAAGTGGTTAAAGTTTAGATCGATCAGAATACTGCACAAATGGTTCGATAGGCGAAAATAGTTCGACAGCGATCAAAATCGATCGGAAAATGATCAGACACGTTGAAACATTTTCGGCGATTGTACAGCAATCAAAAAAAATCGTAGCATTGTGTGTGTTGGTCGGAGCAATTGTATTCAATGACACATTTATATATGACTCTTTCCTGTGTTTTGTGATCAAAAATAAAATGGTCTATTTTAGTCGTACTACGATCGTAATATGATCGGACCTTCCATGTGGATCTACTTTGGATTTGTTTGCAATCGGTTTCAGATGAAAATATCAAGATCTAAAATCGGATCGGAAATCGATCATACTAAATTCGAACCGTGCATGCCTAGCTTACCAAAATGTAGTGTCTTTGATTTGAGAACAAAGCCTCCCTATCTAGGATATAAACATACAATGAGTCCCTACTCACCTGGAGGTTCGCCCAATTGGTGGTGCTGCTGCAGCATCCCCTGAGGCATCAGCATTATCATTTAACACCTCTATATCATCATCTCTGCAGGAGGGGAGATACACACCCTATGTTAAACTAACCAGCCAAGTCAAGCGATACACCTAGCAGCTATGTTAGCATAGAAAATGCACAGCCATTTACAAAGAGCCAAAAGCATGTGTGAGGAGCAAAAATAATAGAATAATAGAAGGGTGGGTAACAATGTCAGAGAGTAACAAAGAAAAATAAGAAAGAGGATTCTTTAAATTCAGACCTTACTTTGTGTCTAGAATAAACAAACAATAACAGTAAGAAAAGAGTTAATCAAACTGGTCATAAACAACAATCTGAAACCTGCATAGATTTTGCCGCCCAGAAGCAGGTCAGCCCATTTGCCAGGCCAGTATGCTATTTGATTGTTCAATCTAATGTCAGTCTAAAGCTAGGCCCACACGGGTAGATCTGTAAAAAAGATTTGCATACAATCAATCAACGTGTGCACTCACTGTGATTGATTGTACTCTTATCTGTTTACAAAGCTACCTGTGTGTGCCTTCCTTCGAGCGGGATCAATAGAGCTGTTGGATAACCCCGTTCCATCTCCATTACTTTGCATGAAGACATGAATCTTCATGCAAAGTATTGGAGTGCTGCCTCCTGCACATCCGTCCGCAGTCAGTGTGAAGGGGGCGGAGCCAGCACTCCTCACTCGGAAGCTGCTGCTGTGTGAGGCAGGCTGAATTTCCTGGAGGTTCCCATTGAACGGGAATTGATGTGCTTATGTGGTGCACATTGATTTCCGTTCAATTGGTCACCGATCAATCACAGCGTGGTGATGTCACTAGGGGGGGGGGGTCGATTGCACGGGAATCTACCTGTGTGTGCCTAGCTTAATACTAAGATAGCTTTATAATAAAAATACAAAAAGTGGGGACGATTGTTATTGCTGCAGTTGGCATTTGTAACTGTAGAGAACATTTTTAATGAGACATCAAGCATATCATGACTGGTGTATTTGTTTCTACATGGGAATGTTAGGGCCTGTCCACACCAGTGTTCAGTTTCCAAGTTGATGGTTTCCAGTCTGCATATGATGCACTACAATGCTGCTGTACTGCAATCCTGCATGTATGGTGCCTCTGTGGGAACAAGCACTCGCTTTTTATCTGAACAAAGCACGTATGACCATCTTTGTTTCAGTAACTGGGAAGGTAGAAGGAACTGCCTGAAAAATAGCAAAAAGCTAGGCATACACAGCTCGATTTTCCGTTTGATCTACTTTAAAAAACAGTTGCTTCAAGACAATCATTTAAAAAATGATTTAGCATTTCAGCTAAAAAGCAATCGATTTTCGTAGATCAAATGGAAAAATCTAACCATATATGCCCACTTCAAGAGTTCTAGGAATGCCTCCTTTCAGGCAGACGTCTTTATGTAAAAAGGGCTTATAGCTCAATCATTGCTTCAAGCTCAATTGTTTCAAAAACGATTTAGCATTTCAGCAAAAAATTATGAAGTAAGGGCTTGTCAGCTTTGTAACATTCCTCGGGATATCAACACAATGCTAACATGTTTGTATGGTGCCTTTCTGTGGGAACAAGCACTCGCTTTTGATCGGAACAAAGCACGTCAAGATCCAGTCACATCTCTTGTATAAAACGGTGTGAAAATTTAGAAATTCCATAAGCTTACAATTAAAAAACGAATTGGGCTCTACCAACACTTTAATGTAATTATGCAATAAGATAGCTACAACTTCATTTTAAATGTAAAAGGTAAACAGCTGTAAAAATCATGCATCATGTATTTTGCAGGATCACAATATTGTATTTAACTGTCTTTTACTGTGATCTCTTCTGGCGAGAAGAATTGTACATTTTCATGTTTTTTAAAAAACTATTTGGGATTGTATATATAGTGTGTTTAATGCAAACGTCTTAAGCCTGCCATACACACACACCGATCGGCAGCCGATTTTGCCGCTGACCGACAGGCGTGCACGCTCTCGGCCGTCGGCAAAATCTGCCGCCAATCGGGGGTGCCCACATGGGGCGACAGATCCCTGACGCCCCACAGCTCAGCCGACCAGAGAACGGACATGTCCGATGTTGTCTGGCCGATGCCATTAACTTCAATAAAGACCGGCGTCTTCATTGAAGGTAAGGGCGCCGATGCAGTCAGCTCGGGAATGCAGCGTGATGACATCATCATGCTGCACACCAGAGCTCATAGCACCAGCTCTGTTGGCCCCCACTCGGTGTGTGTGTGTGTGTGTGTGGGGGCCTTTAATCAAAAGAACATTAATTCTACAATACCTTCCCCTCAGATCATCATCATACTTACTGCTCCACAGACAAAGGTTCCTTGGCAGCATCAGCCAATTCCTTTTGAAGCCGTGCCTGTCTCCTCCTAGAATAGAATACAAAAAATACAGAAACATTATTACAAAGCTCTTTTAGTGCAATGTTTGCTAAAAAAAATATTTATTTTCGAATTGAAAGCAATGTAGCTCTGCCTCCTACTTTACAAACCGGGCATAATTTAGAACTTAAGGAGTTATAAAGCCCATATACCTACTATTATGGACCTATAATTAATACGATTTTCTCTCAGAAGGTAACCTTTGATCTGTTTAATTATTTCTTTTTATTTCTTAAACCTCCCTGGCGTTATGCACGTACTGTGCTGTTTTTAACTACGCAGTAAAGGCAATCGAAGAAGAGTACATTGTACTCTCCTGTGTTTCCCCTCCCTCCCCTCTACACATCCCCGGCATCACCGATGACACAGGAGATGTGGGTCAGGAAACCGCCACTGCCAGGGACGTTAAAACTTGTCTTTTCCAGTACGCAGTATCAAAACACTACACAAAAAAAGTCCTTTTTAGGATGACATTTACATAAGTGATCTTCAAGAATTTAATCATATAGCATGTTGTACTAGACTTTGAAGACCTGAGGAGGCTCACACTACCACCATTCTTGAAGCTGCACAAATCGTACACTAAAGGTAGCCATACACGGGCCGATTTGTCACAGATCAATTCCCGATCCGATCATTCCAGGCGATCAGGAATCGGCAATTGATTGGGAATCAGTGCAACACCACCAATCTCATTTGTGGTCAATTTGGACATGAGCCGATCTCCAAAATGGCCGGTTCCACAAAATCCATCGTTTGGAAAGGCTGTTGCATAGGGCTATGGGTCCATCAATGTACTCCTATTGCCAAACGCGCAACCAAAAAACCCAACATGCCGGTTCAATGTCCAATCCGATTTTAAGTCGATTTTGTTTGGTCGATCATTCAGGGTGGGCAAAACCCGATTGATTGCCGATGGATCGCTCATCGATCTTTTGAATGCGGGCAGTAATTGGTCAAAAATCGAGTGGAAAATCGACTATGACCTTTAAGAGAAAGTCCCATATTTAAGGGATCCCGATGGTCTGCTTTTGAAATTGGTTATCTTTATCAAGTCTAAATTACCTAAACACAATGCTTAAACACAGTGTCCGCTAACCAGCAAAAATTTAAGTGCCTTTATATGTGACACCCAAAACAGAACTTTTGGGTGTCACCTAACTAAACTGCACTAAACAAGCCTCACTTTGTGTCTTTTTCATTTTCTGCATTGAGGCGATTCGCTTCCTGAGCTTTTTCCGCCATCCAACGGGTCACCAGCTCCAGGTTATCCTCTGTTGTTTTACGCAGTTTTTCTTCCAAAGCGTTAAAGGTGATCTGCAGAGCGTCGTATTCGTCTTTCAAAGTCTGATTGGCTCGCTCTAGCTCTTGTAGTTTATTCCTTAAATCTTGGCACTCTGTCTCCAAAGCATCAATTGTACGCATATATTCCTCTATCCTGGAAAAGAAAAAAAAAGAGGGCATATATATCAGAACAGCAGAAGTTATAGAATAGCAAAAGAAAGATACACACAGTATGAAGAACTACATTTGTAAGAATGACAGAAAAATATGAGAATCCGACAAAAAGCAGAAATAAAATCATAAAAATGCAAGTATAACAAGCAGAAGAGTACTCACTTCTCTTTGTTAGCCTGGATTTCTTTGTCCTTCTGATGCATCTGGTTGTTCAGTTCTATAACCGTCTGAGCCAGCTAACAGGGAGGGACATAGACAGTTACTGACAGCTAAGGGAAAACAGATCGAACCATGGAACTAAAATGTTCAGCTGCCCTGAGGCTACTCAAAACTGCAACTATTAACCAACTTCAATTGGCAGTGAACGGCTAAAGGAGATAAATAGAACATCAAGTGAACCCAATACCTTTCACTATAGTAAAAGCAACCACTATAGCACTAAAGTAAAAAAATTACTTACGATTCAGAAGCCAGATAATTCACTCAATACCATTATCAACAAGCTTTCTCGCTCAAGCCATTCATAACAAGCAACTCCACTCTTCCCTTTTCTGATTTAAATACGTTTTCATATCAAGACTGTTTCACATCTGCTTGTTTATTCTAAATAGATCCAAAACATGCGGATAACAATATTTCCTTTATCATCAGTATTTGCTGCATTATACGCAGCACATGACATTGTCCTTTCTAGTCACGTGGTGAAGTTAACAATAATTCGATTAAGAAGTTATATGGACGTATTATCTTGTTGTATGTGAAATCTGAGACAAGAATGTACTTGAGAAATAAAAGGCTACGGGTGTATTTCTGGTGACGCGCCAAATTCACTTAGTATTTGAAAGAAGCCCACTTGTTTATTACTTTTAAATGTATGATCTCCACAATAAACTTTTGTACATTGATAAGTTAGATAAAATATACAGCATTACATGTATTCTTTCATGCACATTTGCAGCTACTAATTTACATGGCAGCTATAGCAAGTAATTTTCTCCATCAAGATCTGTTCTCACTCCTTTCAAAAGTCACAATTATCTTCCCCAAAGCTCTGCATTTCTTTCCGATTCTTCCTAAGCCGACACTCAGCCTACGCTACTACCTGAGCAAAATATATTCTGCCCTTATCTAAGCCTTGAACAGTTTAACTTACTCTTGAGTAACCGCATGGTCGGCAACAAGTCAACATTTGTTCAATATCAGCAAACAAACGAACTAATTTTAATGGTCCATAGTCCCATCTTTGGGTCTAACTATAGATCTCAGCATGGGTGGTTCTAGGGAGACCAGCGCCCAGGGCAATGTGCCTTCCCAAGAACCACCCCCCCCCCCCTCACCCTGGAAAGCATCTCTGGTCAGAGAGCAGGTGCTGTGAGAGTTAGGGCTTGTTTCCACTAGAGCGTTCGGCTGCGGATGGGCGCATTTTTTATTGCGGCCGAACGCTCCCCCCGCGATTCTGATCATGTCCCATCACACCCATAGAAAATTTATGGACGTGCGTTTTTTTGCGCTAGGACATCAGATCAGACGCGGCACCCGGCTAAAAATGCAGTAGGGTAGTGTTCAAAAACGCCCCCTGAATGGCATCCTCACCTGAACACGTATGATCGCATAAATGGAAACTGTACATTTATTTTTAATGTGAGCGTTCAGTCGCAGACGTGGCCACACAATTAAAAACGCGTCCATCCGTGGCCAAACGCTCTAGTGGCAACAAGCCCTTACAGACTCCGAACAATCACCGCACAACCCCTCCAACCACGTGATTGATAGGTGGGCATGTGGGGGATCTGCCCATGTTGCCCATGCCTAAAGCCACGGTCTCCTACAGTTATACGTCTCCCTCTCCAACAACAAGTCTTGCTTCAGGTCCACCTCCACCAGTATGCCTAAATACTCCAACATACATGCATTTGCAAATTTCACACCAAAGATAACTAAATCTGGAACAAAAGCCTGAATAAATGCACCCAAACAGGTTTCATGCAAAATGAAATCTATTTGTTTGGTCAACGCATACTACAGTCAACTAATGATTGAACTAGATTGTAACATTATTGCATGTTGGTATAAACAGATATCAACCATAAAAGTAGTTATTACTAATCAGTTACCTCTCCGCGCTTTTTATGGAGTTCAGTCAGCTCCTCCTGGTGTTTTATTCTCATGTGAGCCATATCCTGTAATATCGCATCATTACGCATTCCATCTGGACCTGGACTACAGTGATGAAGGAAAGAAAGAAAAAAAGAGTAAATACACACCACTTCAAAAATATTCAGTAAAGATGAACTCTACTACAAGATGCAATAAGGAAATTTATTTTGCGGTTATCACTAGATAAACAAGTTATAAACCATTGCAGCGGAATAGTAATCAGATTTCCTGAGGTTTTACCTTAAAAAATTGCACAACAAGCAAGCAGCTGGAGCTAGTAAAATCCCTAGATCAATGACCTCACCAAATGATCAGCCATAATAAACATATACAGCAAGTACCGGTACATCAGAAATATTTTCTATATATCACTGTGATTAGATAATGCTGAACACGTATGACCGGTTTCTGGCTCTCATACAATGAAGTGTCATTTGTACAAATATCAGAATGCATAATGAGTCAGCTGCCAGTCATCAAAACGCTCATTTATACGTTCACGACTTATCCATAAGTGTTAAATATGCAAATACAGTCCAACTTATACAATTAAGAACTATTAACAGGACAGTCTGGTCACAATAAGAGCAATAAAATCAATAAGCACCTGCTGCAATGGAGGATGTGTTATTGAGCGACTAGCGAGCAGTTTGTTTGGCCAAAGTGAGTGAAGCTTACAATTTCCCCATAAAAATGTGGGTTGCATAAGCCCAATTTTTTTGTACTTAATATAGGTTTGTCTCAGTATAACTGGTCTTTGGGAGCGGGCGTGGAACTATATGTATGGCATTAGGGGGTTACAGAAACTCAAAGTGTTTCAGTTTCTATTGAACTCATTGAAATCTTCCCTCTTCTGAACAATCAATTCAATTCAATCAGGGCGGCCTTTGTCCAAGTGGGTCAAGAAGGCGATCTTGTCCAAATTGTTGGTAAAGTCGGTTCCCAGTTTGTGAGATGTGTCTCAGTATTTACATTACATTCTCATTGAGAATAAACTCTTTGTTCATAAACAGACAAATATTAGAATAGTTACCCAATTCAGAACATGAAGTTACATTGGTGGAACCGACTACTGAACAACTGAAAGCAGCCATGTCAATATTCCAGCACACTTCATGGTAAGTAAAAAGCATTAAGGTATTCTGGGTTGTTTAGAAGTCGTTTAATCTCTGTGTAGTCTATGGTCTATAGACTGTCATAAAGTCTATTGCTAGAATATGTAACAGAAAGTCCCGTTTATTGAATAATTAAAGTCATTAGAGAAGAAAGCTTTCCAGATGTCTCAGACCCCTCCTTCAGATACAATTCTGGTTTAAGAAGCTCACATTTATACACAAAGTTACAAGGATGTAAATATTGTAACAAATAATTGTAACAAAAACAGTTTTCTTTTGACACACATGAATGATAGAGGTGAAAGGGAAGTGTGTGATCAGGTGCCCATACACAGGCAGATTCTCACTTGATAGATGAGGGACAGACTGATAACGTCATCGCGCTGTGGCCGGCCCCTCAAAGGATTGGCGGGCACCCTTTGTGTGCTGGCCATTACTTTAAATGGGGACTACTGTCCCCATCCAAAGTAATAGGATTGCCCAGAGAAATACGGACATGTCCGTTCTCTGGCCGATCAAGTTTTTAACTGCCATGGATCAGCTGCTCCAAGTGGGCACCTGAAATCCGCGGGCGATAGATTAGCATGAGCGTGCACGCCAGTCAATCAGCCGCAGAACGCAGCGTATATGGGGAACCTATGGCACAAATGCCAGAGGTGGCACTCGGAGCCCTCTCTGTGGGCATGCGAGCTGTCAGCCATTGTCTCTCAATGCTGTCAGTTCTCTTCCCCTCTCTTCTGATTGCACACAGCACCCCATACTCTAAGAAAGTAGAGTGTGTGTTTACATGTTTCATGTGTGTATACGATTTGTGTGTAAATGAGTTGTGTGTAATTCAGGTTATACTGTCATGCCGGCACTTTGAGATAAATAAGTGGGTTTGGGTTTCATTTTGGGCACTTGGTCTCTAAAAAGGTTCACCATCACTGGTGTATGGGGACCTTTAGTTAAGAGTAATTGTGTGTGATAGAGATAAGGAATAATATTTACCTCTTTTAACAATTAAAATGACTATAGACTCCAGGACATACGACTAATAGAATATGTAAGGCAAAGGTTTATGTTTTATGTTCTGTAGGAGCCCGATTCAGCTCTGCTGAGCTATGCTTGGAAGGATATCCAGGGGGATATAGAATTACATTTTATTTTGATCACAAAGGACTCATATCGACATAGTTACATTCATTCCAGTTTACTATATTTGTTTGGGCAGGGGCATTGCATTAAAATAAAAGAATGCATAGTAAGCACTAAATTATGCTTTATTTGGCCCAACAGAAAACAAACTGGTGGAAAATGGAAGGTCACAGCTTTGACATTTTTCTTTTTTACTAATGCTAGCCATACACATGCCGATAAGCGGCCGATTTTTAATCTGGCGCGCTCGCGCCGTCAGTCAGGTTAAAAATCGGCCGCTAATCGGCATGTGCCCACATGGGGCGACAGATCCCTGTCGCCCCACTGCTCGGCCGGCGCAAGCCGATGAAAGCCAAAGCCATAAGCTGCAATGGAGACAGCGTCTTCATTGCAGCTTATGGCCGGCACACAAAGGGTGCCCGGCGGATTGAAGGGACCCCATAATGCACCCTAACGTCATCACGTTAGCCTCCCGGAACATATCGGGACTAGTCTGCCTGCACACATCGGCGTGTGTATGGCAGCCTTAAATAACTGAATGAAAGAACAAGTGTGATAACCCCATTATATATGAAAGAAGGCGTTACATTTGACGTATACACTACCTGGTGTCGGGTCGGCTCTGTTCATACTTCTCCGCCTGCAGTTTTTCAGCTAATACAGACTGAAGGTCAGATTTTTCAAGCAACCGGTTATCTAGAAAAAGGAAAAAAAGACAATCAGGAGGAGAGGAATCCTCTCTGCCGCAGGGATCATCCATGCATAGCTGGCAAGCTCTGTGCCCTTGACCCGTGCCACGTACATGCTCATTCTGAAGAAGTCAATATCTACTACTGCAATCCTCAGTCACATCAATTAACTGAATTCATCAGCTGCTGAATCTTTTTAAAATGCCACTGTGATTTTTGTTGTCAATTGCTATTATGCATCATCAGCCAAATAACTATTCCTACAGTATAATGATCTGATTTGAATTACCAATCGGTTTATTAGAACTGCTTGTTTAAAAGTGAACTTATTAGCAAACCATCTGACAATTATTAAAAGGACTCCTTGTATGTGTAAAACACAAATCTTACCAAAAACACAAGCTAATTGGCAGTATGTTGCAGAGTCTAAATAGTGTACATTGTGACTTTCTTGGCCTGTAGCACTGTGGTGCTAAATTACATTTAAAGATTACGCTCCTCTTACATCTCTGCTAGATTTCACACAGCACGTGATATGAAAAAACGAAAGTAATATAAGGAAACAAATACTTGGTGAACCAAAGATTTACTCCACAGACCAGGTCCTACCCACTGAGGCCACACAAGTGAAATACACAAATCAAAAAAAGGAAGAAGAGGAAAGTATCACAATAATCTCAGTGTCAGCAACCAGGAGACAAGCAGATCTGATCGTTGAAGAAGAATTGGGGGTCACATAGGCAGGAGCTGCAATGCAACATTCAGACCAAAACTAAACACAGGGAGAAATACAGAAACATACATACAGGGAGAGGTAGGGGTCTGGAAGGGAAACTTTGAATTTAAAGTTGTCCTGACCGCTGGCAAATATGAGAACATCCTTTCCGCTCTGTGGTGGTCTCTCTAGCTTAGCCATGGGCAAGTCTTTTAATTTGGCCCTTTGTCACTGTGGTGCAAAGAAGCTCCCCTTAATCCCTGGATGATTGTTCTTGTCTTAATGGCCATAGTTTGTCTGCAATAGAATGTTTGTTTATTATCAAAAGCCTCTATTTATTAATATCGTTTTATATATCATCTATTTTTTTTTATTTCTTGTCTGGGCTATGAGAACTAAGGACACCTTAGCCGGGCAGCTCTTACAGCAAGACTGCTCTGGCCCTTCTGTAACATGGCCCATGAGTCAGAAAGTTTGCTCGCCCCTGCTCTAGTGTAAAGGAGTCAATAAAGCCATAGGATGCAATAAACAAATCTGAATTACATGTATAGCAACCCTAAGAAAAATAACAGGAACCCAATTGGGCGCAATTGCCAGCTCTCCGTGAGCCTGCAGCGTATCTGTATAGCTCACTGAGATTTTCCAGCCCCCTGAGGGGGTGGTGCAATAGACCTCCATGGTAATGAAATGGGCATCGTTTTCCCCTGCACACACCGGGGGACTACAGTACCCCCACGATTGTCCGGGAAGCAGCTTTTCACACCATGAAGAAATGGTGCGAAAAGCCCGTAACACCCAGGATGTTAATTTACCTTAAATAGAAGTGGAAAAGTGGACCCATTAATGGATCTGAAGAATAGTCTAACTTTTCCAAATCTACATTTGGAATAGTTAGAAGAAGTATTAAAGCAAAAAACCCTATACACACAAAATTAAGGGGTGGGGGGGGGGTCACCTCATCCGGAATAGATCTTTCTAGGAAGCCTAAAGGCTGAATTCATACCACCAATAAACCAATGACCACAATTGTTTTCGAACACACATTTGACCTCTATGTGGATTATTGAATTATAGGATACCTGCTATGTAGAGAATCCTAAAACTTCAAAAAGGGGTGCACGAGCCCCTTAAATTGTTTTTTTTGTATTTATTTTTTTATAGATTTATAGTTTTTTGTACGTTTTGTCGTTATGATGTCTCGGTTTCAGCCTGCTTTACATGCCAATATCTCTCCATCTCATTGGTGCAGTAAGTTTGTATACAGTGACACCATTCCATAACGCTTGTTCATACTGGAGCCCCCAAAACTGATTTTGCTGATTTTCAAGCAAATAATACACAATTTTATATAGTACAAACTAATGACAACTAAACAACAGGAAAGAGTCTGAATGTCTATGAATTCTTTATAGATTTGTAGTCGCCACCCACAACTGTTTCCTTCTGTGTTGTGACACACGGCTATTCTGAGAAAGTGATTTACCAGTATTGTTGCAATAGGAAGTATCAAGGACGGCCGTCAATTTGAAGAAGAATCTGGGTGTTTCAGTAGATCATTATACTTCTCTGTATTGGCTTGATTTTTTTTTCTGGTGTGTTTTTTAGAGCAGTGTTTGGATTTTAATAATACTTGTTTAATCCACTAAGAACCAAAAATGTTCTGTTATATATCCTGAAAATGCAAAGATGGCATAGGTTTTTTCCATACTACCCTGTTTCCCCTATGATAAGCCATCCCCATCAAATAGGCCAACCCCCGATTTTTGCCCAAAACTTTAAAATAAGCCACCCTCTGAAAAATAAGACCCACGATACCTGCCCCTGCCCGAATCTCCCATTCGGGTGGTACAATGGGTAACTGTGTGACTCTGTGTGACTCTGTCAGGGCTGGCTGCAGTGCAGGAAGGAAAAGAAAGCTGCTGATCCCTGCCGTAACAAAGTCTGTTACCCGGTCATACCGGTAAAATCCAAAAAAAGTAAGTCACTTAAGGGGACAGTGATTGGCACAGAGTGATCAGAAGGGGGCAATGATTATGACTAATAAAAGGTTCCCCTGCCAAATAAAACATTGGGGTGTTCTGAACTGGTAAAATGTAAACACAAGAGAACGCCATCTTGTAGACGTTTTACTAATTTCTAGTTATGGTCAAACTTCTTTATGAAAATTTGTGTGATTTTTGAGTTTATTACAAACCCCTGAACATGGTATCATCCCCACAATTGCTGGAGGTACAAAGAAGTTTTGTGTGCATGCAAGTTAAGGTGGGCATACATGGGTCAATTTTACAATCGATTCCTGAGCAATTGATCACCATGTGCGTTTGCAGGGATTCATTTTTCGGAAATCAATTGCAGCCACCCATTCTGATCCCGTTCAAAGGAAGCTTGATCGAACATGGAAAAAACATGTTGGTAAATCCCTGTTCGATTGCAATTACGAACATCGACACGTGTATGCCCACCTTAAGGAAGGAGGGATGTTAACCTAAGGCTGGAGCATGGTGACCTCACTTTGTGGAAAATTTATTTTAATGCATGTATGCAGGAAGGAGGGGGGGGGGGCTTGCTTGTCCTGCACACAGGGAAAGGGGGCAATAAGGAAAAAAGGTTGGGAACCACTTATACTTTCTATATAAACTATCTATACCACAGGTGCACCCATATTAGACAAGTGACACAAGTGCTTCCCCAACATGACAGATGATGTATGCTTTTCTGAAATAATTTCTGGGGCAGTCCCATTATGAATGGATGAATCTAAACATAAATCAGACTGAGAGGTTTAAACTTTGATAAATAACAGTTTGCAGTCAGAATGAAAGAGACACAAGTCCTCTGATTTCTTTCACATAAAAAACTGAATAAATATCGAACCCCAAACGACATAAGAAAACATTGGGATCCAATTTTCTCTCTCTAAAGCCTATCGCACATTGCTGGATATTGATCGATGTTCAGGCTTTTTTCCCCATTTTGGATAGAGTAGTGAGGGTTAAAATCACAAACAAATGGTCACAGGAGTACCATAAAGGTAGCCATACACAGGCATTCCTGACAGATTTTTCCAGGGCTGTGGAGTCGGTCGATAAATTTCCCGACTCCGACTCCTCAGTTTCAGATTCTTCCGACTCCTCTGTATGTAATATGCTAATGTATTGTATCCATCCATTGAAGGAAAGGAAGGCGACATACACTAACCACAGAACTATTGGCCAGGAAACCAACACTGGACTGTAATGGCCAATTAAAGCAGAGAAAGGGAGTTAGGCAGAAGATGCTGCTGCTTTTTCCTTAAGCTCTGCACCACACTGTCATTGATCGGGGATCAACTGAACGGAAATCAACGTGCACCACATGGGCACATTGATTCCTGTTCAATGGGGACCCCTTCTCCCCAGCTTGCAGTGTGTGATTTACAACACGCCACAAGCTGGGGAGAAGCAGCCTGTCTCATACAGCTGCCTCACTCACACAGCTTCCGAGTGAGGAGTGCTGGCTCCGCCCCCTTCACACTGACAGCTGTGGAGGAGGCAGGAGCCGCAGCTGTTTCAATACTTTCCATGAAGACTCAGGTCTCCATGCAAAGTATTGGAGATTGAACGGGGTCTTTTCACCATGTTGGAACCAATCAAGTTCCTTTAAGCTCTATTGATCCCGCCCGAAGGAAGGCACACACAGGTTTGTAAACAGATTAGAGTACAATCAATCACCGTGAGTGCGCAAGTTAATTGATTGTACTCAAATCTTTTTACAGATCTACCCATGTGTGCCAAGCTTTAGTGTTCTGATCTTTTGCTGAAGATAGGGCAGTGGAAGGCTCCAAGAAGGGGCAGAATGAAGGGGCACTTCAAACATGATTTCCCTTGAATCCCATAGTCATGTATAAAGTTGAAGCTAACAATCTAAGTATTTGTCGCCTCAGCTGAATTACAGCGGTTTTCCAAATGCTTTACAGCTTCAGTCTTGAACTATTGGCGATTCATTCTCTTCCCTTATACAAGCGTCTCTAGTCCGGCAAAACACATTTACTCCATTATCAGCGAGAGTTAAGGCTGCCATACACGCACCGAGCGGCGGCTGATTTTGCCGCCGACCGATGGGCGTGCACACTTGCTGATCGGGGGAGCCCACATGGGGTGACAGATCGCTGACCCCCCACAACTCGGCCGGCTAGAGAACGGACATGTCTGATAATCTCTGGCCGATGCCGTTAGTGTCAGTGGAGACCGGTGTCTTCATTGAAGCTAACGGCCAGCACACAAAGGGTGCCGGCCAATGCTGTCAGCTCTGGAGAGCAGAGTGATGACGTCATCACGCTGCAGTCTGGAGCTCACCTGAGCTGATCTGTCGGCCCCCACTCGGTACCTGTGTGGGGGCCTTTAGGCTCGGGTCACAGTGGGCGCTGTAATGTTATGCACGGCATGCATTTATTCTTATAGAAGAAGTCGTTCATTATGACTGTTTGTTAATTGCGACATTTGAAGTTAATTTTTTTCTATTTTTTTAAAAAATAAAAAAATTTATTCCCATTTAAATTTAGTAGGAGTCGGAGTCGTCCATTTTTTGCCGACTCCGACTCCAGGTACCCAAAAATGTCTCCGACTCCACAGCCCTGGATTTTTCGCTCGAAAATTAGGTGCGCCCACCTGGTAAGATCAACCAGGAATCTCCTGTATGTCGGATCGCACAGTGATCAGATATGTTGGTAGATTCCCGGCTGGTCCTATTAGTTTTGATGGGTGACGGCCGATCCTCTGAGGGAGGATTGGACAGTGTATGGCTAGTTTTAGGGAGATCATGAACTGCCCATGTAGACTCAACAGGAAGAGAATTGTACCAAGTAAAGCCAACTGGTTGATTTTAAGCTTGATTCCTGAACGATTCGCACGGCGTGTCTCTCTTTACGTGTGTTCCCTGCTTTAGATCACTCCATACAATTTCCTTTAGATCTACCAACAACTATGTAGTGCTGGGTCCTCCCTGATAGAATACATAGTGATTAGAAGGATTAGAAAGCTCCTCATATTACATGGTTTTGGTAGAACAAAATTTGATTGTACAGAAATTGTATGGTAAGGTTGTAAGGGGGGTTTTATACAATATCTCTACACAAATGTTTATCGTATGGTTGCACTTTACTAGCAGAAGGATGCAATCTTCACACAACCAATACAAATGCGCATTATAGTTACATTGTATGATGAGCTCCTCGAAGGCCTGCCGCTGGTCTCGATCCCTCCTCCTCAGCTCGGTGGAGATGTGGACCTTCCATCTGGGGTACCTGTCTGACTTCATACTGCTAGCCATGGTGGCACCAGACTTACATGGTACTAGGAAAACAACAATGTCCTGTGTGTACTCAGCACTGTGTGTGCATGTGTGTGGCACATCTGCTGCCCAGCACGTGATCACCTCTGATTCTATACATGTGTTCACAAGCAGGCTGTGTGCGGATTTCTATAGAAGAGGAGATGGCAGGTCACAGGCTGAATGTCATTATGTGCCCAGACCCTCCATTCCCGGTGCAGTCAGCTCCAGTGCTGTGTATGGCTCTGCACTATAGTTGTGTATATACTCTACAACTCCATGACACTGAGGACAAACATAGTGCATGTATGGAGGTAGACGCGCCTGTCACCACCCCTATGTATGTATCTACACCAGCCCGGCACGTCCTCTCACCCTGCTACTCCTCCGTCCCCCTGCTATCCCTATAACACGCCAGCAGCCTCCATAAACCCTCTAACAATTATCTGCGTGACCCCGCCGCTCCGGCTTCTCTCTCACAAAATCTCTCCACTACACTGTCTCATGTCGATGACGTAAGAGAAGGCGCAGGCTGCTACGGGGGCGCGCTTGTCGTGCACGGATGCTGACTACTATTATCTTCTGGCTTTACCTCACCAATATTGTTAACATTTCTCCACCAACGCGCTGATTTAGTCGGCACTTTTATTACAGCGTTTTATTATCATTCTGTGTATAAAGTGTGATTAGAAATAGCAACATGATTACAGCCTCTTTCAAGCGCTTATTGGTGAAGAATATGCAGTAACTAGGAGGTGATTGGATGTACAAGGGGATGCGCCCGCCTTTACGAATGATTGACATTTTCATTACGAGATTTGCTGCTTTGTTTACACTCGCGAGAGTGAGCTGCAATAGCTGAGTTTTTGGGCCAAGTACCTGAAGATGGATCTATATGACGAGTTACCGGAACCGCCGCAGCTTCCTGGTGAGCAGACCGGGCGGTCCGGCTGACATATGGCTGCCTCAGGCAGAGTGGCTGCTATTCATTACTCCCAGAGACCCCCATGTCAGGCTGTACTCCTCATACACAGACCAGAGTAATGGCTGCTATTCATTAGT
>CM070035.1:35318154-35341040 GCA_036250615.1 Ptychadena robeensis
GCACGAAAAGCCGTTTTACCCGTGCTTGCCGGCTCTCCGCCCAGCCCTCTACACACCTCCAAACAGATGCCGGCGGTGTGTGGAGAGGAGAGCGGCGCCCCCTCCATTAACATGGAGGTCTATGGCGCCGCCCCCTTCGGTGTAACAGATGACGTCGAAGACACGGGGCCGGAAGGGCTCCGTATGTCTTCTTCAGAGCCGCCGGCACTCAGAGAGACGACGGTTTTGCCCGATCCCGGCACAGGCACAGTTTGATCAGCGATCAAACTGTGCCCGAACTGAGTTCGGGCAAACCGCTAGGGAGGTTAAAGTGCTATTTGCATACTTGCAAGATACAAAATCTAAGTTTTGCTTGGTTATTCACAATATATGAGATACTTGTTTTGGAGTAAGATTTGCTTTTGAAGTTTGTCAATGAAGTTTGGAGGTTTTGCATTAATGTTAGTAATGTTTTACAGCCACAGCTGGACCATCTCCTGATCCAGGACCACCAAACGGCAACACCACCAGCAAGCGCAGAGCAGAGACCGATGACTCGGACACCTGTGAGGGCAAACATCAGGAAAAGAAAGTTTGTAAAGGTTTTCACACAACTTGAAACTGCACATGGAGTTTGTGTTCCATAATGTCTGTCAGTCACGCAATTGCAATCCGATTGTGTGCTATGTTACTATGTTGTCAGCACAGAAAGTCTAGAACTTTTTTTCTTTCGGGGGGGGGGTTTAAATCTGTGTGGAAGTGTTGGATCCCCTATTAGAGTGCCGGCAACAAGGGGGCACAATGACCGCAATAAAAACAGGGTCACAGCTGGATTTCCCTCACTTTGGACACATTGCCTCACATGTTCTATAATGCAACAATGAAAAGCTGGCTGGTCTAGACTATTCTCTACTCATCAAAAACTTTATGAAAAGGTTTTCGGCTTTAGATATATTGTAGAGTGAACCTGTGAAGTCAGAAAACTAGTAAATGCAAAGGCATTAGCTTAGTCCCTCTTTGACTGGGGAACATCTTCATTTTTGGATTCTTACAGAGGTCATTCCAAATTAAGGTTAAGGCCCACTTTTTAATTAAGCCACTATATTCAATTGGCAGATGTTGGTATTGGAGCTTATTTTCATACATGAGAACAGAATACAGCCTGAATTTTGATTCAGGCTCCCCGAGCACCAGTGACTGCTTTAAAGACAGACAAGAAACTTTGGGCACCTAAGTCCTGTTTAAGGTCAACATGGGTTGATTTTGCGTTTGATTCCCGAATGATCAATCCGAGTGCACGTTCATTGCTCGGCAATTGAACGATGTCCACCATGACGATTGATCCTGATCAAATGAAATGTCGATCCATAAGGAATCTAACATGTTGGTAAATCCCTGTTCAATGGCCATTACTTTGGAAAGGGACCCTTGACCCCCATCCAAAGTATCGGCCAGGGATTGAGCATTGAAAGTAATGTGCATCAATTCACCTATCGCTTTTTGGTGTGGTGTAAGTTTGTGGACAAATAAAAAGCTAAAGGGCTGTGTGTAATGAGAATGCTGACCCAAATCATGATTTAAAGGTAGCCATACATGTTGCTTGTATTAAAGCCCTTTCACACTATATGCGTTGTGTTTCGTTTTTACAGTGCTGCATTTTCTCATAGAAAACCAATGTTACCATTCACACTGCATGCGTTTCCGTGTGTGTTTTTTTGAAACGCTCTGCTGCATGCATTTTTCATTGATTTGTTAAAAAAGGCAAATGCAAAACGCAGATGTGCAAAATGCGTGCCTTTCAAAAATGCATATAGTGTGAAAGGTTCAAATTATTTAGAGCCAGATTGACTTTGTTGAATACAGAGCCATAAGGAAAGTAAAACAAATGTCAAAAGTTGAGTATGTAAAGGCTGTAAAATTGTATACATCAGGAAGATAATATAAAGAGATCCAAAAAAGCCAGTCAGTGGTGCTCATCAGACCTCCCGTTTTGGCTGTAAAAGTCACGTTTTTATGTGGCTTTCCCGGCCAAATACCGATTTCAAGAAATCCCCGATTTTTCCCGGGTTCTTGAAATCGAGCTGTTCTAGCAGGGAGAGGGCGTTGCTCCCATCGCGCCGCCCACATTATAAGCACAAGCGGGTGGAACATAAGCAGGGAGAGTAACGCCCTCTCCCTGCTAGATCAGTTAAAAGGCCGGCAGACGCAGGTAGTGACGTCAGTGACGTCACTTCCGGTACGTGGAACGTGGAAGAACCACAATCCATATATTGGAAGTGGCGTCACTGACGTCACTTCCTGTACGTCCCCCGGTTTTTAAATGGCCAAACTTGACTGGTATGGTGCTCATGCATGATACACACTTGGATTATGGAACATGACAGTTGCCTAAAATCCAATCCCTTTTGACCCTTTAGCAGCTAAGTGAGAATTAAGGATGCAGCATCAGCCATTACCATTATCATTTATGGATAATATCAGCCATATCATTGAGTCACTTTGGTTATAAGAGTGCCGTTCATGCAAGACAACCAAATTATATACAGACTCTTTATAAAATCATCAATATTTTCTTATTTTTACATTGTGAATCTGCACTTCAATGTCTTCCAGCAGGAGGCAACATGACCTTAAAAATGATCTGTAGTTTAAGAAAAAGCGAATCCGTAACTTACAGAGCTGCAGTGATATGGACTCTGAGCTTTCCAAATTTCATCTAAGGCTATGTTACCACTTAAGGCTGCCATACACACCCCGACGGGTGCAGACAGACCTACTCCGATATGCACCGGAATGCAAACGTGATGACGTCATCACGTTTGCACCCTGGTGCATTATGGGGCCCCTTCAGTCGGCCGGCACCCTTTGTGTGCCGGCCATTAGCTTCAATGAAGACGCCGGTCTGCATTGAAGCTAATGCCATCGGCTTCCATCAGCCAGAGATTATCGGACATGTCCGTTCTCTGGCCGGCCGAGCTGTGGGGCGACAGGAATCGTCCGCCCCATGTGGGCACATGCCGATAAGCGGTCGATTTTCTCCACTGTCAGGTGAAAAATCGGCCGCTTATCGGCATGTGTATGGCAGGCATTAGGCGATTAATCGCCTGGGGAATCGCTGGCGGACGATCGTCTATTCATGTCTATGGGAGCGATCAGAAAAAAAAATCAATGGGGACAAGCCCTTTCAAAATAAAAGTGGGAACATAGCCTTAAGAATAGGATTTGCTAACTCCTCTTTTTAAATCACCCTGTAGCTATAATGGACTTACAAGGGAACAAGGCGAACACCATTGGCGGTGGGTTTTGTAGCCAGGCTTACTGGGAAACGTTTTCTTCTGCTTATAACAGACTAATTACGAAGTCTCCTGTCTGACCTAGGCATTGCTACATTGCTGTAGTTTACAAGACTTCTATTTAATTCTAAAGATAGTTTTTTTTCTTCTAATATTGTTGCTGTATGTTATTTCACTCAGGCGATTTTGATGCACAGTAAATTTATTACACAATAATACCAGAATTCAAATAAAAGTTTACTTGTCATACCCAGTATGGTAATGATGTATGTTTCCTGTAATATCGTGTGCTGTTAGAAAGTGGAATTTGCTTAAGTAATGCTTTGTGTTTGCTTTTCTTCTGTTTAGGAATCTTGGCTTTAAAAGCTTATGTAGCAGAGCGACGAGGAGAGCGGGAGGAGCTGCAGGATGCTCATGCCATATGCTATGATCTTACCCAAGAGTGTCAGCCAATGCCAGTAGATGTGTAAGTAGCCAGTAAGCCAGGTGTGGTTGTGTGCTTTGCATGCATGTGTGTTCTTTTGTTTTTGTTTTTTTTATCAAACTTTTATTAAATAATTGCACATACAAAACAAAAGGCCAACATGGCCACCAGTACACGTTTGTAAAGAATAAACAACAATGGTCACCATCACCTGCCCAATAAAGATACAAAACAGATTAAAAAAAATAGAACCAATACAAATTACACAGTGACATATTCCAAAAAAATACAAAGAGTATACAAAAATGATACTAAGACAATACATAGCTAGGGGAATGAGGGAGGAAAAAGCAGGAAGCCAACCAGACAGTAAGTAGAGTGTATGTAATGTATGTGTCTGTGTGTGTTATGTGAATGATTTATGTCTCTGCATGAGTGTATTGTGTGTGTCTCTGAATGATGAATGTTTCTAAATAATGTGAAGACCAAGAAAAAAGTTGTATGAGTTGTATTTCAGATGAAGTTTTAAGGCCATTTCCCACTAATACACAATACTGCAATTCAAACACAGTGAGTGTGAAATGGCCGTCAATCTGAAACCGTGTAGTTTGAGGGGGGTCGATATAAGGTGGGGGGGGGCTTGATAATGTTCCTATCTAGAAAAGGAGGGCCATGCAGGGAACGTTTGGGAACCACTGCATTAATATTCACATAAGAACAATTGTTTTCCCCTTTTAAAGCAGGATTGTACACCTTTTGTAGGTCAAGGTTGGCATACTTTGCAGTCTTTGATGGTCATGGAGGGAGCCGTGCAGCAAAGTATGCATCTCAACAGCTACATCGGAATCTAGTCAGAAAATTACCTCGAGGTGAGTATAACGTTTACATTTTACAGCTTGTGTTTGTAGAATAGTTTCCTATTCTATAGATCTGGAGTGTAACGTCTTTATGTTGCAGGTGAGGGGAGCAGTGTGGACAAAGGAATTAAGAAATGTTTCATTGATGCTTTCAAGCAGACAGATGAAGAGTTCCTAAAACAGGCAGCTAGCCAGTGAGTATCTTTTACAGGTGACACTTCTTTGTATTAACAAATATATCGCTTCCACATAAAACTAAATACATTTTTAATTTAAATTTTTTTTTCCTCAAACACAACAGCAGTGCACCAGACACAAAATTCCCTTGTAAATATTATAGCATGTAGGAAATAAAGGTCTGCTTAAGATGAAAATCGAGGTTTTAGGTGCATACACAGCACATGGACTTCATGTTACCCTTCTCAGCGTCTGCCTTACCAGTCCCATGTCATTAAACATCTTTGGACATGCATGGTGATGATATGGAAACACTTTTGTGTCTACATTTACATAATGTGAAAACAATGGTAGTTCATGCTTACCAATCCAATCTTAATTTACAATATTCCTAGTATAATGTTAGAAACAGGTTATTCAGTAAACGTTTCTGAGGACTTTCTCACACTTGCCATGTTTGCGTTGCAGTACCGCAAATCTGTGTACCTGAAACACTATTCACACACTTGTGTTTATTTTAACACACCACAATTTGTTTGATCGTTTTGCAGCCACTGTGCAAGCGTTTGCCATACACTTATATGGGAGACGCAAGCATAGCTCAGTGAAAGCCTCTGGGTCTCTGGTGGTAATGGCCGCAGTAGCGTTACAGAACAGACAGGCAGTATTCGGACAGAAATGGCAGTATTCAGACAGTCGCATTGGCTGCGGTGTGAAAGAGCCCTGAAATGTTTCTGATCTAATTTTCACTATTGTGAAAAAAAATATATCTGAGAGGTCTGCCTCTTTGCAGTTCTACAAAAACACACATCTGACTGTTCATTTTAATTCTGTTAAAGAATATGAACAGGATGACTATTTTAAAATTGCAAACCAGGTTAATGGCTACAGTACCCATCATAGACATAAAGGACTTGCATTACATTTAATTAATACAATTCTTCAAGTATTGCACGTAATTCATCACGTGACAATTCACGTGTATCTTGTGTCGCACATTACATCTCATATTGCATCTCTACGCATTTTGCGATCAAATTCGCTTCATCAAGAGATATTAGAGCAAATAGAGTTGATGGGCTAGGATGTGAGGAGAGGAGGAGATTTTTAGTAACCAGTAGTTAGGGTGTATGTTTGTAGAAATTGTGAGGGAGTCCATATTGCGAACTCGCCTCATATGTGGTTATGAACAATTAGGAGGGGCTCCCATCCTCCCTCAGAGCCCCTCCTAATTGTTCATAACCACATATGAGGTCAGTTCTCCTTGGAAGTCTAATCTTCCTTTCTCTTTTACTTTGCAGTGTTTTTAACTAACGAGCATTTGGCATGGCGAGTGTGGCCATTCATCTAGTTTGCTGTTTTGAATCACTTAAGCCCCCCATACGCGCTTAGATTTTTTGCCCGATATTAAGCTTAAAGAGCCTAAATCGGCAGCCAAATCGATCTAAGCCATTACGGACATGTCTGTAATTCTTAGATCAGTTTAATACTTTAGATGTGGACACGGTGTCCCTGTCTATAGTATGATTATGTAGCCTCAGATCCATTGGGACAGAGGAATCAGCCTGTCTGCAGCTGCCTCCTGCTTCTCTCCCTGTGAGGGGGGAAGAGAGTGGGGAGAGGAGGTGCTAGCAGCTCCCTTCCCTCTCCCTTCTTTCTAGGCTGACTGAACAACCGGCATCCTTAGATGCTGTTTGCCTGACCTGACGGACATCACTGGCACACAAAGGGTGCCTGGGCCGATTGACCGCACTTGATGATGTCATCACGCAGGGTCGATCGGCCAAAACATCGGGTCTATACATGTATGAGTCTAAGGGGCCAGCACCTTTAGAGTTTGGGGCTAACCTGGAGCAACGGATGAATGCTTTCCACAATGGTTGCCAGAATTACAGCTGCATATCATTTTGTATAAGTTCACTATACTGGTTTTATGTTTTTATAATCTTTTGATATAACATTGTATAAAGACAGGTTCTCATAATGTTGTTGTTCCCTTTTGTATATAGGAAGCCAGCGTGGAAGGATGGGACTACTGCCATTTGTATTTTGGTTGCAGATAACAATTTGTATATTGCCAATCTCGGGGACAGCAGGGTGAGAAACTAGAATCTGTTTTGTAAAAGGTCATTTAATTATGGTAATTTAACCTTCTGGACGTTCAGCCAGAGTTATCTCGGGCTAAATAGAGTTGCTGCAAAGGATGAGCCCGAGTTAATTCGGGCTGCTGAAACCTGCAGCCAGGTGGCTTGCAGGCAGCCCAGAGACTAGCTGCTCTTCTTCTCTGTGTCCCCCGCCGTCTGATCGTCAGATCCCAGTGTTCGGGATCGCAACGGCGGGTGCGCAATGACGTCATCGGAAGGGGGAGGGGCGGGAAGTTCAAAATGTGAAAAAAATTAAATACAATTTTTTTATTTTTTTTGCCCTTTATGGTTTTTCTTTCATTCTGACATTGATTGGAGCGATTTTTGCCTCCAATTCAATTCAAAATGAAAAAGACTCATTTAAAAAAAAACATGTATTTGCTTATTATGAGTTTTCTTTCATTTTGGATTTGATTGAATTGATTTCTCTGTATGCAATCAAGTTCAAAATAAAAGAAAAGGCATAAAAAGTAAATACTTTGTAAGGGTTTGCGCCCACTGCGTCTTTTTGTCCCACGGTGGATGTAAGTCCGCAGCGGGGAAAAAGATGCAGCGAGGACACTTCTCATTAGAATGAATGGCACAGTGTCCACTCTGTGCTATTTAAGTGGCGTGTCCGGATGATATGAAGCTGTGGAATACCGTGTCTTCATTGCAGCACCGCACATTGCCGCCAGAGACACCTCAAATCACTGGAGATCAATGGAGGTGTCCCAAGACGCGGAAAAACAGCGCTCGTGCTGCATGTATGAATGCAGTACGGGCACAGTTTTTCTGCATTTTGTCTCCGCTAAATCAATAGGGTGCGATCCCCCCAATGCGGCAGGAGCGAGCAGTAAGCCACAGACAAGCTGCAGGTAATCCGCCGGCCAGCGTGCGACATTGTTCCCTGAGTATGAGTATCAGACTGCCTGTCAGTATTGGTTGATTTAAAAAAATCATTCTAGTTTGAGCAGATTTTTGTGTTTTCTATTTAATTTTATCATGAAATGTGATATTTAAGCATTTGAAACTTCATATACTTTAAGATGTCTACTAGACCTGTGTTTGGACATATTTTGGTCAGTTACAGGCCTACAACATTTTTGTTTCAATAAAAATCATACATTTGAGCATTAGACTTATTATCTCATATTGGTGAGTATTTCTCCAACTGTACAGAAAATATTTGGTATATTACTTTAATTTATTGAACTGTATGAGAGAAAATATTGTGGAAACATCTTAATAATAACTGCAGTAAGGATTATGAGGTTTATTAAACAAAAAACATTATTATGTTTTCTTACTACAAATTTAGGCTTAAACAAATGTTAAAGGTTTGTAATGTACTTTGTCTTTTGATTTTAAATTCCCTGAACACTGATTTACAAACTTCATTAATGCTAAACTGAACAGGTAAAAACAAGCCTATGTGGTTGTTTAGAAATAATTTATTGGACAACAAAACTTTGAGTATCGATGGAATTTTTTTTATAGCAAACTGAAATTTCATATGGGAAATGGTTTTGATAAGTAGGTGGGAGTGAAGCTCACATCTTGGCCAAGAGATTGAATTATGTTTGGCATTATGTGAGTATATTTACGCCATTACCTATTTTTGTCCTCGTAATGTAATATATATGTAATGTAAAGTGTTATAGCTAAGATGGTCAAAAATGTCTTGTCCTAATGATCCTGCCCAGCAAAGCATGCAGTCCATGACCACCACATATACTTGAATGTTGCTTGGCAGAAACCCTCTTCTTATGGTTGTTGTGTACATAGACAGTGTGATATAATGATCCTTATTTCTCTCCTTATGTGAAGGCGGTAATGTGTAGGATGAATGAGGAAACGCAGAAGCCTACTGTATTAAGCTTGAGTAGAGAACACAACCCAACTCAGTATGAAGAACGTATGAGAATACAAAGAGCGGGGGGAAATGTAAGGTGAGTACAAGTTATGTAATTGGTTACAAACCATTTACACTACTGCAGCATCTCCTTCGATGTATAAATACAGTACAGTACAGTATGGAAGCCAAATATTTCCTAGAATTACAAAAATTTTTAGCCCCCATTATTTCTGATAAAACTGGCAGATTGTATCTGACACATCTCCGGTGTTGCCTAATACTGTTGTCGTCAATTAGCCCATCATATCTCTTTTCTGGGCGGAGGAGCCCCTGTCTTTGGGGTGTGTACAATGTTCTGCAGGATCAGCAATTTCTTTGAAATGCCAGCCAGTTATCAGTCTAAGCCACACTACACTTGCTGCTCTGCCCGAGGGTCAAATTTGCAGAAAAAATTTCACCAACATATGGAGAGCGAGATGCCTCCCTGCTGCAATCACTCTCTCAGAAGACTCCACACTATCTTACTCTGCCTTATGGGAACGCACAATACACAAACTCAACCTCTTCGGTATTTTTCCTTCATGCTTACAGATACACAATTTCCATCACTCACTTACTTTAATAAAACAGTTGGAGTGCAATGGTGCCAAATTAATACTGTAGTAACTTAAGATTGCATGTTTTTGTAGCAGACATGTGGTTTACATTTGTTATAAATGCTTTTAAGTTTTCTCTTTTGACAAGCTCATGTCATTTGTACTACACAGAGATGGCAGAGTTTTGGGTGTATTGGAGGTGTCTCGCTCACTTGGAGATGGACAGTTCAAGCGTTGTGGCGTCATTAACACCCCAGATGTGAAAAGGTGTCCTCTCACAGACAGCGACAGGTAAAGCAGGAGAAGCCTATAGCTGTCTCTTTAGCAGCCAGAAATAAGGATGACTTTGTTCCTACAAAAAAAATTGCCGTGCACAGTATTGCAAAATGGAGGGGAAAATTTTTCAGAAGAAAATATGGTTTGTGAGTGTTTGTTACTGACTAATGTACACTGTACGGTTATATTTGTACTGATGAAGGCTGTCATAGATCACCTCCAGTTTGACAAGGAAAGTTTTTGCATAGTGGTCCCCCAACAGTTGCTAGTAATCTGTCTAGCCAGAATAAACGGCAGGAAAAATAGCGTATTTTTTAGACTATAAGACACACTTTTTTACCATTAAAATCAATGGTAACGTGCTCCTGTTTTTTGTAGTCCGAATGTGTGAAAAAATGATTGCTCATCTGCATTAGAACTAGCAGTACCCATTCTCTGTAAAATGTCTCTCTCCATAAGTTTGTCAGTGTGTTTAGATAGCAAGGTTGTGTATTTACATTTACTTTCTGCATTGCAATAATTACATTTTGTGACCCATATTCATATCTCCTCCCATATGTAAATAGCTACTCATGGGTAAGTTGTTCAGTGCCAGATTGTAATTTGTGCCTCTTCAAAAGTTGGTCAGTGTGTTTCGAAAATGAGTACTGCTAGTGTATAGACACATGCTAATGTTTAAGCCCTGCAGCCAAGACCTTCCTCCTGGTACTGGCCTTTTGCCGGGAGCAGTAAATACATGCATGGTCCAGTCCTGCCTAACTTTTCTTCCCCTAATTTTCTCTCCAAAACTGTGTGCCCTTATAGTCCGAATAAAAAACATTTCTATGAGGTGGAACACAGGAGGGCAGCTTCCAATTCTCCTCCCACTTCATAGCACAGAGTTTGTGATACTTTTATGTGAAAACGATTGCATATGTATACAAAGCTTTTTTACACCTCAGACTTTAGTTCTCCATTCTAAGTAACTATTATATACAAATCCTAATATTTCAACTTCCTGATGTTTGTTTTTGAGGTTTGTTTTGCTGGCATGTGACGGCCTTTTTAAAGCTTTCTCACCGGAAGAAGCTGTAAACTTTATCCTGAGCCACGTTCAGGTAAATATACACAACCTGTGAAGTATCATGCGCAGCCCTAGCTGGCATTTTGATTTCTTATCTTATCTTCTATGGTTTTTTTTTATAGGATGAAAGTTCTGAGACAGAGGAGGGTCCTGGAGACAGGGATGGCCGTTATGAATCTGCCTGTCATCGCCTTGCTAATGAAGCAGTACGGCGAGGTGCTGCCGACAATGTGACCATACTCATTATACAGGTTCAACACTGATATCCGTGGTGTGGGTAGCTGAGTGTTACCAGAAAACGAATGCATTACAACAGCGACATCTTCCACTGTACTATAACTTCACCAGTGTTGTACAGCTAAGGTGTCAGGAAGCACAGTGCCATAACCCTTTTAAGGACTGCCAAACGAGTACTGGAGAACTTTTCATTCTGTTCTGTTTGACATTCAGATCATGACATGCTCGGTTTGAAAGCCTGTGATGTTTTTGGAGATAGAAGACATGAAGGGAAATGTTTGTGGTTTGAATGAGTGGTTGAGGATTTTATGCTCCTTGTTTATTTCAGTAAAAAAACACATTTTGTTTTAGTTGTAAGTTTTACTTTGTATTTTTACATCAAATGGTGTTGCAGTTACCTTTTACTGGAGTACATGAAGTGTGTGTCTGAACCAGGCAGTTGTTGCACTATAACTCGGGGATGGGAAATAAAATGTTCCACCCCCTACTTGGAGGATCTATTTGTTTACTGAGATCAAATACATTATAGTGTTCTTAGAAATATATATTATGAATATACTGCATTAGTTACTGTGATGGTTCAGGGCTTGCACAACACTTTCCAGGTACTTTTTGCAGTGTCTGAGTTCAGTACAGTGGCATTCAAGGTCCACCATTTTGTATTTATTTATTGCAAGTACCCAAGCAGTATCTATACATTTAGTGTGAGCCAACCCACAAACACCTACACACTGCTTCCAGCTTTTGCAGTTTAGGTGGTACAGTCAATCAAATCAGTCTATTCCATATAGCAACTTCTGAAAACTCATGTGCCCAGCTTCATTTATGATGCTGGGTGGGTGTGCAGCAGGGACATTTTAATGGATACACCGGACCATAAGACGCACCCAGTTTTTAGAGAAAGAAAACAGAAATTTTTTTTTAATATATTAGCGTTCAAATCAATTGGGTTAATGCAATGGATTAAATTAATGCAATATCAAATTCAACCGCTAGATATTACAAGCAGCATTACTATCACAGCACAACACTTCATCCTCCTCACTGATCCTCTTTACTGATCGGGAGGGGGGGCAGGCGCAGGGGGGGGGGGGTGGCTGCAGATCTCCTCTCCATCTCTGGCTGCCTGTATCTGTGCAAGCTGCAGAGTGATTACAGCTTACACGGAGAGAGAGATAGATGGAAGTTCATCTATTTCTCTCTTCACTGTTTATATCAGCAGGGCTCTGAACTCTGCTGGCATAGGCAATCATTAAGTTTAGATGGGAGATCTGGCCGTGGCATGCTCCTTGCAGGGAACATGTAGAGGGGACCCAGAGCTTTACCTTCCCTCTACCCCAGACCCACCACCCACTTATGCAGAGATAGAATTAGAAGGGGTTACATTAACGGCCTCTTTGCCCTAGCTTTGCTGTGAAAAAAAGGTACCTTACATTGAACCTAGCTGTCCTGCGCTGCAGTACTATATCACAGCTGCAGCACAGCTAGTGTGAAAGAGCCCTAAGTAAGAGCTTCATATGTAGGTGCATTGTCTGCTTTTTGTAGCTAAACCAATTTGCTATATCAGTGCTATAGATGTGTATAGTTACACTTCTTGTGTATCCCCATTTAGATGTTTTAGGTTGAGTCTCATGTCTCTTGCCACATACATGTCAGAACATTTGTATAATGGATAACGTGGACGCCAAACATACACTATGTTTTCTGCTTACAGTTAGCTGCATTTTATTTATGTATTTATTTTCTGACACCAGGCACACTCCATAATGATTCATCTTAAGGCAGGATTGTTTCAGATAGGCAATGCGATTAAATAGCTGTTTGATGTATTTCCTTGTAATGCAGTAGCTATGCAATCTTTATGATTGAAAAGTCTCCGCTTCACCTCTGTTCTACAATGTTACTGTGCTGCTACTACAATTGCAGAGTCATCTCCAGTTCCTGATATCGTCCTGTAGATTATTGTCCGAGAAGAACTCCGCTGAAGTCTGAGCCCTTTAGTAGTACAATCCAAGAATCCATCTTATTCTCCAGAAAAAGTGATACATACTGTCCTGCCTACAAAGAAAAAAACACAAGTAACTATTTTATCATCTTAAAGCTCTACAGGTCAAATTGTAGTCAAAGATGCTGATTGTAAGCAGGAAATATTTATTACACGGGAAGGGAAAACTGTAACCAAAATAACACAACTTGACCAAATGCCATTTCCCCCAACATCAGTCTGCTTGTGCCAGTAGTGCAAGGGTTTATGTTGTGTATCTGTGTGGCACAGCATCTGTGTCTGCTGGAAAGGGTGGAGGTGGTCAGAAAATTAACTTACTATAAACCATGCATTGTGTAAGTGATGTTCCATGTCACATCTGGAATATACACCCAGGGTATGAGTTATAAATTGGGTGGAGCACACCAGGATTTTTCGACACATCTCGGATCCACCATTTCTACTACCCTTTAGCAGCAATTCATCTACATTGAACCTATGGAACACCATTGATTACCTATAAAAATTGCCTTACCAGGAGAACCTTGGAATACTACTGTTAGGATCTACACAGGTGGCCACGGTGTTCCTTGCGGCTGGTGATTGGCTCCTCGTTCCCCACTGGAGTTTTGCTCCGGGGGTGGGGGGGCTTGATACAAATTTTACCATTTGACCCACATCTAACTGTTTTGGATTAAGGCATCCCCTGAAGAAGTTTACACATTATTGTATCTGTGCTTTGAATGACGATCACCAATGTGGCCTGGAAAGTCCCCTCGCCCCTGGTTAATCTGGGGGGAAACTCTGGGTCATAGATGGTAATCTTAACTAAATTTTGCTGTTGAATTTCTTTTAGGATGTTGGTCACTCCACATCTGATTGTCTCGCATGGGTAAATCATTATATGGAAAATGTATGTTAAAACTCATTCCTGTAACTTAGAATAAAGTCACACCAAAGGTCACTAGGTTTGTTGTAGATGTTAAAGAACCTTAGTAGAATCCCTTCACAACATACATTGTTGTGCGCATACTCATTGTAGCACCACCCCTCACAACTTTTCTGGTACCAACCCCCCAGCTCAACAGGGGGTCCCAGGCAACTATTTTGCCAAGGGCCCCCAAAATGCTAGGACTTTGACAGGTGACATGGCTGAATATTATCCTAAATATTTTGTGTAGTGTCATGTAGAGAGCACTAAGTTTGCTTTATAGGAATGTAGTCCATTATGTGGACTTATAGCTTGCAATGTGCTGGTTCACAGGAAATGATGTTCTTTTATTGTCATTGGTATTGTAGGATACCCTTCTTTGAGCTGTTACTCTTCCATAAGCCAGTGATTATAGTCCACAGCCGACATACACTGAGCACTACAGCCACAGGTAACTAAGTCTAATGTCTTAGGCTATGTTTCCATTACGTCAGGACCCATTTAGCGGGAGGTCCCAATGTAGCAGATAGACTTACCTGCTCGGCGGAGGATCAGTCTTCACGGCGCCGAGCCGCTCCATTGATGTAAGGCTGAAGTAGGCGAGTACTTTCTGCACCGGCGGATGTGTAAATAGACCATCCGCCAAGCAGGCAATGTCTGTGAGATACGTCGGGACCCCTGCTAAGCGTATACACTTAGCGGAGGGGTCCCGACATATAACGGAAACAAGCCCTTAATACTGAATAATATTATATGTTAAATATTTGACATTTTTAAAGATGTAACAGAAACAGATTTAAAAGAGAAGAGCTGGCAGTTACCTGTACATGTAAAACTCCATTAATGGTGATTGTTGATGTGATCCCATTGGATTTATAGTTGAAGATGTGTTCCAAGGAGCTAGAAATACAATGCACTGTGTTATGTATCTGCATCGAAAGATTAAATATTCAATTCAAATTTACTTTTTTCTGGGAATTCAAGTAAAGGTATCCGTACACAGATTTTTTGGTTCAATTTGGTTTATGGTTTGTGGTGATCGACCATTTGTGATTTGAATGCTGCCCACCATGAGTGATCGTTCATGTTCCAAGAAAATGGGACCCAACATGCTGATAAATCCCTGTTTGATCCCCAGTACTTTGGATGGGGACCATCAAACGCCATCCACATCGGGGGATTGATGCGCAGCATCTTGGGGAATTGATCCCTGGCCAATACTTTGGATAGAGATTGAGGGTCCGCATCAAAAGTAATGGGAATCAAACAGGAAAATACTGACTAGTTCCTGTTTCAACCTTTTTGGGTCGATTGTTCAAAGATTTATACATGTATGGCTAGCTTAACAGTCTCTCAATGTTGTGATTCTGCCCAAAAATCTACTGTGCGTGTTGGGCTTGTGCAGCTGCTTTAAGCCCCCCATACACCTTCCAATCTTACCATACAAGGTCCGTACAATCCACTTTTCTTCTACCAAACTCATGTAATATGAGGAGCTTTCTAATCCTTCCAATGACTATGTATTGTATCAGGGAGGACCCAGCACTACATAGTTGTTGATAGATCTAAGGGAAATTGTATGGAGTGATCTAAAGGTGTATGGGGGGCTATAGTGAACACATTTTTGTGGCAGTTAAGGGGTCCCTCCACTTACTGACGGCTGTTTGATAGATGATCCCTACCACCTGGTACCGCTAGGGCGCCCGTCGATTGGACGGGAATCAAGAAGCACCACTTTAGGTGCCAGATTCCCAGTTAATCCTTTGGTCCCAACCTTAAGAAATTACAAATTTACGAACACCTGCTCGACAGACCTGTCTTCGACCGTCAGGAATCCACAGCTAGATTTGTTAATAGATTAGAGCACAATCGAGAGCGGTGAATGTGCACATTGCTCGGTTGTGTCCTGAACTATTAAAAATCGAGCCGAGGTTGGACACCTTTATTTTCCTAAGGAGTAGTTGGAGTGGGCAAGTCCGCCTCTTTTGTAGAAAAGGGGTTTGTTACAGTTTGTTTTAGTTGCTGCATTTACATGTTGAGGCAGCTGAACTTTGGTTAAAGGAACCCATATAAAACGCTACTTACAGCTTGTCCTGACACAGGGAGCAGATACAGAGTTGTGTGCGCAGAGATCCCTGAAAATGGTTATTTGTGTTTTTCTGAAAATCTGCAACAAATGAAATGGTTACAAAACATTTATATATGGATTTGTAGGAAAATTTTAAGTTTATCGTTTGATATTGCCAGAAGAGGATGGTTCTTTAAAAACAGTCTCTGTGTTCACTTTTTAGTAAAGCCCCCCATACACCTTCAGATTCCTCCTTACAACTTTCATGAGACCTACCAACAACTATGTAGTATAGTGACCTCCCTGATAGAATACATAGTGATTGGAAGGTGTAGAAAGTTCCTCCTATTACATGGTTTTGGTAGAAGAAAAGTTGGTTGTACAGAAATTGCATGGTAATTGTATGTGGTGTATGGGGGGCTTAAGGTTATAGGCAGCAGTGACCATATAACCTTTAAAATTCCCTAGCCGAAAGCAAGCCTCTTCTGAAAAGAAATATGTTGGTGGTCCCTAGCAATTAGAATCTTTCATAATCACAATAGTAGAGTGTTGTACTGCATTAGCCATCGATGAATACAGAAAGTTTGGAGTTCAAGTCATACCGTTTATTGGCTAACTGAGTAAGCCAATAAAAGGTTTTACTTGAACTCCTAACTTTCTGTAATCTTTCATAATCCAAACTGTACATAAATATGGAGGGCTCTAGCTCTGAGACTTTTCGAGTCACTGACCTTGCACAGTTATTCAGGTACTGTGAAGCAAGCTAGACCATTAGCCCCCCCCCCCATGAGAGTGAGGTGAAACTTGTAAGACTCTGGATCTCTGAGTCTCGTCTCCCCGCACTCGCTGGTGTGGTTGGTTGGGGAGCAGTTGTTTGTGAGGTCTATATCACCCCCTTTCAAGGTCCCCACCTCCCCCCAACAAACATCTCCACTCCGGGGAGAGAGGGGGGGGGGGGGCAAGTCTCCTCTACTCTCTCCCCAGGTGAGCGCACGGATAGGGGAGAAGACATCTGGGCATTGGAAAAACATTTCTGATGCCGTCCCCGACATAATGCCGCACTGGGCAACCGCCCAGGTTGCCAATGACTAAAACCACCACTGCCATTAGACCAGCAATAGACGGCTCGATCCATGGCCAGCTTGTAGCAGACTCATTAGGAACAGTCATGAGGAGTCAGCTACAGAAGTGATGGGAATCCTGTGTGCTCCACTAACACAGGGATTGCCAGCAGGTTGTAGCCAATAACTTGGAGAGGGAGGAGACTCCCCATCCACAGTAACTGACTACAACAGACCTGATGGCTTTTTGTGTCAAAACTACAAGATACCCCTGTAGTTGCGGGTGACTGACCACCATGCATTTGGCTTGAGCACGCACACCGGTCGATTGCCTGCAACTACTGGTGGGAATCGGCACGTCTATGGCCGGCTTTAGAAGCTAAAGAATTTTTAAAAAAATCTTGTGTTTTAAGGGGAACCCACAAGTAAATTTATAATAATCTTACTTTAAACATTATAGGATTGTAAATAAATGAAGCTTTTCATATCCAGGCTCAGTCTTTCTCTTGGAGTTTGTTGTCTGACTCTAAGCTGTACCCACAATTCACATTTTGAAAAATGTATACTGATGTAGAGAAAACATTGTTTACATGTGACTACACTATTAAACCTTGGATGGTTTGTACCTATGCAGGCGATATGTTGACTTCTGTAACAGATGATGGTATGCTAACCTAGGCAGGTGTGTTTCTTTCTATAGGACAAGAAGCTGGGAAATGGTATGTGTAGATGCCAACCATGTCCTTAACATGGACCGAAACTCAAAATGAGACAGAGATTTTTATATCCACATATTTGCTGTGTAATGCCTCTCCCCTCTGCTTCTGCTGTTTTCACTGTACCCGTGTGTATTCATGAAATGTACATTGGGACTATATTTATGAAATGTGTCATCTTGTGTATGGTTATCACTAGAGATGCATCATGAAATGCAAAATGTCAACAACAACATGCAAATGACATGCTTAGGTTCAGCCTGTATGTAGTTTGCATAATACTATAAAAAATCTGCATCTCTAGTTATCACCTCCAGACCTTCCTTTCTTCCCATAGAGCTGGTTTACCTCAATAGCTTGGCAGTAGGTGACAATGGGAGGACATGGCTAATGATTTATTCCTATAATTGATAACGACCATCCTTAGAGAAACAGACAGGTGGTAAAACCCATTTGAGACCCTTGATTACAAGCTAAGTGTGAGAGTTTAGGCCTTCTTTAAGGTAAGCCTGAACTTGTCCAGTCCATGTCTCTCTTGGGGGTATGTGGCTAGTTACCTTATCTGAAAGGCAAGATTTTTACCAATTCCTGCTAGCAATGGCCATGTTCATTCAACTATCATCTGCCATGTATTAAGGGCCATTTCTAGCATTTAGGGGGCCCTATGCAAAGTTATTACATGGGGCCTACTGATTTGTTGAGGTGGGGGGTGGAGAGTGCTATTATTCAGCCAGCCGAGTTGTTGAGCGGAGGGGGGGGGGGTATATGTTTGGTTATGGTTTGGCTGGCCCAGTTGTTGAGGGGGGAGGGGATCGTTCGGCTATGTGTGCACATAGAGGTAGAAACGGAATGCATGTATTCGTCTCTAAAAGCCTTTTATGCCTGTTTTATAACTCACTACACAGTATGGCTTCATAGTATGATCTGAGTTTTTACTGTGTGTTCAATTTAAAGAAAAATAAGTTTAATTGAAATTCTTGGAATCCACAGGTAGGCGTTACAATCAGATTTCACAGACTGCATACAGCTGATCATACATATCAGTATGATTGTGCACTCTCTTCTTGATTTGCAACAACTTTGGTGAGGAGACTGTAAGATGAAGTGTATCGTTGTGTAGATGTATTCATATGAAATGCAAAGATCATATTTAAATAACATTTGAATAAAGTAATCATACTCTGATTTGCTCACTGGTATTACCAGAGTTTGTTGTTCCGCGTGGCCCCAGGTCCTACAACGGACTCTTGTTTATTCCAAAAATACAAAATATAAGTGTCCAGTCTGTGACTTACCAACGTGCAGCCTGGCAAAGAATGCATACAGTCCGGTGTGAGGAGCAGTGTATCTACCGCTGGTAAGGTTCAGGCCAGATCCTCTGTAGAATGATCCCTCAAGGTGGGGCTATATGGAAACATAGAGTTACTATTAGTGGAACAAATAATAAAGGTAAATGCAACAATATTGGGGGCATGGCATGTGTTCTGTTTTCCTTAATATGGTGCCAATCAAAAAAGTTCAAAGTAGATCTTGACTTTGTTGTTAAATTCTATATAAAGCCAAATGTTTCTTCTAACATTTTAGTGAGACTTGTAACCACAAATCAGGCTTTATTGTTGCCTATTCTTGCTCCTTTGGGGAGAGTTCCCTTTTACTTCATGTTCCATAAGCAGAACAGGAGGCGAGGTCTCCTGAAGTCTATTATATCCCCAATGAAGACATATCTGTTTATTACTATTTCAGTGACAACTTCAAATGTTTTATTTGTGCTCATTTTTGATTACCACCATTTTTAGGATAAAAACTAGGGTAGGCCTCCTCGAAGAAGAGCATAGACGATGTTTATAAGCTCACAGGGTTGCTAACTTTTCCTTTTACAACCTTTGGTATAAGCAGGGGTGCACATAAGTGGTACTCTGGTACTCAAAACAGGCCCAAAAACTAGCTATGCGTACCTGCATTATTGTGACAAAACTCATATGCGTACTAACAACTGGGAGGCACTCCATGTCTGGGCGGCCATAACTATCAGGTGCACCTGAGGAGTCAGGCATAGAGAGTAGAGATCAGCAGCACAATTGGCATCCCTCCCACAATAAATCGCTGTATAAACAACTTAACTTTATCATGTATACACTACTGTAAAAGTTACATTTATTTGATTGGCAAAATTATTTCAGTTTTTATTTTTTAATGTATACAATTTATGTGGTGTGAAATTGGGAAGACAGACAGTGAGGGAGACAGTGAGTACCAAACACTATCTCCTAGTACTCATCTGAGGAGAACAGTTATGTGCACCCCTGCGTATAGCTCTTTTAGAGAACCACCAATCTGCCCAACTGCTGTTTCCTATGAGTAGGACATAGGGGGGTACCAAATGATTGTCTTGCCCTCTCTATAAAAAAGAATTATGTTCTGCCTATCAAAGATCACCGTTCTCCCCAGAAAAGTCCTTCATCAGTTCTTATTTTAGAATCATAGCACCATCTGTGTTCAGGCATTATACACAGAGCCATTTCTCCCGCTATGCAAAGTATGTGGGTGCATAGTGACCCTGGGGGCCCCGTCGGGGATCGTGAATATGAATGCATGTAACTAGCACAGCCCCCCCCATTGACAATCTTTTCATTAGTCGAAAGGGGTGCCACTGGCATCAATTTGTATAGGTCCCCCAGGCTAGAAACGGCCCTGATTATACATGATCATATTCTGGCTCTTATTGCCTGTCTTGTGCTCTTTCATTGTTTCCTATCACTGTGATAGAGGAAACATCATCTCAGCCCAGCCAAAGCAAGAGGCTGGAACGCTTATGAACATCTACATTTTCAGTATAGTTTAAATCAAGGGCATATTGTTATTGATACATAGTAAATATTGTAGATTGTTATACACCAATGATTGTTTAATGCAGATTTGTAACATTAAGTAAAAGTGGTCAAGTCACAGACAAACAGTCCTGTCTTTGTTTAGTATTGCACCTAGTCGGGTTACGGCAAAGGTAGAGTGCTGCAAGCATTCCCTGGTATTGTAATTGCAGAAATTATTGGGAAGAGTGATAAGTCAATAGAAATATTCTCAGTTTAACTCATCACCTCATCTAAAGGAAACATGGCATAACAAAACCATTGGCGTGCACAAACTACAATTGTAGCGAGAGAGTGTGTAGAGCACAGTATTCTACAGAAATATCTGGCATGACTTTGTTGACTTCTCCATTTCCAAATTTAAAGAAGTTGAACTATATTCCACAGAGACACATCAGTAAATAATTTTTGAAAAACATAGATATGCTTGTAAAGACTGACCAATTCGTAGAGCTGCAGCTCCCTCAGTTCTCCGGCTTCCACCTGAATGTCACTTCTGGTTTTACATGTAAAGGCAATGGGTACCTTCGCAGGAGCACGCTTGTAATTCACGGTGTTCTCCCCATCTTTCTGTCTCAGCAGTACATCTGTCATAGAACAAAACACGTATGATCGTACAGTAATTGCCAATTCTCCAAACAAATAAAAATCAATGTTCAAATCATCATCTGGACCAGAGAACTAGTCTGAATTCTCAACCAGAAAACTTATAGGGCCCCAAAAGTAAAAGTACGGCATGCATGGCAGCATAGTGCAACATAACAAATCGATCGGGTATAGCAGTGCTTCATGGAACATTATCAAGCCCCCCCCCCCTATTCTAAATATATGTTTCATCTAGAGATGCTTTATCTGATTCTAGGCGTAATGATCTAGAGAGCTTCTCAACTGGAACTAGAGCCAATGCACCAACCCAAGAGCCACCGATTCAGCCAAGAGACATTCAGATTTTTCTTTTGGATATCTGCCCAAATAGACAATCTATCACAGAAAATGCAGCTGGAAAATATAAACCTCTTATACAACATCGCTTTAAAATGATACCAACCACTCAAAAGCTGCAAAAACTGGGACAGCTTCTTCTCCCGCAGCACATGGTTAACAGAGTGACTCTGATGTCTTGAAGGTGCCGGAGCACCAACTGGACCTGAGTGATGATGCTGAAACCACAACATGTAAATTATATATTTAATACGGTTTTATTGCTAATGAATATAATGTAATTTTCCCCCAAACGCCATTATTCATAAGATTTTCTCCCTTCGCTATACCTTGTTTTTTATATTTTAGGACTTTTGGTTACACATTACCCTTGTATATGTTTTGTATACTATTAAAATTCGATAACATACACAGTTTACTTAAAAAACTGATTTTATATTTTGTTGCTGAAAGTGGAAGAAGCCTTTATAAGACTAGGTCCTAGGTGCCCAACCTGCGGCCCTCTGGGCGTTGTTCGGCGGCCCCCCTTGGTCCTCCACATGCGACCCCCAAAACCTAACTGTTAATGCATAGGACATAGCAACTTAACTGTTAAGTGGTCACATGGCGACCCAGCTTTCCTAATCAACTTGTCAATGTTGATCGGGGAAACCAGGTCTACATATGAGCGCTGCACCCAGGGGCAAAAGGGAAGGGGGGTGGGTGCTGTCGGGTTTTGACTGCCTGTCGGGGTCTGGTCCTCCTGCTGAGATATGTCAATGGAGGGAGGGTCTGGATCGATGTTACATGTGGCCCTTTAGTGATGCAGAGGGCCGCACTCGTGGCCCTACATATAAACTCAGTTGCCCACCACTGCTGTAGGTACCGGGTTTTATTTCTACAATACACACATACTGTTATTTTTGTTTATGAGTTTGCATTGACATTATTACAATGGTTGTTTTTGGAGATAATGAATTTTTCTGCTGTCATATATAATCATATACACTGGTATCCAGCTTCCAAAATATAAAGCCATACGATTAAATACAAAATAAATCCAGCTTTCTATTCCGATTGTAAAGTATAACTCCATTCAACTGGCAAAATGAAATATCTTACTCTTGAGGTTTCCTCTTGTCCTTTCCGCTTGGTTTTCGCAGCGTGGTCAGAAAACATAAGCCAGGTATATCTAGGCTGCCACAACGGTCTGTTCTTGTCTGTCAGCTCTGATGTAGAGTCCTTCTCCTTTGGGGGTGTCAGAACAGGGACGCCTACTGATGGCTGGACTGTGGCAAATGCTTCCTAAAAATAAAAATAATTAAAATACAAGAGTCCAGATTAAAGGACTAGAGAAAAAACTATGGTGTGCAGAATTCCATAGTATCCGTTGGTTGTACTTTGGGAGCCATGAGGCTCCCAAAGATGCCCTATGTCTTATTTTCAGGGATGTCT
>CM070035.1:35341140-35357854 GCA_036250615.1 Ptychadena robeensis
TGGAAATACATTCAATTTATAGGCACAATTTTATAGGCACTCTTACTAATTTTTAAGTAAGTAAAATTGGTTTAGTAATTCTGAACGTGTATTCATGCTTATACCACTTGCATATTTAGTCCTGGCAAAATCATACTCCAGAATTTGTCATCATTAGTTCTACCTACAGTATATGTTGGTATTTGTGCTTTCACTTGGGCTTTATGTCAGATTCCTACGAAAAAAATCTGTGTAACAGATAGATCATTTCACTGGTTCAGAGACAGCAAAGTGATGCCTTCGCAAAGCGCTGCCTGATGAGCCCAACCCTATTCCTGCTTCTTAAAGTCGGATGTTGCAAAGCATCTGTAGATAGATGCAACTATACACCATTGCATCATTCCTCTCACACTGGCTATACATAGGCAGCACAGACCTAACTGACAAAAAATAATGCATCACTGAATCGTCTGATCCGCACTCTCTGCCAGAATCAGGATCCACAACCCATTAACCATGGTTGGATACACTGGTGCTAAAATAATTACGGTCCTACTCCAAAGCCAAGTCACTTTAGTAGTAAATCTCAAAGTAAAAGTCCAACTTGTTTATTAAATCCAATAAACCAACTTTCCTAGGGGTCTCCTTCTCTGACATGTTTCACCCCTCAAAATGGAGCTTATTTGTAGAGATCACTGAATAAGTGGGTTAAACAATTGAGAACCAGAAGGTCATCTGTATCAGTTAGAGTTTTATAATGGCCTATTAAGCCATAGCCAATAAATATACTGTATACTTTCTGCTCAAAAAATAAAGGAAACACTTGGAGTAAAATTGTGTTGTTTAAGTGTTTCCTTTGTTTTTCTGAGTAGTGTATATACCTTTATAATCAGGGGTGCACATAACTTTTTTTAGTGAGCTCCATAGATGAGTACCAGGAGATGGTGTTTGGTATTCATCCCATATGTAGGGTGGTCTTCCTCACTGTCTCCCTCGCCGTCCTCTGTGTCAGCTTCCTGCATAGTAAATTCTGCTGCAGATGGACCTCCATGTTCCTGATTGATCCTCCGATTAGCTGTCTTCATCCACAGGTCACCAGCTGGCTTTGGGTCACATGTAACTCTCACAATACAACACCGTTTGATTCCCCAGATCTCATACCTCAGTAGTACAACCCCAAAATTGTCTGGCTTAGTAACTAACCCCTTATATTAAACATTCATGCAAACATACAGTTTGGGTAAAGTTAGTATTCCACATCTATACTCATGTTTCAGGTCAGTGGACCAGCTTGACATACAAGCAACTAGTATTTCCCAAATAGAAAAAAATCATTGGTGTGCTGAAAAAGTACAAGATTTCTTTAAAGGAATATAATATATAACTGAGAGGGATACAATAAAAACCTTTTGCAATTTTCTTCAGGTAATCCTCAAAACAGTTAGCGTGCCAACTTCATGCCCTATGTCCTTTCTTATGTGGGATTGTGGATTTGGATAATATATTTAATTAATGATGTCCCTAGCTCTAAATGTTATATGGTACATTGATCATTACAACAGATATGTACATAATCAAGAACTGTAATAGTTTCCAATCCATACAAGGCACGTACCTGGAACTTTGATGCACGGTTTTTATGGGTGCAGGCAGGTCCAGCGCAGAGAACAACCAGTATCACACCCATGCTGATAGTCATTAGCACACATCTCAGAGGGATTGGCCTTCCATCTGCATTCATAATACTGGTACACTTGCAGTCACTTCAGATGACCTGTATTATATCCAATAAAGTACAACTAGAATTTGGTACAATAAGTGTCTATGTGCTGCCAGATACAAAAACCTTCTAAGGGAGGGTCTGCATTACTAAAACTTTTCCTTACCACCTAGTCAGATATAGTAAAATTACTGTGTAAATATATAACAAGTTGTCAAAGACTAACTCTCTGATATAAAATTTGGGTAAAAATAGAGATATTTTTCCAGTCTGTGCTTTCTGTCTCTCCTCTGGGTTGCTGTCTCCTCTGTGTCAGTATCTCCTTGTAGCTGGGTTGTCCTCTTACGTTAGATAACAGTCTAGTATACTCTACGCCCCACACACGCACATCGAGAACCTTAGAGTATAATTGTGAGGTTATTCCAAGAAACAGACTTAGAGGAAACTTTAAGGTGTTTAAAATTTGAGAATGCCGCCTGGACTCGTAGTCATCTCTTACACCCTCTTACTTATGCTTGTATTTTATGTTCTTTCTATTTCATGTTCTCCTTAAAGGAAACGGATGAAAGATGATCCCATCTTCATTGAGAAACCCGCCTGTCCTATTTAATTGGAGGAGATTTTTTTTCCATGTCAGTCTACAATTGAACACTTGGACTTTGTTGGGTATATATCCTAATCCGTTTTAGTTTTGACTTTTGGAAATTAGGACATTAAATTCCATAGTGCTTTCTGAAAGAATCCTATTTACTGTAGGAAAGCCAAAATATGCAGGACTGATTTGTTTCAAAATAAACAACGTTCAGGGTAAGGAAGCTAGTGTCAGAATTTACTTATGTCAGCAGGTCCTGAAATTAATGAAGTGGTCTCCTGGTTGGTTGCATATGTCCACAAACCTCTACTATATTACTCATAAGAAAACAAATCATAGGTGAGAAACGCTTCCTATGACATGTCAGATGCATTGAACAGGAGAACCCATGAGCATTAATAAATGTATTCTTTATTATGATCCAGACTGGTCCTGATTTTCCTTTTGGGTCCCCAGTTCACCCCAATGGGACAGATTGGGTCTTTGTCGTTATTCAACACAACATCTATTTGGTGGATGAATCTGGAACATCTTTGGTCAGAGCAAGAAGACAAAACAATGCGATAGCAGAAAGACAACAAACAGGGATGAAGAAGTTATTTTGATATAGAACCTTTATGTCAATAATGCCTATTTGTAAAAATGTTTCCTAATTATGTTCAATTTTACTCTTTGATTACTAGCAAAGGACTGTTACTAGTTGTGTTGACTGACCTCAGTACCTCAAAGCTTTTCTTATCATCATTCTTTCTGAACGTAGCTTTGAATATATGTCCAGTGACTTTGACCTTCCATAAAAATTCAATTTAACGGGTTTAAAATAATGGCTTTGTTTACCCTATTTCCTTAACGATGTAACTTATAAGTTACTCCAGTACTTTTTAATTATGATAATCCTTCAGGCTACTCACCTTTATTGTAGCCCATCTCTGGAATCAACCTGTCTAAAGCCAGCCATACACATGTCAATACTTTAGATCAATAGTTTCAATTTGTTTAGCTTGTGCAATGTATATATTGACTGTCAATCTAATATTGATTGATGGTACAACCACACAGTGTAATTGATTGTACCACATTGGAAGCAGAATAATGCTTCTGAAAAGAAAATTCTATTTGTCAGGAACTATGAGGGATAATCCCCCAAGTAGAATAGAATAGAAGAAAGTTCTTCCTTTTCCTAAACTTTTTTTGCAGATTCTCTTCATAGATACAAGTAAACCTTCTAGCTGAGATTCTAAATTAGACACAGCTCTTAGTTGTTGTGTTCCTACTTTAAGAATAAAGGATGATTTATGGTACATCTATGTTTTTAATGACCAGAGTGGACATTCCGGGGAGAATGACAGCTGCGGCCTAGGTAAAGGGTGGTATGTTGGTATTTTAGTACCGGAGACAGGCAAAAATAGCAGCTACACTTTTCACCGCAGAGTTAGGCACAAGTTCAAACCCAAAAAAAGGCAGATTCTCTCACCCCAAAACACATTTCAGTTGATAATAAAAAAGAATCCCAGTGCAATTTTTTTCCACTTCAGTGTCAGCAACTCCATGATGGCAAGGGAGAGACATTACGTTTTGGGAACCTGTTACACCAGCACTACTGACTTGTTGCTACTTACTGTTTTACATGCATTACAGCGCTACATTTTGCTACACCTAATTTCTTTGGGGGGTTTACAGATTACAACATGGGCTTAGGCTATGTTCCCACTTTCGACTTTGAAAGAGCCGTTTCAAGCCCATTGAAACTAGTGTAAGCGTCTGGCGGGCGATTCCACCGGCGATTGAAAATAGCGAGCGTAGATGAATAATCCCCTAAGTGGGAACATAGCCTTAGAGATATCCCTACAGATGCTTTAGTCTTAGTTTGGCATGGTGTAAACGAAGAAAAAGGGTAAAGGCAGGCCTTTCTAAAACGCAATGCCTGCACAAACGCTCTCATGGCTGGAGTAGAGATGGTCCAACTTTTGTGTTTATTTTGACTGTGTAAGTTCATTTCAAAGCCCCTTGGTATTGTAGTGACGCGCTGTGTTTTATGCTGTATAGTGCTTTATTATAGTTGGTGTATGTCCCTTTAAGGGCTATACTTCTTGTTTATTAGTTGCTGCAACCTTTTTGCTAGGACAGGGTTAATAGCTTTTCCCGCTGTATAGGCTCTCCTTCCAAATGTAGCAATTCTGTTCTGCCCAGTTACAGGCCTTGTAGCGGGGTGCAGGGGTTTGCGCAGGGTGAGGGTGAAGAATGCTCCTGGGCCCTCTGAGGAGATAAATGGGAGCCACCCAGATGAGGCGGGGGTCACTCCAAGGATTGAGGATGTAAGACAGGTTTGCCCTGTGCCCCTCTTCTCTGCCGGACCTACCTTTTAGGTGCCAGCACCGGCGTACGTACAGCCAGGGGCGGAATAGTAAGTGGGCTAACTGACTGCCCGCCGCCGCAATTAAATCCACGAATAAACTAGTCAAAATGTGCTACCATCTCTATTGGGGAGTATTATTGTAATGAAAGCAGGGAACCTGCATATGTACATCAATTAGAGAAACAGTATTCATATTCCTGTAGTCCAAAAGGTTTTGTTTAAATCTGCTTTCTTTTTTTTTACAAAAAATGTGTGTGTGATTTTGGTATTTACACCAGTGACTTTGCTATAAATTAACTAAGGACAATCATGTTGGTAAAGTCATTGTGTAATATGTATACGGCAGCTATTCATGCTGGGTTCCTCTAAATATTTCCCTCTTCTGAACACTTTGAATGATAAAGAAATGGAGCATAACTGTTATTTTAATAAATACTTTTGTTTTGTTTTTTTAAAGTTGTTCTCTTGAGTGATTCTGTTTTTCACTTCCAAATGTGCTCTAAAGGCCCCCATACACGTGTCGGAATCACATGCAGCCCACCTTGTCCGATCGTTCAGGAGCTCAGAATCGGATCCGACGGAGAACCAACATGTTGGTCTTTCTCATCCGATTCTGCCCAGATCAGGGGGAGTTGCCATTTGTGAGGTGGAATCGGAGGTGGAATCGCACACGGAATCGTGCCGGAATCCGCTCGGACAAGGTGGTATGCTGCGATGGATACTCTTAATTGGCCAATTGATCACACCTGCGATTCCCGGCAGATTTGCCAGAATCGATCGGATGATGAATCGGTTGGACATGGAATCCCACACGTGTATGGCTAGCTTAAAGGAGCTCACAGCAACCAATCCGAAACGGAATAATTCAATGGATGGTTTATCAGTACTACTGTTGGAAGCCAAATTTTTTATTTTGCACAACTTATAAACTCTTGTCGTCTTTCATCACATACATAACATACATTTATTTTCATGAGGTTTTTATGTTGGGGTTGGTTGGGGTTTTTGTACTATACAGTAAATGGGCAGCTTGTTGGGATGGAAGGTAGGGATGAGATGATGGGTGATATAACCTTTACTGGGTGGCATTTTCTCTGCTGCATATTGCCATTAGTGATGAGCGGCATAGGCAATATTTGAAATTGCGATATTTCGCGAATAATTCTACTTATATTCAAATCTATATTTGTGAATATTCGCAATCGTGAATATACACGAATATATACGCAAATCTCCTTGTAATTACCTTTAAAATGAATGGTCACATGTGCTATTTATTTTCGCATTGCAAATATATATTCACAATCCATGCCCATAAGCATCCCAATGCGAATATTCGAAATTGCGAATATCCGCCTCCATATTCACGAAATTTGCGAATTCTCGAATAGCCGATATTCGCCGAATATATTCGAAATTCGGATATTCGAGCTGAACACTAATTGCCATGATGACATAGGGAAGAAGCTGGTAAGATATGCGTTAGCTTGGATATATAGGCAAAGACATGAAATCTTCTAATCAAACAGAAGTATTAAAAAAACACAACACAACATTTTAGAGCATTTCTACATTTACACCTTGTAATTGTGTGAAGCTACTCTCTGTCTATTAGCAGTACAAATCACGTAAGCTGGGCATAGACAGGTTGTTTTCCTGATGACTGCTCAGCCGACCGACCGGGCGTGATGACGTCATCACGCACAGCCGCCAGTCCCCATCCGAACTAATGGGATCGGCCATGAATTTACCGGCATGTCGGATCACCGTGTGATACGACATGCGGCAGATTCCTAGGCAGTATATGACCAGGGTGCTCACCTGATTTTCTGCCGACTTGACAGCTGATCGATTGCGGTCAGTGGCGATTGGCTGTCAACTATCCCCAGCTATAGCCATACATTATTCTACATAGTGCTAAATTACTTAAAATATAAAATATAAAAGCATGTACTGTAAATACATTTAGTTGACTAGCTTAACACTGATAACAATGAACTCCAATGTAAGTCATTGGCAAACATCACATGTATGAAGCCAATTACAATTTAGAAGGATGATCTGCAAATTGATGTCCTCCAAAAAAACTCCACATGCTCAGCTAAGCTCAGCAGTGAGATGTAGGGTTGTCCTGCACTCTACACGGGGCTTATCAAACTTCCATTTCTGACTGCCCTTGGAATATGTAAGGCCAGCGAGAGGGGTCCATGAAGATGGCAGATGTGCAGTGATACATCCAGCGATTCGGCAGGGCACCTTCCCGAGTCCAGATATCAGCACTGCTGTCATATGACTCCATCACCACACTGTATTCACGTGCCATACCATGCCAGTGGCCACCCGTAACATAGATCCGTGATCCTATAGAGGCCATCCCTCCATTCTCATGAAGAGTGTGAAGGAGCTGCACCTGCACAAAATACAGAGGGGATAACAAGATCATTAGAAGGTCAGTATTTAACATGTATGTATATGCAGAATTTCCTATCTCTTGGCATAGCACACCTTGGGCCGTGTAAATACCTTCTGTTTTAAGAAGGCTTGATTGTGCTATGCACTGCTCGAGTTGAGGGCTTTTTGATTCCTTTCATCCCTTCTCACCATAACCTTCACTGGTACTTCTCTATCTCTTGGCATGAATTTATAAAGCAATATAGCAGTATTCCACTAAAGCAGGGTACAGACCTGCAGATATGGGCCGGATCAATGGCCGCTTGGAGCGCCGTGCACGCTCACGGCCATCTATCTGGCCCATATAATATGCCACTATCGCTGTTTTCGAGCGGGACAAATCAATCCCACTTGAAAACAGCCATATCAGACATGACCGTTGATACGGCCGATGTCCGTTGCTTTGCCTAGAGACCGCAGGTCTCCAGGCAAAGTATCGGCTTAGCTGGGGAGAAAGCAGAGCCGTCTCTCCCCAGCTCCGCCGATATCTGACAGCAGCGTGATGACGTCATCACGCTGCTGCAGGGAACATCGGACGGCTCCAATATCGAGCCGTCTGTACCCTGCTTATACCTTCTCCAAGGTCAACTCTGGCACTCATGTTCTTCTAATTTCACATGGCAAAGCATACAAAAGTAAAAACTGACCTGGATGAGGAAGTTACTGTGTATAAATTAATTAATTTTGACCACCCAGACCTCCACTACACATTGATACAAATAAAGAACCAATACTAAGGTGCTCAGAATTTAATTTTTTTTTTTATCCACATGTACCTACAAAAACTCACCACTACCACCCCCAAAATTAAAGAGTTTGGGCCTCTCTCTAAATAAAAACATAGATGCCATGTTAAGAGAATTTTCACTGATTCATTATAATGAGATATTTATAATATCAAGCAAGAATCCCTATATAGAAGTCCTCACGGTGAAACTAAAAGGACCCTTTATGTGGTATTCAAAGTATATTAAATGCAAATGCAATATTTCACTACTGGTTCTCTTGGTTCAACCAGTATAGTCCATCAAGTCATATCTACCCCGGAGGAACCATTGGCTTGGATCAGCACAGACAATGGCAGTCCTATTATCCATCAGATCATACTTGCCAGCATGCCAGACCCAGCAAACCCAAAATTTAGTAGGTAAACCTCTGACGCGTTTCATCTGCGCCTATGTAAACTTTGTCAAGGTGTGTAGACAAAAAACAAAATTTTTTTGGCGCTTAAGAATGAACATAGGAAAACAGATACCCTCTGCAATGCTTCTATTGCAGCAACAAGTACATTTGTCTATAGCTCCTGCAAAAACCCCAGGTTGTAATGTGCATTGTCACAGATGTAGCATTTTCATGGGATTTCTATGAAATTACTTGTTGTGGACCATCCCAGTCTGTGTGCCATAGTGGTAAATGTAGCTTGTAGGAATACACACATGTACCGTTTCCCCCGAAAATAAGGCATCCTCCAAAAATAAGGCACCCTTACAATTCTGCCTCATGGTGAAATATAAGCCACCCCCCCCACGAAAATAGGGCACCCCGAAGATACAGTGCTGTAACTCTGGACAGGGGGGATCAGAGGGGGCAATCAAAATGACACAGGAGGATCAGAAGGGGTTACTAAAATGGTCTCTTGTGCCATTTTGATTCCCCCCTCTGATCCCCCCTGTGTCATTTTAAGTGATCCCCCCACCCTGATACCCAGCGCCGTATTCTTTGGCAAGACATTCCCGGAAATACGACTTAGGGCTTCTTTGGGAGCAAAAATTATTATAAAACACTGTCTTATTTTCGGGGAAACACGGTATGTATGTGACCACATTGGAACCACTGAGCAGTAACATGGTTCTGTAAAGGAACATCTAATCGTCAGGTCTTTTTGTGTTAATCTCCTAAATTAAATATATCAGGAGCAATATATTTCTGTACCTAATAAACGCTTACCTTCTTCCACAGGTTCTCTTCTAGAAGATACATGTAAACTTTCTTGGTGTTGTCAGCAATAAGATAGATAGCGCCCCCTAGTGCACAACACTGAGGAGACGAGAGGTACTTTGGAATAAATGGTGATGCGATGGCACTCCAGCTATCTGTCAGGAAACAATAAGACAACAATTAAAAAGAAATCATGCTAAACAACAAACACTATTTTAATGCCTGCCATAGAATTTGTAAACCATAACATTGCAGTGGTTTTGAAAGGTCATCACATATTATGGCTTTTTCAGTCATTGAAATGTTTTAATGTAAAATCTATTTTGATGCTACTAGATATGACGGTCAAGCGCATTCTGTCTCATGTTAATAATCTTATCTCACATATACTTATAGCAGCTAGCTTTTTAGTAGCACTCAAGTGCAAGCAAAGACATTCTCCCCACTAGTCAACATCTACATGTTAGAATTCTACATGTCCACCTCAGCCTCGGATTAATGACACGCTCTCTCAATTTGGGGCTTTAAGGGATCCCTACTGATTCCAGTCTACATAAATGGCCCCAGAAGGGCTTCTACCCTTCCCCATTCTCTCTTTTTTATCTGTTGCTATTATTTTCTTCCTATTTTTACATTAGTTTACTTAAGATGGCTCATGCTACAGTATGGTTTCCTATTGCTTTTTTTTGGGGGGGGGGGCTCAGGGATATAGAGGTCACATGCACCCCGCAAGCCGCTACTTCTGCATTCCAAAAGCTGGAAGTGACACTCATCCTCTGAAGTGACAATACCGGGGATACCATTTACCCCTCTTCTAACATCCCATCCCACATATCCTCTGGACATGCGTCCTCCTAGCCCCCCAGCCCTCACTTTCTCCTCTTTCTCACCATCCTCCCCCATTAGTATTCTCATGAACTGCTGGGTATGACTTAGCCTACTGACAAAGATGTTCTGGAAAAATACTATTTCAGGATGGGGTAAGGAAAGAGCTGTGAGAAACTGTAGTATCCAAGCTAACATAGGGGACTGAGCAGACATGCCTAAGGTTATGATGGACTATGTACTGATTTTATTATTTCAGTTTTTGCAGTGGATTCCTTAAGCTGAGCATACATGGGTAGATTCATGTGCAATCGATCCGCAATTAATCAAAGCATGGTGACGTAACCATGCTGTGATTGATTGCGGGTCAATTGAACAGGAATCAGTGTCCACCAAAGTGCACATCAATTGCCATTTGATGGGGACCCCGGGACACCGGGTTGCAAGAAAACCTCTCACATAACGGGCTGACAGCTGCATAGAGGAGAAAGGGGAGCCCAGCATGGTTCCCCCCCCCCCTCCGCTTGGGACCTGATCGCAGAGTGCGGCTGCAGCTTTTCTCACTCCACTACTTTGGACGGAGACTCACGGTCCCCCTCTGAAGTAATGGACATTGAACAGGGTTTTCCAACATGTTGAAACCCTGGTAAATCGAGTTTCTTCAAGAGGGATCTATTGATCCCGCTTGAAGGTAGGCATACACAGGTAAATCTACCTGTGTATGCCTTCCTTCGAGCGGGATCAATAGATCACTTATCCCAGCCAGGGATATTTTATTTTGTATTATTCTGTAATAATTCTTTTTTAAATGTTTCCAAAAAAACAAAAAACATTTTTTGCACAGATGTTCTTAACACGTGGAATGATGGTGTTCCTGTATTCCCCATCATCTATTAAAATAAATTGTAAATGCATTAAAAAACATTATAGAAAAAAAATATCTTTATGCATTTACACCAACTTTGCTTTTGGTAACCTAGGTAGATAGTATAACACTTAAAGTACATATCAATACCCTTAGCTAAACATCAAACTAATACAATTTTTATTGTTTGTTTTGCTGTTATATTTTTGTGTAGCTAGTTCCTTAAAAAATTCAAGTGGTGTCGTACCTGTGGATGGATTGTAGCATTGAAGGGTTAATGCATTGTACTTTACAGCACAAGAACCAACCACATACAACTTTCCGCTACAGCCAACAGCAGTAAAGTTGCTGACGTACTTCTGCGCTGGGCTTACTGCTGACCATGTGCCCGCGTAGGGGTCATAACATTCTACTTCCACCGCTTCCTGCAGAGTTCCTGTGAACAGAGTTTGTTACTGAGAGTATGTGGTCTTATTATGAGGAACACTGCTGAATATCAAAAAGAGTTTCTTTATATTATTTACTGAAACATCTTACCTCCAATGACGTATATCTCTCCATTCAAAGAGGCACTAGCATGGTTGGTGCGTGGATTTACCATAGGCGATAAAGGCTTCCACAATCCTTCATTTAATACAAAGCACCAGCCATGACGTGTGGACCAAGAATCATCTCGCGACCCTCGAGAGCCCCCTGGAGAACAGAAGCAAATCAGAAAATTGGAGATAACTATTGTGTTACCAACATTTCCATCAAACAAAAAAGATAGAAGAGCATTCATACAATTATATTTTAATATTACTCACATTTCTAAAACTATTCAGTATCCAGTGAAATGATGTGTTTTATTACAAACTACTAAATATAAGATTGGTTTTAGGGGAGATGTAGAGAAATGACATCTATTAATAAGGTTGGCAGGAATATCCTTCTCTCTGCAACTTTTTCAAAGTAAAGGTGGACATTGGTCGATTTTTCAATTGATTCCTGAACAATCGTTCACTGTGTGCGATTGTAGCCACCCTATCTTTGAGCGGGATCAATCGATCATCAACCCGTGTATGCCCATCTTAAAGTAATTTGTGACTGCAATGAGATATTCCAGATATTTGGGTCAAACTTTGTCATATGCCATCACCCCATCTGTAGAACATTGGTGGCCAATATAGGTACTCTCTGATTTTTTAAGCCTTACACCATATAATTAATCCATAAATAAGTATTTTCTACTTTTTTCCTATTGAAAACAATATACCTGGCGACCTCCAGTGACCCTAATCATTACTGCTGTATAGAAATTCGAGTATTTGCAGTCATGTGACCACAAGATTCATTCAAACAGATCTAAGCTAGACTGGTATGTTAGCACTCTTGCAGAGACATGATGGGGCTTCCCTTTACAGAAAGAGTTTACATTAACCTCCCTGGTGGGTTTTCCAAGTTCAGTTTTTAAGGCAAAAATTGGTAACCCTGAGCCACACTCAGGTGACTTACCTGCTCCAGGCTATCCTCCGGCGTCCTCCAGCCGCGTATGTAGGAAATCACCTCTTCAGATTTCCTTCATGAGACGTTTGTCAAAAATAAAAGCATAAGCATTGGCAACCCAGATGTCCAAGATGTCATCATTGACACCAGGGAGGAGGGTGGGTGCCAGTGTCTATGCCTGTTTTATCTGACAGGTATAGGCATCCCAAGTCCTCACATCCCTGGCATCATTGATTTGGCCCTTTGGCCAAAGTCGGGGCAAAATTGTTACGGTACGTTTTTTACATTATCGTACTGCTTTTGGCAACAGAAAACTGGACCGTTTCAAACCAATGGGGGGTTAAAGAAATGCCCATAGTATCAGTGGCTTAATACATGTGTAAATGTGCCTGTGTATAAATATTTCTGAACGCAAATGGCAGGCTGTCATACTGACCTGTAACATAGACATCATTGTTTAAGGAGGTGACAGAGAATCCCCATTTGTTATAATCTGGAAAATCTGGGAGAGACATCCATGATTCTATCATAGACAAAAGATTTGTCAGAGTGGCAAGACAACAGATTGACAGCAAGAAAGACTATGAATATGAATAATACTGACACAACGCGCAGGCTCATCCCCACTTTTATACAACCATGTTACATGCAGTCAATTCAAGTCTCATTATGAATAACATTACAATATAGAGTAAAATATTCATCTTGAAAACACTTAATATAGAATAAATTACCAAGTGTATTGTGACTGCTGCCTTTACACACAAAAATTACAACATCGCTTTTTAATCCATAGATAAAAAATATGGAGCTAGCCCCCCCCCCCCCTCCCTTGCATCAACTTATATCAGATCCTCAGGCTTTTCTTAGTTCTCAGTATGTAATGTCCCTGCTTTGTGATTTTGCATAGCTTTGTGACTATTGTTACCATCTGCTTTCATTTTACTATAATTCCCATTAGGTCCCATTCACACAGTGAATGCGAAGAATGTGGGCGCATAGGGCCCGGGCTCCCCATCACGCACAGCATATATATTTGGAAACCAACAACTTTTTTAGCTAACACCACCCAACAACTTTTCTGCTATCAGCCCACACCCCCTGATCAACAAAGTTTCTGCTAGAAGGTCCCCCCCACTCAACAGGGGGCCCCAGGCAATAGTTTGGCATAGGGCCCCAGGCAATAGTTTGGCATAAGGCTCCAGGCAATAGTTTGGCATAGGGCCCCCCTGGTGTTAATATATCCCAACAGTTGGCATTCTATAATGATAGCCTCGAATGGGTATATACCAAGAACCAAAATGTAGTGACCAAAGTCCCATAATGACTGTAAGTTAATGGAACAATCCAAAATTTTGGTTATAAATTGTATTTAATTTATAACCAAAATTTAAAACCTAGAATATAAATGTTTTCTGTTACTCCTCTTGAAGAAGCGGTATAACACCGCGAAACGCGTTGAGACGATTGTACAGAATATATATGTTTGATTGTGTATACGTTCATTGAGAGATAAAATCCATCATATACATGACTGTGCTGGATCTCATCTCATACCGTGCGAAATCATTAAAATAACTCATTTGCATTTGAACCTTTTCCCGAATTATTTATGTGCTCTCACCAAGGTGATTACACACTGACCAGTTAAAAAGTCCCCTGGTTGTTTGCCAGTTCGTACTGACAGACAGGTTTTTTTTTTAATTCTGTAATGATAGCACACTGGAATTCACTGGGATTGGCCCATTCTTCTGATAACATTCGTAGAAGCTGTCTGAATTCCTAGTTACTTGATTGCATGCACCTTCTGGCCATGGAAATTATTGGAACTCCTATATTTAAAGATTTGGAGGAGTGTCCCAATACCATTGTCAGTAGAGTGTATTTTCAGGCCTAAAAGGATTCTCCGAACACCATGTAAATACAAATATAAAGCGAAATCAGGCGGCACCCAGCTAAATTCAAGAATGAAGTCTTCAATATTAGCCACAATGGATTTTAGTGGTGAATAATAACAGTAAACGCTAACGTACTCCATTACTGGAAACAGTTTATTGCGTTTATCTCAGTTCAACACTGTAGTGATGTCACCTGGCCAAACAAACTCTTGACGCGTTTCGCGACAATTGTTGCTTCTTCAGGAGGAAACCATAACTATCATAACTAGCTATAGAGAGAAGAGGAAAATGTTTCAATCAGTCTTGTATCCAGTTTGCGAATGGTCAGCGTATGGCTGGGTGTATCCATAAGGGCCCCACGTTCCCCGGAAAAGACTGTGACCCTTCCTGCTCGGACCACTTGGCTCAGATATGGGAAATTGGGGTAAATACGGTTTACCCATAATATATGAATTAATATTCAAGCTTTACTAATATTAGTTCAAAACGGAATACAAGACTGACACAGTTTTACTCACTACTTTTAGGATTATAGTAGGCAAAGTTGGGTGATGTCCTGATAGGTTGGTCTTCATCATCTTCATCCTCGTCTTCCTCTTCCTCCAGCACCTTCCCACCTACCACCACCAGCACTTGCTGGAGAGAAGCTGTGGCTAGCTCTGTATGTCCCTTTGTCACCTGTAGGTGCAGAAAAACCACTTCATAAAACCATGTATGACCTTCTTCTCTAACATTATCTTATTATAACCTTTTCATTGTCCTTGTCTATAATCCTGTTGCAGCATTTAATAATACATCTACAATTACCAGCTCTAGCCAGGTAACAAAGGAGTTATAGCTGTGAGAAGTGACACACGTTTGAAAGGTGACAGATGTGTGAAATATGACTCGAGAAGTAACTGATAACAGGCGCTACAGTTCGGGAGATTAGTTAGGCTTCTTCACCTGACATGAACAGGTGATCAGGGCAGCACACACTTTTGTGGTTATCCAGGTAATGTCTACTGAGGTGCGAGAGTTGACACTGTGTGTGATGACACAACTAACACAAGTTCAGCAGATAAACATACCAGTGAAAGGTGACTCAAATGTGACAGGTTACAACAGATTTCAAACCCATGGAGAGAAAGTAAACCGCACAGTGACCCAGGTCAGGGGCATAGACAGGTGATATGTGCACTCAACCTGTACAGGTGTCAGTACGGATGAGTTGTGAAAGTTCAACACGGGGCCCATCATGCTTAATTTATGTTCACATTACAAAATTATTCATGTAAAAACCTTTTCCATATCAGTATTTTTTTTATCAAAAGTACAAGTGACCTCGGTAATGTTATCAAATGATATTTGTTTGCAGTTAAGAATTGATATAAATATCTTTACTTCATAGTGCCTAACAAAACCATTAATGGGGCGTATGCAGTATGTGTATGATGAATTGTGCCCCCCATACACCTTTAGATCACTCCATAGAATTTCCTTTAGATCTACTTACAACTATATAGTGCCGGGTCCTCCCTGATAGAATACATGGTGATTGGAAGGTTTAGAAAGCTCCTCATATTACATGCCTTTGGTAAAAGAAAAGTTGATCTCTGCAATGAGTGCACATAATACCTAGAGGTGTTCTAGCATTGCCTCAGGGACAATGCAGTTACGTAATCATGACACTGGGCGCATCCTCATGGGGACAACAGACTAGGAATTATGAATGAATGAGAGCTTTTTTGTGAGCGCAGGAAATGTAAAAATATAACAACGTCCCTGACATCATAAGTGATGTTGGTAATGCATGGCTTAGGGCTTGTGTCCACTTCTAACTCAGAGAGGACATTTCCCATTCTTATGAATGGGACTGTGTCCACTCTACATATTGTCCACTGTGCTGTTTTGAAGCTGCGTTGCAGTGGACACATGGCCTTAAAGCGGATCTATCAACACGTAGGTCACTCCGCAGTATCTGCTGAAGCACATTGTCCTCTGGAAACATGTTCAAAGTGATAAAGTTGCAAAAAAAGCTTGTAGACTGTTTATAAATCAAATATGAAGTTCTCAAAGGAAAACTTCTTTTTAAAGTGGACATACCATCCATTTACATTGTCACTTTCAAATGTATAGATTACCATGTAAAGTCACGTGAAACTCTGAGATTGCCCTATAATGCCAAAGGTCACTACAAATTAAACAATGTTGGAAAATATTTGATATATTTACTCTTCTAATTCTTTTAAATATGGAGACCCTATCTGAAACATACTAAGGGGCTGTCTCTGATATTCAGCCAACCACATCATCATTTGACAGATCTTGGCATGTCATTTTCTCTTATCAGCATCTATTATTCTCTTGAGGAGAAGTATGTATATTGTAATAACTGAATGAAACAAAATGAACTAGATGTAATAAAATACTCTACCTCTCCCTCTCTGAGTACACATATTATTTTTTAAACCACTGAATGATCACTAATCAATATGTAAAGTAAATGTGTTCATATGTTGTATGATTAGTAAATATTTTCCAAAATATCTACCAGGTTTCCCTAAAAATAAGACAGTGTCTTATATTATTTTTGCTCCCAAAGATGCCCTACGTCTTATTTTCG
>CM070035.1:35357954-35371002 GCA_036250615.1 Ptychadena robeensis
GGGCCTTATTTTCGGAGGATGCCTTATTTTTGGAGGATGCCTTATTTTCGGGGAAATATCATCACTCACCTCTCCAAGATTCCTTCTGACCAGTGCTCTGCATGATTCTGATTCACTAATCAGTGGTTCAGCTTCCAGCTCTTGTAAACAGTGATCGTTCAGGTTGGAGAGCCTGGCTACATTTAGAAGTTCTAGAAGGAAGGGAGCTCTGGTCTTTTCGTCTTGTCTCACCCACTGAAGTATTGCCTTTGCCCGACTTTGATCTTCTGTCACTTGTAGCAGAGGATCCCCCAAGTACTGCAGCAAACGCTCAGGAGGCAAAAGTAGAAATTCCTCTTCTTGAGATACAGCCTCAAAGTTCTCCTGTAGGAAAGACCAGGCTTTAGCTGTTACCTCAGGGCAGCCATGGGTTTCACCAAATTCCCAGATGCCTAGACAATTGGTGGCATCCATTTGTTGCTGCAGATAGCGGCTACACACCTTTCGCACAGCAGGGAAATTTAGCTGGTTGGAAATACTAATAAGCCCCTCCACATTGTCCTGGTTGATGGTGAGGCGGCCAGTGTAGCTGAAGTTAATCAATGTTTCCATGAGGTCTGCATCAACATCTTTAATCTCCACATGAGCAGAGATGCTATCCTGGAAGTTTCCAGTGAACATGGTATGGAAATATTGGCTGCAAAGAGCCAGCACTGCCCGGTGGCATGGAAACTCTCGTCCTTGAACAAGAAGGGTGACATCGGAGAGTTGAGGGTTAAAACGAAGAGACTGTAGGCCAGAGAGTATAGAGTCTGAGTGGGAGGGGAGGGAGAATTCCAAATCATCAATATTCCTCACCATGCTTTATTCTCAAAAGTCTTTACTACAGGAGGACAGGCATTGACCAAATATTCTGCAAAAAAGAAAGTTCAAGTTCAGTGACTATGTACGCATAAGGCTTTGTTTCCATTGAAGCGTTCCCGTGCGGTTGCAGCCGCGCGGCTGAACGCATGCCTAAAGTGTCGCGCGTTTTTGCGCGTTTCCGCACATTTTGTGATGCGATTTTTTTTGTATTGCAGATGTGGATGCGGTTGGGGCGCTGATGCGTTTCAAAACGCTGCAGCTAGCGTTCAGAAACGCGCCCTAAACCGCATCCGCACCCGAACTCGCACAACCGCACCAGTGGAAACTATATTGAAGTTTCCAATGGATGCGGTTGTGTGCGGGGGCGGCCGCGCGGCTGCAACCGCACGGGAACGCTACAATGGAAACAAGCCCTAACTGAAGTTTTACTATGAATCATGGATAAGTCCTTATATCAGAAGCAGGTCTAATATACCAGCATAATGTGTGATATCAGTAATAAAGCAGCATGATTGGATATCAACTTATACTTCCAGCCAGGGACGTTTCTCCCACTATGCGAAGTGTGCACAATATGTGTGTCAAAAATTTACTTTTTTCTGCAATCTAGCCCCAGGCAACAAGCATAGGGCCCCTAAATGCTAGAAATGCCCCTGCTTCTAGCCACTTCACCTGTGCGTTGTTTTTGGAAGGGTGGCCTGCTTTTCATTGTGATTTTAACCTCCTGGGCATTATGCCCAAAGCCAGTACAGGTGCAGTTTGATCTTGGATCAAACTGCGCCCATACTGGGATCGGGCACAATCGCTGGTTCACCATTAGCCTGCAGCGTTTCTGCTTCGCTGAAGACTCACAGAGTTCTTCTGGCCTTGATTCTTCAGGATCATCGGTGATGCCAAAGGGGTCTGGGGGACGGCGCCATAGACCTCCATGTTAATGGAGGGGGCATCACTGGGCTCACTGAGCCGGGGAAAGAGCGGGGAATCCCGGCAGAGTACAGTGTACTCCTCTGCAAATGCCCCGGCAGCGGCTTTTCACGCTATAAAAAAGTCAATAAACAATAAAACATTACAATAGTGTATGCATGATAAAGTGAAGTTGCTTGTACAGCTATTTATTGTGTGCTCCCTTTAATCTCAACTCAATCTGCAATATCAACTTCAGCCACAAGATGTCACTAGTAAACACTTCAATTTATCATGTCACCAGCTAGTTCACACACACCTTGGAGGAGGGGGGGGGGGCAGAGGGGGTCGCTGAAGGTCTCTCCCCTATGCTGTCAGCCAGTGATCAGAATGGGGAACACAGGACTAGGCAACAGACTGCTGGGCCCCCCTAAATAGTCAGGCCTGGGACAGAAGTGCACTCTGTCCATGCCTGACAGAAGTCCCTGCCTGACAGCGGCCCTGATTACAGGTCATTCTGGACCACCCTAGGCTGTGATTGGATAGTAAGAAAGGTTAAAGCACATGAGCTTATCTCACTAATTTCTATTACTATTGGCATGCTTCTTGTCTGTATGAAAAGATTGTCTCGACTTTGACTTAAATTTGACTAAAATTGATCGGGCAGTGAATGGACATGTTGGTAAATTTCAGTCGATCATACAAGTATCTGACATCTTTTCTTGGTATTTTTATAGATTTGTATCTGAAGGTACTATGGAGAATGTGCACAGTGCTAAAGCTGGCCATAGACATCCTATTTCCTGGCCATAGTTGCCCGCAACTACAGGGGTGCCCACCTTTTGACCCAAAAAGTACTTTTTGTGGCCGATCCTGTTGTAGGCAGTTACTGTAGATGGGAGTCTCATCCCCCTCCAAGTTATTTGGCTACAATCTGAAGGGAAGTGTTCCTGGAACACACAGTATTCCCATCAGTTCTGTAGCCGACTCCTCACAGCGTGATAATGTCACCATGTTGTAATGAGTCTGCTAAAAGCCGGCCATAGATCGAGACGTCTATGGAAAGGAATTCTGCTCATTGCTTTGAAAAAAAAAATAATAAAGTATGTATAAAGCCCCCCATACACCTTACAATTTCTGTACAATTACCTTTTCTTCCACCAAATCCATGTAATATGAGGACCTTTCTAAACCTTCCAAACAAGATGTATTCTATCAGGGAGGACTCGACACTACATAGTTGTTGGTAGATCTATAGTCCCCCATACACCTTTAGATTCCTCCATACAATTTCCATCAGATCTACCAACAACTATGTAGTATAGTGACCTCCCTGATAGAATACATAGTGATTGGAAGGTGTAGAAAGGTCCTCATATTACATGGTTTTGGTAGAAGAAAAGTTGATTGTACAGAAATTGCATGGTAATTGTATGTGGTGTATGGGGGCTTTAAGGAAATTGTATGAAGTGATCTAAAGGTGTATGGGGGGCTTTACTGATTAGAAAGCTGAATATATTGTATATTTTATATGCACCTAGACTTTGGCTTTATAAAGCATTCCCTTTCTTTTAGTTATTTACAGAACATTTCCGGAACGCGCTGTGGTAACTTTTTAGAAAGATAAATATCTGATGAGATTACCTAAGCTATCTCGCTGTGAATCTCTCAGAGCGGAACCTCTTCTCACAGTTACCTGGGCTTTGTTTTACTCTACGCACTCCTAATACCATTTCAATCAATGAGTAGAACATTCTCATTTAAATTTCATGACTCCTATTCAGCTGGGCTCTACATTTTGAAGCGGTGTGTAATGAGTATATGGCAATAACCTCTTCTTTATAGCTAGTCTTCAGCAATCTATCCCTGTACTTCAGCAGAAAGAGCTGAAAAGACAATGCAAATGTTAAACTAGGAGTAGACGGTAAGATTTACCGTCGATTCATGGCCCGATTTCCGCACTAGGGGTGGGCGTAATGACGTCATCATGCCTGTCCCCTAGTGCAGAAGATCAGCCGGTGTTCTGAGATATTTTCCTAGTTGAAATATTTTCCTATTCTTACAACTGCGCATGTGCAGATAGTCCGAGTTTTGGGGTTTTCAGGGTTATTCTTCCGATTTTCGGGTGTCAAGGTTAGGGGTTTGGGGGGATTAAGGTTAGGGTTAGGGGGAGTGGTGCTTGATAGTAGGGTGAGTTTTATGGTTAGGGGTGAAGTTTAGGAGTTCGGGGGGTTGAAATGAATCTAACCTCCCCAATCCCCTAACCTTAACCCTCGGAACCCCCTAACCCTAACCTTAATCCCCCCCAAACCCCTAACCTTGACACCCGAAAATCGGAAGAATAACCCTGAAAACCCCAAAACTCGGACTATCTGCACATGCGCAGTTGTAAGAATAGGAAAATATTTCAACTAGGTAAATATCTCAGAACACCGGCACCCTTTGTGTGCTGCCCATTACTTCGGCTGGGGGCAGCCGTCCCATCCAAACTAAAGAATCGGATTAAAATGAACCGTCCTGTTGGATCAATGTGCGATCCGACATGACGGCTGATTTTAGCACAATCCTGCTAGTTGCTGCACCCTATTCCTGCACGACCCGATCCCTAAAGCTGGCCATAGATGTATCGATCTATGGCCGGCTTTTAGCAGACTCCTCACGTGATTTCTGTCAGATTGTAGCCAATTATCTTGGAGGGGGAGGAGACTCAGATCAGGGGTGGGCAAACCTTTTGACTCGTGGGCCATAGTTGATTCTTAAATCTGACAGAGGGGCCAGACCCAGAGCCTGTAATGGCCACCCGCCATCCGGATTCCTCACATGGCCAGCTTTATTGATGATGCTGGGGGTCTGTAACCTTGTTCCATTTCCTGCATGCTTTCAACAAAAAAATCATACTACCAGGTAAAAAAGGAAAATAATAAAAACAAAAAATAAACTTTACATAACTCATATTTCAGTTAAAATACAGAGGCCATGGTAACAAGACACTCTGGCTCCACTCTTGCACTGCAATGAGCAGAGATAATGTAAATGTTCAGACTCCTCTAAGCATTATGTGCGCTCTTTGCAGAAAACAAGCGGAGGGCACCAAGAGCATCATGAAGGTGACAACAGGGCCAAAAATGCCAAATGGGCCAGATCTGGCCCGGGATTTAAGCCCCCCCATACACTTTTAGATCACTCGATACAATTTTTATTAGATCTACCAACAACTGTGTAGTATAGTGGCCTCCCTGATAGAATACATAGTGATTGGAAGGTTTAGAAAGGTCCTCATATTATATGCTTTTAGCATAAGAAAATTTGATTGTACAGAAATTGTAAGGTGTATGGAGGGCTTTAGTTTTCCCATGTCTGATCTAGACAAATGTGTACCAATCTTCCCAAGGGCCCTGAGCTAGACATCTAACATCACAGGAACATGTCCTCATAGATAACTATAGAGTTTGAGATATTACTACAATTTTATCAACTGGAGCCTCATTAGTCTGTCCATCCCTCCTCCATAAATGGGCCCCTCTTATCCCTGGTAAAATATAACTGTCAAAGATTTTCCTTTTCCATTGCAATTACATTTTGTTTCACTACAAAGGATGAAAAGTCTATAGTGGGTTTAAAGTACTGTTTTTGTTCACTAATTTCTTATGAACCATGTGATCCGATGACATGCGCTCCCGCATCCCTTAAGGCCCCCATACACGTTTCAATTTCCCTACAATCGATGTCAGATTCGATCATAATTTATGATCGGCGTTGGTTCGATCGAACAAAGTATGATCGAACTACCTCCCACATGGAGAAACCAATATTTGATAGATGTTGATTCGATCAATCAAAAGAATAATCAAACACAAGAAAAAGTCTGCCAATGAATGTATAAGTATCCTTATTATTCAAACGAACCAAAATCGGTCAGACACAACAAAATAACATTTAATGTACATTCGATTGATCAAAATTTTCCGACATGTCCGATCATTTTTCAATCAAACTTTTATCCAAGTTTAATCGAACTTGGTCGATCGACTTTAAAATCGATCGGTTTAGGTCGATCGAATGGGAAAATCGGAAGGTGTATGGGGGGCTTTAGGGATCGGGTCGTGCAGGAATTGGATGCAGCAACTAACGAGGATTAGGCTAAAACCAGCCGTCATCTCGGATCACACATTGATCCAACAGGACGGTTAATTTTAATCCGATTTCCTTAGTTTGGATGGGACGGCTGCCCCCAGCAGAAGTAATGAGCTGCACATAAAGAGTGCTGTCCGATTCTCGGCACTAGTGGGCGGGCGTGATGACGTCATCACGCCATTTCTAGTGCAGAGAATTGGATAAGGAATAGACGGTAAATCGTACCGTCTATTCCCAGCTTTAGAAGGCGGGGATGTACAGAAAATAGATGCTGTCTTTCACTTATGCAAAACTAAGAAGATCTGGCTGGAGTTCGGCTTAAGAAGAAGTCAGTAGATAATAAATAAATAGATCTAAATAAATGTCATGAACAGTAGAATCTCTTAAAAGTGAAGTACTCACTTCCATCACAAAGCTTAAAAACAAGTCATTTATTTCTTTATTGTGGATAGTAGATGTATCTGAGAAGAATTCTTTTTCTCATGATCATATGAACTTCTGGTTATGCTTTCTAAATTTATATTTTGCCTACAAGTTTCCAAGCACACTCTGCTCTCCAATACATAATGTTGTATCACAGACAATGGGCACCAGTAGTTGTATAATAACTATTAAAGCTGATGTTCATGGATCCCCTTCATGGGATATTCATTTACAAATTAAACATATACCAAAATGTGTTTGTAATGACATAACTGTTACAACATAATCATATGATTTGCTCCTTCAGTACAAACCTGGTACTTTTCTTGTTGTTAGCTGTCTTCAATACATGTTTACTGTTGCTGATTGTGTAATGTTGTGTTTTTAAAATACCTGACAGATGCTAAAGACGTAACATGGAAGTTGTGAGAGCTCTGCACCGCTGAGGAGGTCCATTGGAAACACTGTACAATTACACACCATTGCCCCCCATAACTCACCAGATTTGGTGGCTCGCGTTGGTTGTCCTCACTCCTAGCCGCTCAGTCCTTCTCTTCTGGCACTTCCATGGAGTATTTGTAGTGTGTGTCTCCTGCCAGAGCTCTCCGGTTTATTAATAGATCACCCACTCAGTGACAGTCACATTCCTCAGCCCCCTCAGCTGCCCTCTCCATGGAAGGTTCAAGTTGTACACACCAATGCTCCCAGGTTCATAGATCTAGGGCTGGGCATGACACAGAATATTGCTTTTAACAAAAAGTACCTTAAAGCTAAACTCTACATGTATGTGCCCATGTATACCCATGGCATCCTCCAAAGGTGGAAGTGTAACAGTCAGTGTGGCTTGGGGAACATTCTGGATTTAGAGGATTTATCATTTATTGTCCCTGGACTGTATACTGTATATATATTTATATATATATTAGTTTAGTTATTTTATTTGTTTTAATTGTGTGTATTTTTGCATTGCACGTCTGTGTTATCTTTTGTTATAGCAACCCTAAAGCAATGCATACATGGTTCCATTTTCCATTCGATTGACTTAAAAAACGATCGCCTTAAAATTATCATTTTAGAATTGGATGTGATCAATTTACAATCGATTCCTTTCCTCAGTTCTGTGCTCATGCTCCACAGTATAATCGAACAAAAACCCATCAGATGCTTCAACAATTGACTGGAATTAACCAATATTTCCTCTTCAAACAATCACTCTTCAAACGTTTTTTTCAGCTAAAAAGAAATCAACTTTAAAATCATCAACTTAAGGCTGGCCATAGACACCTCGATCCATGGCCGGCTTGTAGCAGACTCAGCGTGGTGATGTCACCATGCTGTGAGGAGTTGGCTACAGAACTGACAGGAATCCTGTGTGCTCCACTAACACAGGGATCCCTGGCAGATTGTAGCCAATTAACTTGGGGGGGGGGAGACTCCCCATCCACAGTAACTGACTACAGCAGGTACGGGCACAAAAAGAACCAGCAGCCTGCCGGCTTTTTGGGTCGAAACCTCAAGGTGGGCACCCCTGTAATTGCGGGCAACCAACAATTATGCATTTGTGGGAACGTGCACGCCGGTCGATCGCCCGCAACTATGGCCTGGTTAAATGATAGCTTTTTAGGTCAAACCATGAAAATTCAAACCATGTATGGCAACCTTTAGAAACAGTACTGGCACCATCACTTCCCATGAAATAGTACTAAAACAAGCTTACTAACCAAGATAATTTTGTGGAATTGGATCAGCTTTATTTAAAAGCTTCCATTCACCTTACAATCTTACCATACAATTAACTTTTTTTCTACCAACAACTATTATTATTATTATTATTATTATTATCATTTATTTATATAGCGCCAACATATTATGCAGCGCTGTACAATACAGAGTGGAGAGGGTAGATACAACACACAATAACACACAGGTACAGGTAATGACACAGGAGGAATAGAGGACCCTGCCCGGTTGGGCTTACAGTCTAATAGGTTGGGGAACAGAGTATACAATAGGTGGGGGTGGGACTGGTATGGTGGTGATGTTAGGAAAGAGAAGATGGATAGGCCAGACTGAAGAGGTGGGTTTTTAGGGCTTTTTTAAAAGTGCCAAAAGTAGGAGCAAGTCTAATGGGACGAGGGAGAGAGTTCCAGAGAGTAGGAGCGGCCCTAGAGAAGTCCTGAAGCCTTGCGTGTGATGAGGTTATGAGTGGGGATGTCATCTATGTAATATGAGGACCTACCAACAACTATGTAGTGCTGAGTCCTCCCTGATAGAATACATAGTGATAGAAAGGTCCTCATATTACATGGTTATGGTAGAACAAAAGTTGATTGTACAGAAATGGTATGGTACGATTGTAACGTGTATGGGGTGCTTTATTCAGTATGCACTTTATTTACTTGAAAGTATATTTATTTGTAAGAATTATGTGCATATGTGTAAGTATTATTTACTTGTACATATAAGTACAGATGGTCGGAAAGCACCTGTCTGTCGCTCCTAAATGACCATAAACCAAAACGACGGGCAGATGTGGTTGCCTATAGGGATAGAATGGGTATGGTTGAGGGTTATTGACAGCCACCCTAGGTGTATATGGAACTGCTGTATTCCCCGATATCAATTGGATAAAGCAATGACCAGTAGACCCGGAGATGTAAGTTACATAATATGCTACTCCTGAGTGTTATGGTAAATGTTAAACTTTGCCTTCCACCTCCAAGCTCAAGATGCTCCATATAGTCTTTTAATATGTAATGTAGGCCTTATAGTCCAACAAATACAGAGACTCGGATTCAGTGATGACTTAAAGGTAGATAAGTCCAACCTCTATAAAGGCCCCCATACACCTTACGATCTTACCATACATTTTCTGTAAAATCTAATTTGTTCTACCAAAACCATGTAATATGAGGACCTTTCTAATCCTTCCAATCACTATGTATTCTATCAGGGAGGACCCGGCACTACATAGTTGTTTGTAGATCTAATAGAGATTGTATGGATCGATCTTAAGTTGTATGAAAGTTCTCTCGATTCAATTACATCAGTTTTCATATGCTTATTTGTTTTTTTTCATCAATTCATTTAGTCAATTGAGTTATGTAAGGGTCTACATTCATGAAACTTTTGGTAACCATGGTAAAGACTACAGTTAGTTTCTATCAAAGGACATTAAATTTGAATATTTGCAACAATAAATTAAGTAAACTAGCTAATAAGAAAGTTATTTATCTGTTTGACTAGTTGTTCAATAAGACAATTTGGTTATTATCTAATGGAAATCAATGCTTAAAATGCATGTTATAATGATATAAACCAATAAACGATACATGGTATGGAGAATGCTATTATAACAGTAAAATTGATAAGCTTTCTTTAAAGGATTTCTGTAAATCCCAGCTGCCTAACCTGCAGCACCTTTGGACCTTCTTAGGAGACAGTCCTCCTCAGTCCTCCACTTGCGGCCCCCGATCTAACTTTTAATGCATAGGGCATAGGAACTCACCGGTCCACCGATCCCCCGTTGACAGGTCCTTGTTTGGGTACTTCTTAGAGTGAGAAGAGGAGGAGAGGCGATAAACTTACCTGATGGTGCCTGAGCAAGTCCCTCACCTCTCCTCCTCTAGTGTTGGCGGGGGCTCAGCAGACAGGTGAGTACCTATGCTCCCACTATTCCACCAATGAAAGGGTGGTGATTGTATAATAAATATTATGGAACATAACCTGAGAAAAGGCTTTGATTATATCTAAGAGGCACGTAACCATTGACGATGTATATGACACAAAATGTGCATTAACATACTACAGTGTTCCCTTATGCTTAAAGCATAATTTAAAACATAAAAAATGTCTTCTAGCTCTGCCTGCTGTCATTTCTTCATTATAAAATGCTTATACAAGTCAGTATAGATTGAAAATTTTATGTGCGGCCCCTTAGTGATGCTAACAGCCGCATTGTGGCCCTCCAAATCAACTTAGTTGGCCACCCATTATTTAAAAATATTTACTACTGTAAAACCACCTACACAAAAAAAAAAATAACAGAAAAGTTTACATGAATATGCATATCCACACCACATAACTGGATAAAATGACCTCAAGCAAGCTAAATAAAAATGATAGAACAGCTTAGGTAAACAACCATTTCCATTATTTCTCTCTACATTTCTATATATATATCTTAATGCATAAACTTCATGTTTGTTCTATGCTATGGATAGGGATGGTGAGGAAGAGCTTGTGGCACCCTGCTGCATCCTTGATCAAAGATTACACTGAGCATTGGGCAGGAAAGTCATTAAAAAATCTGGCCTGTCCTTTGGGGTTTCACTAAATATAGTTTAACAGGTAACCATATATGTTATAGCTTTATAGTGATGGGTTCCTTGGTCTATTAATATAATATAAATTATACTTTGTAACTTAAGACAACTGGTGTACAATGGTAAGACTGCTTAGTAAAAGTGTCCACAAAGATGGATTACAAGTCTCTGTAAAACCTGGTAATGACTGAATTTGAGTACAGCATGTTTCATTGCATAATTACTCTTTGGTTATGATTCAACTTCAAATATTTCAGCCTCCTTTTCTTTCCAGAATGAGAAGCTTCTCTCAATGCACTGACATATGTCATTGCCATCAGAAGGTTGGGCAGTTTTGTTTACTTTAGATATCTGGTTTTCTTTCTGGTTTGTACCAGTCCCAAAAAATCTGGCTTTAATGTCTTCAAAGCCATCGGACCAAGTCCGTTGTCCTGTGGCTATCTCCTGTAGGACAGCACAGTGAAATTCTCTAGCTGTTGGCCAACCGTGGCGTCCTAGTTGGTCAAAAACCTCAAAGCACAGCAGGTGCCTCATCCGTCTTTCTTCTTCTGGCAAGTCCTGCTCAAGAAGTCTAAAGTATCCCAACATGAACAAGTCCAAGCTAAGACTGTCATGATTAGCAGGAGCCTGGCTGCGAGATGTTGAGAGAAAGTTTTCAGGTTCAGATTGAACTGTGGTAGTATTATTAGTAGAATGATTTTCCCTTGGGGGAATGGATTTCCAGCTTCCAATGAGGCGCTGAGCGGTGGATCTCTGCTTTACTAGTTGCTCCAGAAGTGTGCCCATACGTGAGGAATGTGCCGGTTGTAAATAAAGTCCATTCCTTATTTCCTCATTGTTTTTAACAATGTCTTGAGACTTTATGCCATTTCTCTCAATGCTTATTGTTACTTCATGGCAACCTTCCCTCGGTTCATTTTTAGTAGATTCCCGGTTTGAGACTCCATTATCACAGTTGTTTATAGTTTTTGTTCTTTCATCACCTGTCTTTTGGCTTTTGTTAGAATCACCATTAGAGTGATCTGAATGGTATTGAGACTTGTCTGACACAGTTTCTTGTGAGTCAATGCTCTCTGTTGCCCTTAATGTAGCATGTAGGGAGTATGCTGATCTCTTCCAGTGGTTTAAAAACAGAAGAACAATGCGCTCTTTCCTTAATGTCCGAGGGGGAATAGGGGAAGCCCTATGGGATGTGGAATCCTCTGAACTCACTCCAGAATCACTTGTATCTTCTGCTTGAGTTTTTACCTTTCCTGACTTAACAGGAGACCTTCCTTGTGGCTGTGGTTCCTCAAACTGAACTCTAAGCCTGCTCACGGATACCCCACACTGTACAAGCTTTCTTGTTGGAGAAGGAGAGGAAGAACGATTGCTTTCGGCTTTGACTACCTCAGTGGCAGAATCCAAGGTACCATTAGTGGTGGAAAGAAGGTTTGACATACTATTAATCACATTTGACATGCATGTACACCATTCAGGGTCTTCTTTCTGATCAAGAAGCTCTTTGTTGATGCTGATATTAACCAGTGGTGCTGGAAGAAGAGCCTGCAGTTGTTTCACCTGCCTTTTAAGTTGCCTTTCATACTTCTGACACTCTCTTCGTCGCCGAAGTTCTTCCATTTGTCCATCATAGACGCGGAGTTCCTGCTCAGTGATTAGTTCTCCATAAGGGCCCAGCAAGGCACTTCTAGCACAAGAATACCTCCATTCATTCTGTGGTAACATAAAACCAAATATTTATTGAAGGGTCTACAATTTCTGATACCTTCTTGTTATCCCTTATTGTATTAGTTATACTTCCTCAAAAAAACATGGTTCATTGACTACTGATCAATATGAAAAATATATGACAATGTGGTTGCAACTGATAACTAAATAAAAAAATAGATTTGTTAAAAGAAATGTTTTCATGAAACCAACCCAGTCCCATGGCAAACTTCCCTACCATGACTTGACATGGATTTTGGAGGAAGAACATATGGCAGTCGTTCCCAAACTGGGGGGGGGAGGGGGCAAAGGTATACCAGGGGGGTGGTGGCCCCTTATTCTTAACCTGTGTTTGAATGGGGAGGGGGAAGTTATGGGAAAGTTTCATAATTACTATGCAAAGTAAAAACATATGTTAAATGGCTAGTAGTTTATCAAAACAAAGTTCTCTACATACTAATTTAACGAAGTGTGGCAACCATATAAAAATCTAATGACAGCAATCCAAACAGTATAGGGTGCTAAGAAAGGGTGTTTGTACATGGACAATGGTATAGATTAAGACATTTCAACTGAACTTCAGAATTATTTACAGCAATTCTATGTAAAAGTTGCCAGGTAGTATATAGGATGTTTACATGGGCCCTGTAATTTGGAACTGATGATATGTGCTATTGGAACGTCAACTGTGTTTTTTTCATTACATATAATAT
>CM070035.1:35380108-35414117 GCA_036250615.1 Ptychadena robeensis
GGATGATGTGGTCAAAATACTCATTTGCCTAATAATTCTGCACTCCCTGTATATGTAATTGGTGTAACACAGTTATAGAAATGGCTCTTTGTTCTGCAGCCCTGAAGGGACTTCAGAATGGATCAGATATGATAAGAGGCAAATGTGCTTTCCTGCTACATCAATATCTAATAGCCAGGAGTGCACATAACTTTTTAGTGAGTTCTTCAGATGAGTACCAGGAGATGGTGTTTGGTACTCACCCCATATGTAGGGTGGTCTTCCTCACTGTCCTCTGCGTCAGTTTCCTGCATTGTAGTTTCTGCTGCAGATGGACCTCCCTGTTCCTGATTGATCCTTCGAATAGCTGCCACCATCCACAGGTCACCAGCTGGGTCAAATGTAACTCTCACAGCACAAAACGTTTGAACCCCCAGATCTCATACCTCAGTAGTGACACCCTGAAATTTTCTGGGTTAGTAACTAACACCTGAAGTCTGAAGACTACCTGCAGTCCAAATGTCAACCTCTCATAGTCATATTCCTGCAGTCACACAGTGCTTTTCTCTTGTCAGATATTACCCTTACATAGGTCTACTCTGACTTTCATCCCCCTGGTCTGCAACAACCTTAGAAGTCCAATCTTTTTTTTTATTATTCATTTACATTCCCAATTTTACACCCCTAAGTGCAACCTTTCATAGTTATTCATATTTCCCTGTGGTTATCCAAGTGACATAAATTGTATACATTTAACTTTTAGCTGTGGCCGCCCAGACACGTAGTGGCTTTAAGTTGTTAGTACACATATGAGCTGTGTAACAATAATGCAGCCCCCATTGAGTACCACTTATGTGCACCCCTGCTAATAGCAGAATGTTCTAGCAATGAAAGTGGCATGTACAATCTTTGAAGAATTTGTACTGAAACTCTTGTTACTTTCAAGAATCTGATGAGAGCTGAGGGTCATAATGTGCTGGAATCCCCTGGACAGGGCACATATTCATCATGGCATGTAAAAACTGTTCAGGACTCCAGATCTACATTGTATGATTACTGACAGTGTTATATGGAATGGGTAGAAAGAATAGTAAAACATATTAAAGTGATATCTTTTAGTGGGAATATTATAGATATTAAATAATACAGGATTCCTAAGCTTCTTCCTAAGGTATTATTCCTGATGATGTAGTAGAATAAAGTACTGCCAGTATGAAGCAGAAGGATAGCGGTCTATGTAATGAAATATAAGGTTACTAGCCTAGGCAATGTCTGCCCCTTCACAGATTCCTGGAAGCGTCATGAAGTGATCACACAAGTTACCAGTCACACTCTGCAGTAAATGATCAACACTCGATGATACTTAATGAATGACAGTCACAGGCAACCAAGAGCCGGGAATTACTCCCTGTCTGGCAGTGATTTTATTCTCGTTAATATTTAATGTGGAAATTTGGCAGGTCCCCAGAAATCTGACCTCTTTATACCTGTGTGCGCCTTGTCAACACGATGGCTGCAGACGAAGAAGGAATAAAAAGTTAAATGACTCTAAAAAATGTAACAAAATGCTATTTGCCTAGTACAGGGGGTGCCCAAATGGTAGATCGGGATGCCCCCACTTTTTATTTTCTTTATTAACACACAGAACATTAAGGCCCCCATACACGTCTAGATTTTCCGTTCAATCAATTTAAAAAGATCAATTTTTAGGGGTCAGGGAAATCAGTGATGGATTGTTATGTATGCCAACTGTAGTAACAGATATTTGATCGAAGGTTTTTGGATCGACTGAAAGCGTAATTGAATTAAGGTTAAATTTCAATACAAACGATTAAAATTTTCCAACATGCCCGATCATTTTTCGATCTAAAATGTTCCCAATTTTAAATCGGTTTAGGTTGATCTAACCCTGTGGGCTGCCATAGATTTTTAATCAATCAACCCAAAAAATTTATTGAATTAAGTTGATTGAACACAAAATCTAGACGTGTATGGGGGTGGTCGATGATGCCGAGGATGTGCTGTTAAAAGCTAGTGCCACCCTCCCTGCCTCTTCAGCGCCATCGATGATGGCGAAGAGGCAGACCTGGAAGACATCAGCCGGGCCGCCGATACTGTACATCGCTGTGGGCTTGCCGGGGATACTTAAGTAAACCCAATTGCAACTTGGGGTAAGTTTGTGGGGTAAGCAAACTTACCCTGAGTAAAAGCGGATGTACACTCAATATGTAAAAATGACATAAAGTTTTACCTCTGAGCTGGTATGATGGTGGCTTTGGGCTCCACGGTCCTAAAATAATATACTTACCTGCTGTTCCGTGGAATTGTATGAGCAATTCAATATTTATTCGCCAGACTTCAGAGGGTTAACTCCGGGTGCAATATCGTGGCTGGCCACTGGGGGCGTTCAATGGTTTTCTATGGGAATTTTCTTCAATGTACTTTCAATGAAGAGCCGGGATGACTGAATTACCTGGCAAACTCGCCGCAGCTATACATAATCAGGGCCAGAAAGTGAGGGAGTGCTGAGGGGGATCTTCTTAAATTACTCATTACAGGTAAGTTTTATTTGTTTTTATTATGCATTCCTCCCTATTATCAGCACTTCTAGTGGCATTCATGAAATACACATTTTCTGGTGGTAGGTCCATTTAAAGTTGGGGTAACCGCTCAGGTTGATGGTCAATAATTTACAGAATTGTATTGTGCCGTACATGTTCATGCTGTTATGCAAGGTAAGCAATATATATTTTAAATATAAAGTAGACATGGTATATATATATGAAAAAAATATGTTCACCATTTTTTTCTTGGTTGATCATTTTGACCTGGTCCATTTTAAAAGTAGCTTGAAAGCCAAAAAAGTGGTTTAGTACATAGGTACAGCAGATTTGGGGTAAGTACATGTTGCTATAACGATGAGATAATAAGAAATAAATAGTGGTGAGGATCACAGTTTAGGGGGGGACAGGTTTAGGGGGAACAGCTGATCGGCTTAATATAAGCCTTTTGACATGAAAGGGTATAACCATATTTCCAAGCAATATAGTTGCTATATTAGTTACAAATACAAACCGAATGTGATCATTTGCAAATCATTAAAATCCTGTATTTAAAGATGATCTCCATGATTTTCTTTCCTGCACCACTTAGGCTGGGTTCAACTACCTATTTGCCCAACTGTGAACCACAACCACTATGTTGCGGAGCAGTGGTCAGGGATGGACAAGTTGCACAGAACACTAACCTGGTGGCCTCACCTGAACTTTCTACAGTAGCCTAGGCACACAGATATAATAGTTGGTTTTCAGTAGACAGGCAAAGTATCTTTGTGTTTGAAAAATTGCCTTGCCAACTGAACAACAACATTTGATTATGAATAGATGAGGCAATTGGCACCAAGACTTCTTTCTTCACATTGCCTACTGCAGCATCCTCTGGTTTTCAGCTTGTGCGGCTGTTCAGCGGTTTTTAGCTTACAACTTATGAATATTGCGGCATACACAATGATATCAGGATAGGGTTTCATCATAAGAGGATTTTCCATAAGAGGGTACAATGATATTATGAGGGGTTTATACTGTAAGCACATTCCTGCATACCACTGCTCCTGTATCTCCTCAAACCACAGCTTATCAACCATTCAAAGTCATTTTTACCTAAATATAAACCACTTGGCAGGCATGAGTTTGCAGAGGCACCTGACACATGTAGGAAGTGTTACACTTCATAAGACGGTATACAATAATAGATAGAATTTCCATGTGTTGTATAAAGCAAAGTTTTGATGGGCTACTGTATTGTTATGTACAATTATGATAAATATATAGAACAGATATACATAAATATATTTCAACTCATTGGTCCTCAGAGTGGGTGGCTTTATTCATTTTCGAGGCTTTTAAACTTTAAAGATGGTTGATTTTTTCCCCAATTTGACTAGTTTGACTAGTCAGATCCTGAGCATGGTATCATCATCAGACTTGCTGGAGATGTAGAGAAGGGTTGGGGGTATACTAAAAAAAGAAAGTATTGCTCTAACACAAATAGTTTTTGTATAAATTGAGTTGAAATTTAAGTCGAAATTTCAAATTTCAATGTAGTTCATACATGATGTTTCCTTCATTTGAAAAAAGGAAAAAAAAGGAGAACACTTCAACTCAAAGAACACCATCCCCACTGTCACACATGGTGGTGGGAACCTAATGCTTTGGGAGTGGTTTTCAGCCAATGGACCAGGGAACCTAATCACAGTAAACGGCACCATGAAAAAAGAGCAAAACATGAGGATTCTTAACAACAACATCAGGCAGTCTGCACAGAAACGTGGCCTTGGGCACCAGTGGACATTTCAGCATGACAATGACCCAAAACACACAGCACAAGTGGGGAAGAAATGGTTAGCAGACAACAATATTAACGTTTTGTAGTGGCCCAGCCAGAGTCCTAACTTGAATCCAATTGAGAATCTGTGGAGGGAGCTAAAGATCAGGGTGATGGCAAGAAGACCCTCCAACCTGAATGATTTGGAGCTCATTGCTAAAGATGAATGGGCACAAATCCCTGTGGAGACATGCAAAAAGCTTGTCTGTGATTATAGGAAGCATGTGATTGCTGTTATAGCCAATAAAGGCTTTTCTATTGATTATTGAGAAAGGTATGAATACTTTTGGACATGACACTTTTTGCTCAAATGTAAAGAAAAGCTGAGAAATTATTTTTTCACAAAAATGCCTCTTGTACATCGTCTTATTATCTTTTGGGAGACACCTTTGACATTTCCTGCCAAAAATTACTTTTTGAATAAAAGTAACTTTAAGTCCAAGTTTGTCAGGGGTGTGAATAATTATGGGCTTGACTGTATATAGTGTGTGCATGTAAGAGTCACCACAATAATAGCTAAAATACTAAAAAGAGAATACACTATAAGGTGCAGAGTGTTTAGAATATAGCTCCACGACTGGTTTCAGCCCCAGTGTACAGAAAACTTGCTAAGTGACGGAGGAGTTTATCTTCAGACTCATGTTCTAGGAAAGCGTATCTGTACAATACATACAAATAGAAGTACTTAGCTTGTTGCATCACGTACATGTCTCAGTTACAACATGCGTTACAGAAACATCTCATTGTGAGCCGGCATGTCTGATTGGTGGATAGCTCTACTGTCCAGCCTGTACAAAGCTCTATCAAAAGGTTCCCTAGTAATATTACCTTGTGTAATGTCCCCAGTTACCAGGGAATCAATATTGGTCAAGTAACCATTAATGATTAAGTATAGGTACAGTGTCTGTTTCCTTTTATTGTCTGATGGCAGGGAGATGATATATACTCATTGAACTGGTTGCAGATCTGCAATGTGCGGTATTACACTTTAAGGTTTGAAAAGCCACACAGAAGGGTGGATTCAGTGACACAAAAAACAAAATGTTGTAAATACACAACCTAAATAGCAAACCATCTACACAAGGACTAAGCTTTTAAACTCCAGACACATAGCAGTTAAGTCTATGAATATTTGGACAGCAAAAACTTTTTCTAATTTGTGTTATTGTACACTGAGTTTTATATGAAATAGCTCAGATGCGGTTGAACTGCAGAATTTCAGCTTTAATAAAGCGGGTTGAGCTAACAGACTGCATGGAAACAATGTACACCCCAGGTGCCCAACCTGCGGCTCGGGGGTCACATGCGGCCCTTTGTGCATACTTTAGTAACTAAAACTGTTAATGCATAGGGCATAGAAACTAACCTGTCCCCTGATCCCCCACTGATGCATCTTCTCCTTGGATCTTCTTACAGCCAGAATAGGGAAGAGAAACAGAATAGGGGCACATAACAATTGATGATATATAGGACACAAAATGTGCATTACCATACTACAGTGTTCCTTAATGCTTGAAGAATCGTTTTTAAACAAGTTTTGTTATTTAGAAATTAAAAATAATGTCTTTTAGTTCTGCCTGCAGTCATAAAAAATGCTTATATAAGTCAGTATAGATGGAAAATGTTATGTACCCTTTAGTGATGCTGAGGGCCGCATTTGTGGCCCTCCATATCCACTCAGTTGCCCACCACTGATCTACACAATCACTTCATTGTGGTAATTAGACATGAGGAAAAAGTTGTTTCGGTATAAATATTTATGGACCTAGGTGTGTGCAAGAACTAGGTTGTTGAATATGATGTTGTATTTCTAAAACCTCAGCTCTGTAGATGGGTGGCCAGCACTGGACAGAGGTGGGTAAATTCAGTTTTCTCTGTGGCTGCCCCAAGTCCAGCTTGAGCTGACCACTTTTGGTAAGTTTTTTTCTGCCCGAGCAGGACACAGGAGGTTCAGAGAGAAATAATATCCAGTGAGAGGCAGTTTTCCTGGCATTAATGCATTGTTAAAGTTGACCAATACTTAACTATTTCAGGTGGGAGTGCCCTGCGATTGGGGCCTTTTTGTGAGAGGTACACAAGTGCATTGAAAAGTTGACTAAAAGGAAACACCACTCTCAGCCATGCAATACTTGCTATACACTTCACCCAGCTCCGCCGTTGAGTCGTTCCTGTGATCACAAGTTTTGACAGACACTTGATAAATGCAGCCAAAGCCCTCATCCCAAAGTACTGAAGATCTGCTTCGATCCCAATTCTGGCTGAGTGGTTCCAGCAGGTCAATCATATCAAAGAGATGGACCTTGGCGTTCAGTGCCCCTGGTTGGGACCCAGGGGTGCCATAATATCACTGGTGGGGGACTTTTCATAATGTTCACCTCGGCACAAATTTTATAGCATCTACCTACCAGGGGTGGCCGACCGGAGGAATTTTTTATAGCCAGCCGCTAGGCCTGCCCTGTGTGTTATGCGCAGGGCACTTTTTTTATTAAGTCTGTCCCCCCCCCCCCCCACTACCCCTGCACGTGTGTTCATTCACTAGTACGGGTGTAAGTCCCCCTGGGACTTTAACCCCGGAAAGTGGTGAGAAGAGACAGCTTAAGACTCTGGCATGGCAATCTCTCCAAGCTTGGCACCCTCTTCGGAGGGGTGCCCACCCTGGTCCCTAGTACTCGGAAGACCTGGCTCCGGTCGAGTTCACCTGGGGAACAGGACACTTGAGAGTTAAGTGGCTTTGGTTGCCTGACCCACTAGTCAACCCTTTTTGGGGAACGAGTCCTTAGCCTTGGTTTCAGGAGACTGCAAAGGGTATTTACAACCCATTGTCTATCATGATGAATGTATTTCTATGCTGCCCCCCCCCCTTGCCCATTCTACCCTTCCCATCTTCCCTATGCCTCCTCTTTTGTTGGGTTTTGTTTACTTTTTTGTTCTTATATGTTTCTTGTTTATGAATACTTTGATTTTATGAGCTGTTGGTAAACGTGAGATGTAATATTTGCAGGATGTACCACTTCAGATTTGGCTTTAAGATGTTCTTAATATTTGTACTATCTGAAAAAAACATAACTATTGTGTTACATATCTCTTGCAATAAAAATACATATAAAGCCCCCCATACATGCTTAGATTTTATGGCCCGCCGATCACAGTGCGCGCTCTCGCCGATCGGTCGGCAAAAAAATCGGCAGTTAAATCAATCTAAGCCATTACAGATATATCCGTAATTCTTAGATTGGTCTGATACCTTAGACAGGAACACAGCGTTCCTGTCTAAAGTATGGGCATATTTCCTCAGCTCCGAGGGATTTCACATCCATCGGGCTGAGGAATTAGCCTCTCTGCACAGCTTGCCACCTTCTTCTCTCCCTGTGAGGGAGGGAGGAAGGGGGGGGGTGCTTCTCTCCCTTCGTGCTGACACACAGCAAAACCGGCAGACGGCGCTGGCATGGAAAGGATCGTGGCCCAATGTTTTCGCCCATTGACCACGCGTGATGACGTCATCACGCATGGTCGATCTGCAAAAACATCGGGTCATAATCTGTATGTGCATGGGGGCCTAAGACATACATGCTGTAAAAAATACATTAAATAAAACCTTACCTGTGATCAAAATATTTAAATTGGCCCTTGTCACTCCTCCCCTGCGATTTTGCACCATGGAGCCAGCATTCACTCTCTAGGGTGCAGACAGGCAACACAGGAATTGTATGTCAGTATAAGATGAGAACTGCCAGAGCTCGAGGCAACAACAGAGGAACCATATTTTTGCACTATAAGACGCACACCATGGTTTTGGGGAGAAAATTTGAAACAAAAAAGCCATAAGCACAGCGATTTACATAAAATGTCAATATACTGCATGTCCAAACATATTAGGCAGTAGTTATAGTATCCCCTCTCTCTATTTATTAAATTTTTCATTTAGCCTCGGCGTGTGATCACACACAGACAAAGTGCACACAGTAGTGTAGAGCCACACCAAACTGCACGGGTGTCTCAATTGCCCCGCCCCAAAAGGGGCAAAGGACTTGTTCCCCAAAAAAGGGTGACTAGTGGGTCAGACAGCCCAAGCCATTTGACCTTTGAGTGTAACGTTCCCCAGGTGACCTCGACTGGAGCCAGCTTTCCAGAGTACTAGGGACCGGGGTGGGCGCCTCTCTGAAGAGGGCCCGGAACTTGTAACTACACCCGTACTAGTGAACAAAAGTAGTAGTGGGGAGGACAGACTACATAAAAATACGAACCTTAGCTCCAGCAGTATGTGCAGGGATGACATTTCTCTGAGTCCTCTAACCAACTTATGGAAACACATTTTACAATCTGGCACTAAGAACTTACCAATGAGCAGATATTTACATATGGGAGGCAAGATGAGTCTGTGTCACATCATTTTATTTATTGCAATACAGACTGTTAAGGAGCCACATTTTTGGCTGTGCTTTGTACAGGGGGGCTTGCGCTCGTTGAATGCGACTGTAGCCCTACCATAATACCTGAGTGAGCTGATGCAGTTATGACATTCTGCATTGCAGTAATAAAAGTATGTGACAGATTAATCTCTCTTCCTATATGTAAATCAGTGCTCATGGAAAAATTGTCAGTGCCAGATTGTAAAATTTGTCCTTCCATAACTTGGTGGGTTCAGAGAATGGTTACTGCTAGTATATAAACACATTAAAGTTTGAGCCCTGCACACTAAGCTGGAACTATAATCTCCTCTTGGCATTGGCTTTTTGGCTTGGCTGAAGGGAATGGAACAGATTCCAGCAGCTCCCAGGACCATAATACACACAGACATTTTGCCATTGATTTAAATGTGTCTCTGAACCCAGTTTATGCAAAAATAACTTTTTCAAACGTTCCTACAACCCTCCCCTACATCTGTCACCGACTGTCAGCAGCACGGAAAGCGCATATGTGAATGCTGCCTGATGCTGACATTTCCCATTAAATATAGAAACAAAAATAACCAACAAACAACATACAATACCAACAAAAAATACATTAACGTTTATTTAAAAGATTTACAGCGAATTTCAGCATCAAACGTTTTGTCTAAGCTGGCTCCTGGTAATATCACCGGACATGGCAGCCATACGTCTTTCATGATTTACCTGAGAGTAAGAAGTGCACCAGACACTTAATAGGCTACAGTAGAAAAGTGTCAAATAGGGAAATGTTTGTGTTATCCAGCCAATTATCTTCCAGCTATTGTGAAAGTATATGATTGTTGCTTATATGATTACAGGCATTTCCAGACATATACATGCTGCATGACTCGTACTGTGTAAATAAATTATACATACAGTTAAGTCCATTACAGTTTGGACAGATACATTTCTGTACATGACTTAGATGAAAGAACTCAGACTTTCAGCATTTATTTAGTGGGTTTAACAAAAAGATTGAACAGAAATTTGAGGAACTAAAACCTTTTTTAGGTAACACTTAATTTCTTGGGCCTAAATGTAATTGTGTGTGAAAACCATTCAATCCCAAAATGGATTGAAGTCACAAGGCTGAGGCTCCACTAATGCGGAGAGAAAAAAACCTTTAGATCTCTCTGTCAGATCTCCTTTAGATCTACCAACAACTATGCAGTGCCGGGTCCTCTGTACTTGAACACAGGTAGACTTGTTGGTTTAGAAAGTCCCTCATATTACATGGTTTTGGTAAAAAAAGGAGATCTAAAGGAAATCTGACAGAGAAATCTAAAGATGTATGGGGGCCCTTAGCCGCAGCGGTTTCCCCGGTCTGCATCTTTTCGCGTTTGGGCATCCATTCAAAAAATTACATCTTGGGTATTAAAATTTACATTGGTAGGCAGTATGAACAACAAGATCCAGACAAACTAAGTCATCATAGATGCCCCCCGTATGGGGCAATCTTACAGAGCAGATTATTCTGGTGTTCCTATTTTGTAATCTGCATGCTTGTTTTAGTGAATCAGAAAAGCATTAAAACCAGGCAGTTAGTATTGCAATTCATGAATAACAGATACAATTTACGAAGCAACACCCCCCATGTTTCTTTAAGATGCTTGATTACTTTGTAAAATCTTACTATATCCAGAAATCTGTTCTCTATACTGTATTGCTGTATCACAATTTTGATCAACAAAAACACTCTTTTTTTTCATAACCAAACAAAGGGATTTTGAGGCTGTAGAAAAGTAAAACTGGTCTTTATTCACATATTAACCAACAGATCAATAAAAAGTAGAAAGGTTAAAGATTTGTTAAGATCGGTTCAATAACCATGTGGGGGTAACATCCTGCATTGTCTCCCAGAACATGATGGTTTTCCAAAGTGCCAAGAAAAGTCAGGAAAGGAAAGACAAAAACGCCTCTGATCTCCTGATTAGCTGTTGATCTTCACTGTATTTGCCAGTGATTGGTAGCTATGTATGGAATATTTAAACTTTCCATGTTACTTTTTATAGAGCTGTTGGTTAAAATGTGAATAAAGACTTCACAAAATATTTTGTGGGTGTGGCACTTAATAGTTTAAAGCCCCCCATACACCTTTAGATCACTCCATACAATTTCCATTAGATCTACCAACAACGGTGTGTTGTGCCGGGTTCTCCATGATAGAATACACAGTGATTGGAAGGTTTACATGGTTTTGGTAGAAGAAAAGTTGATTGTACAGAAATTGTATGGTAAGATTGTAAGGGTCCCCACATATGCAATGAATCGTGGCCGATTTTGCAGACCAACGTGCATGCGTACTCGCGACCGTTGGCAAAATCGGCCACAGATCATGGGTGCCCAAAGCTTGGTCAGCCAGAGAATGGACATGTCCATAAATCTCTGGGCACAAAGGGTGCCCGCCGATACTGTGAGCAATGGAGAGCAGCGTGATGACGTCATCATGCTGCTCTCCACAGCTCATCTGTCGGTCCCCGCTTGTTACCTGTGTGGGGACCTTAAGGTGTACGGGGCCTTTAGGATCTTCAGCCAGGTGCAATAATTTTGGTCAGTGTATTACAATTTTGATCATTAAAGCGGACCTACCACCAGGAATCTATGTTTTCATTAATGGCACTAGAAGTGCCAATAATAGGGAGGAATGCAGTGAAAAACCCCAAAAACTTACTTGTAATGAGCAATTTAGTAATATAATCAGGCATTCCTGTTCACTTCCTGGTTACTGGAGGTAGCAGGACCCGGCAGAACGTCACAGCAGCACGTGATTTTTCAGTGTAAATCCAACACATGGTGGTGCAATATCGCAGGTGGCCACTGGGGGCGTTCAGTGATATTCTATGGCAAAGCAGCTCACTGAAAAATCACGTGTTGTGACGTGCTGCCGGGTCCTGCTTTCTCCATTAACCAGGAAGTGAACAGGAATGCCTGATTATATTACTAAATTGCTCAATACAGGTACGTTTTTAGGGTTTTTCACTGCATTCCTCCCTATTATTGGCACTTCAGGTGCCATTCATGAAAACATAGATTCCTGGTGGTAGGTCCGCTTTAAAGATCAAAACAGATATTGTAATATAGTACGTGGAATGTTGTCTTGCAGTAAAAAAAACAATTAATAAAAGTAAGGTTCAGCATTTATCACCTTAGCTAGCCTTCATGTCAAATGACTTTGCCCTTGTTTTTATTTGCCCTTCTTTTCCCCAATAACAGTTCCTTCATTTTAAGAGACAATCAAAAAATGAATCAAATGGAGTTTATGGTTAAAGAATCTGAGTACTTCGGTGATTCATCTATGAGAATTTCGATTTCAGATTAGGAACTGGAGCAATTTACCCACATAACTTCCAGAAGCTTCGTCATGGAAATGAATGAAATTAAACAAGTAATAATTATTAGGATTATCAGGATATCTTGCTTTGCTCACTGGACAGGCCACTGTAGGCTGTAGATTTTTATGTCTAACCTTGTAACATTTGATGGTGTTTTTGCAGTGAGCACATCCATTCTCTGTGCTGCTTCTAAGATTCTTTCAGATGTTCCTTGTTAGGCTCTTCACATTCCAGTTTTTTGGCGGCTTGTTCAAGATCCTTAACAATCACATCTATATCTTCTCTGGAAGTCTCCCGACCCACACTTAAGCGTACGGCACCGCGTGCTGACTCTATGGGTATTCCACTGCTCAGCAATACATGGGAAGGACTGAAGGAAAAATGTTAACGTGTGACATGTAAGTGGGTTTCAGCATGCACAGCTTATCACAAAGTGACAGATCCTACCTAACCCAAAATTAAGCACATCGTATAGAGGGGAGCTGACAAATGACCATGGCTGGTATTTTTTTTACTGCCCTTCTCAGTTTACTGACAGATGAGGTTAGGTCAAAGCAGAATTTATAGAGTCAGGGTGCCACTTACCTGTCCTGGGTGTTTGCTGGTCTCCCTGCAGGCATCGGCAGCCTCTGTGAATGATCCAATGTGTTTCCCATGTGTTTTTAATTGAAATGTAAACAAACGGCACCACACCACCATCTAGTGGTCACCTTATTCATTTTACTGGAGAAGGTGGATTTTCAATGGAAAACTCCACTACTTATGATTTAACCTCCCTAGCGCACCGCCCGTATCACGCCGTTTACAACGGCGCGATACGGGCGATCGAGGCAGTGTACAGAGTACACTGCCTGTTGTTTCCGGCATCTCGCCAGAGCTCTACTCGCAGCTGTTGTCTGTACTGACAACAGCTGCGTGTGAGAGAAAGCCAGCGCTCCTCCAGTAACAATCGCTGCAGCTTTCCGGGGAGGCATAGGGTCTCCCCGCCGCCAGCTTCCCCTGCGGTTGAGAGGACCCTGTTCAGCGAACGAACAGGGTTCGTCTCAACCGCTAGGGAGGTTAAACATGAAAATACATTTCCATTTCCATTCCATGTATTGGTCCCAATAAAAATAACAATAAAAAATACTTTTTATATGGAAAGTTATTTTCATGTTTGAATCATAAAAAGTGCCTTGATAACCCATCCTGTAATTATAATAAACCTGTGTTCTCTTAAATTTATTGAGGGTGTGGCACTAAGATTCACTAAAGTCCATACATTTTCCCAGTTTTTGTTGATAAAATTAGGTACCTTGGCTTATATTCGGGTCGGCTTATGCTTGAGTATATACGGAAATTTGCTGATGTTTTTATATATTCATTTTAAAACAATGGTTCCGAAGGTATTTCAGAGGGCGTATCTAGGAATGATTTATGTTTCTGCATGGGTGTGAGTGTAATGCATGTGTGTCTCTAAATGATTGGAAGAGTGGATTCGTTAATATTAAACATATTTTAAATTTGTTTAAATATGACATATCTTTACTAACCATTGACGTAAAAGTCCCCTTGTCTCTGACAATTCAAATAGATTTTGTTATTACTATTATATATTGGGATGTTGGCAATTAGATTTTAAAGATCAGGGAAGTTAACCACCACCCCCCCCCCCCAATAAATTGAACGTGTCATGGTCATAGGTTGTAAATGGGTCTGTTATAATAATGTACCAGGGCACAACACGGCTGAGCCCCCACACTGGGCATCATGGACATCTAACATTGACACACCCATAATTCCCAGGGGGACTAGGCCTAACACAACAAATTTATTCACATTGAGAGATTTGGGTTAGATATGGGTCAGATTGATGGCCTCTTCGAGCGCCGTGCGCACTCACGGCCCATATCTAAAGCGGCCATCCCTGTTTTCGAGCTGGATTGATTGGTCAGGAAAAACAGGGATATCGGACATGACCGTAAACCATGGTCGATGTCCATTGCATTGCATGGGGACTGCGGGGTCTCCATGCAAAGCATTGTCGGAGCTGGATGACACAGCTGCGCCTCCAGCTCCTTCGATGTCATCGCGCTGCTGCCGGGAATCTTCAACGGCTCGTATATCGAGCCATGCGTAACCTGCTTCACTCTTCTAACTTTCTACTGTATCTTTTTATTATTATTATTATTATTATATTATTATTATTATCTTGTATTTTTATGGCGTATATTACGCAGCTCGATAGTATATATAGTCATATCACTAACTGTCTCTCAGAGAAGCTCACAATATAATGTCCCTACCATAGTCATGTATATGTAACTAACCCCGGAGAATCTTTTATTTGGGGAAGCCAACTAGGAGTGTGGGAGAAAAACCAGAGCACCAGTAGGAAACCCGCGCAGACGGGGAGAACATACAAACTCTTTGCAGATAGTGCCCAGGCTGGGATTTGAACCTGGGGCTCTAGTGCTGCATGGTATTTAGGGATACAATACAATACAAGTCTTTATTTCATTTTCCCATACCTGTCTCCCCTGTCTGAGTGACAAGCTGCTCCAACACTTGCTTGAAGAAATTGACAACTGGCCAGCCATTCACGCCCTGTAGGCAAGATATGACAAAAATTAGAGTTATGCAGGTAATATGCATACTTTTAGCAGTGCAGAAAGTCCAACCTAAATATCTGCACTATATTAGAATGCAGCCCGTTTTTCATCTAAAGCTGGCCATACACCTTCAGATTTCTCTGTCAGATTTTCTTCAGATCAGATTTTGTTTTACCAAAACCATGTAATATGAGGACCTTTCTACACCTTCCAATCACTATGTATTCTATCAGGGAGGACACTATACTACATGGTTGTTGGTAGATCTGATCTGAAGGAAATCTGACAGAGAAATCTGAAGGTGTATGGCCAGCTTTAGTTAGATAGTTACCAATCCACATGCTTAGCAGCACAGAATGGTTCTATACCTTTTTAGGTAAAAAAAAAAACAAAAAAAAACTGCTGACCCATATAATTTTTATAAAGAGATGGAAAGACCCTTGCCCACGTTATGCGAGTGATTGGGTTACGAAAGTGTGATATAAAAAATTAGACTTGTGGATCAGTTGGATGATTACACCGGGTAATTAACAGTTCCCTTTAAAGCAGATCTAAGCTCTGAAATGTAGCTTAGAATGAGAGTTGTATACTTAAATACTTGCATTGGAATGTGACTTGCCACAACAGTATCAACATGCATTCATGAAAACTAACATGGCCACTATATGTACATATGTACGGAAGGTGCCATTCTCTGTGCGGTACAGTAAACCTGGTCATCAGCTAAAGTCCAACCCCCGCCCCCCCCTCCCAACAAATCTTGTAATTGGTTGGTGCTAAAATCATACAGGTCATAGAAAATAGCCAAAAAACGCTCCCTCTAATGAGCACTATCAGTCTCCATGGTACTGGTTTGCCAGTTGATAACTCAGGGGGAGGGTTAATGTATTATATTTTTAGCAAATAAGGTGAAAGGAAGCTTTCCAATCTTGAGACAGAGCCAGAATGTTAATCTTTGCCCTTAGATACATGAGCATAAGTTGCTGATGTGAGTTAGTCCCCTTTATGTTTCCACTGCATCTAAGGCTCTGTCAACCTCCGGCCAGCAGAACGGCTCCACGCCATGGAAACATGTCAGTCAGTGCGGCAGGCAAGTAATATATATGGGTTCCATTCGTTGACCTCCCTGTGAAGGAATGCGCTTAACATAGGGGGGGGGGGGGCACAAACAAAAATATTTCAGTAGTATTTCTAATAACATAAATGTCACATTTTCCAAAAGGATTGATCAAGGGTGAAGTCCACTCTGATTATACAAATGTAAGGGTCTCATTCTCCTTTCATGTCAAATACCCCTCCACTGTATTCCACTGTAGTCTTTACCTATAAACAAGCCCCCACAAAATCTGTCTACATACCGTGTTTCCCCGATGTCTTATTTTTGCATGATGAAGAATACGGCACTGGGGTATCAGGGTGGGGCGGATCACCTAAATCTACACAGGGGGGTTTAGGGGGTAATCAAAATGGCACTGGAGACTCAGAGGGGGGGATTACCATTTTAGTAACCCCTTCTGATCCTCCTGTGTCATTTTGATTGCCCCCTCTGATCCCCCCTGTCCAGAGTTACAGTACCATATCTTTGGGGATGCCTTATATTTCAGCGTGAAGCAAAAATGTAAGGGTGCCTTATTTTCGGGGGATGTCTTATTTTCGGGCAAACAGGGTAGAATATAAAGAGTGCTTATTTATATCTGTAATTGGAAATTACCATGAATGATCATTCCAAGCAACAGCTATCTTACATCTCTCCACAGCCTTTACAAAGAACACAGCCGAAAAAAGATGAGCAATCAGTGCTCCTATCTGCAATAGATCTGGTCATTGAAAGCGATAGACAAAAGCAGAGTACACACAGCTTGATATAGGAGATGTTCAAGGTTCCCTGATTGCCCGATATCAGAGTGGGTTACAGTCATGTTCGATATCCCTGTTTTCGAGCAGGTCCCGCTCGAAATTGCCGCATATGATATGGGCCAGATAAATGGGCGTGAGCGAGCACGACGCTGGAAGCAGCCATCGATCTAGCCCATATCTATATGTGTGTTCCCAGCTAAAGTATTCAAGTGACAAAATACAACACCAGATTGTAAAGTCAGTACTGGCACTAATGGCATCTGACATTGTAATTATAACAGTAACAAAAAGAAAGCATGGCTGCAACCCACCTAAGGAAAAGGGTGGTACTTTGCATAGGTAATAAACAACAAGACCCAATTGGCTAGTAATCTACGTAAAGAAAAAGACAAATAAAACTATTACAATTAAGCCAATACCTAAAAGCATTTTCTAAAACAAGCTGCATGTAAGCATATGTAATCACATTGGTGATGTTAAAGATGATAACAAAAAAAAAAATATATAAATACCTAGGACTGAGGGCTTCAGCAGTGACACATTGCATGTGTTAGGAAGGCGTTCAGTGCCAGGGAAGCGAGAATTCAGACGAATCCTCTTGCCAAATATATCCTACAAATAGATTGACATAAATAAAGTCTAGGAGGGAAATCATAGGCTGGGACATAAACAACAGTAAATATAATTGTAATACATGCATTTCCAGGGTGAATAGGTAGTTATCACACATGCCTTGCTTTTAAAATCACTCCACACCTCCTGTCCCACTTACATTTCCAACCTGGTACATAATTACACCTCTAACCGCCCCCTCCGCTTCTCCAGTGACCTACTATTGACATTCCCACTCATAACATCATGACATGCGCGGCTTCAAGACTTCTCTAGGGCTGCTCCTACTTTCTGAAACTCCCTCCCTCGTCCCATTAGACTTGCTCCTACATCTAACACCTTCAGCCCCTCTTCATTCTGGCCTAACCATCTTCTCACTCCTAACATCACCACTATGCCAGTCCGTATTGCACTATTGCATACCCTGTTCACTAAGCTATTAGATTGTAAGCCTAATCAGGCAGGGTCCTCTACTCCTCTTGTGTTGCATCTCAACTTTAATTTAATGTACAGTGTTGCGTAATATGTTGGTGCTGTATAAATAAAAGATAATAATACTTTACAGCTCTAAGATCTTGGGTTTACTTCCAACCAGGGGTCAATTCTGTTTTTTATCACCAATACAGTAACATGCGGGTTGGTTTACTGGAGTGTGTGTCTTTATGGTCTCTATGGACTGTAGACCGTAATTTGTATTACCCACACCAAATTTTGACTATAAGATGCACCACAACATATACAGTGGTGCATGTTTTTACTCTAGGAACTCAAGTTCCATACTACCAGCCACCAGCAGAGCTTCAGATACAGGAGACAGGCAGAGGGAAGAACCGCCCATGGGCCCAGTGCTTGGCCCACCGGCAGGTGGATTGCAGAGGTGTGATTAATCTTGGCCTTCATACTATAAAATGTACATAGATTTTACCCCCGATTTTAGTGGGAAAACAATGTGTCTTGTGGACTGAAAATATGGTAATTTGTTTGTGCTTTCTAAAATAATAGAATAAATAAACATTAGTTAATTAGGAAATATTTTGTGTGTGAATATAAAAACTCTTCCCCTGATGAATCTGCACAGCAAACAATGTCACTCACTTGTAATCTCTGTTCCAGATAGTCCCGTACGTCTTTCATGTGGCTCTCATATACACCGCAGTTTAAACTGACCAACTCTGCAGCCTAGAGAAACAATATAACCAGCAGATTATTCCACAGTATATACTGGAGTCTGTTACAGACCAGACAAGATTGCACAGGGACACAAAATACCTCAAAACTAAAAAAAGGACTACACAAAATCTCTAGAGAATCACACATGTAGAGGTCCTCCATCTTTTATGACAAGCTAATTTACGTTATTTATAACTGAATTAACCATTTGGCCTTTAAAGTCCCCTAGCCTCTGTGCCCTCAGAGGACATCTGAACTGCGGATGGTGACATCTTTATCCCCCCCCCCCAGTCGTTTCTTGTGTATAATATATTTTGGGATCCTGGCCAACTTTTTGCTGTTAGATAGAGACTTCAATTATTATTAGGTTCTCCATCTTTGTCAGTCACATTTACATTTTTGGTTGTATTTATATTTTAGTTATAAAGTATAAGCCGATTTGAACGTAAGACGAGCCACCTAAATTAACAGACAAAAAACCTGGAAAACTTAAAGAATGCAGAAGCTAAGGCACAAAAACACACAACAAATGTGCTTTTGTTTCAGGATGTCATTATCATGTCTGTGAACTATCTGTAGCTGAATTGTGAGTTCATTGCAAAGCCCATGAACATATCACCACCATTGCTGGACAAGTTATAAAATGGCGTTGACTTTCTTCACCAATAAAGAATTTCACATACTGAACATTAATAATTAAGATGATTTACCATTCCATACCACCCATTAAGCGGTGTGCTACAATAGATGGAAATCTATCCTATTGCGGCATGGCTTTGCAAACATGATGCAGAAGTATATAATTATTTGTGTATTACTTACAGAAATATGAAATTATACATACTAGGCAACATCTACTTTGTGACTTGAAGCTGTAATTGTAAACTGTGCACTATTATTTGATTTTCATTTCGATCGGTAGTGATGTGGTGTAGCCAAAAGCACTTCAGGTCATTCGGTATACGAACTAACATAAATACGAATGAACGTAATGCGAACGAACACAATACAAATTAAAATGATAGAAACAAACATAAATACGAAAGAACGTAATGTGAAGGAACATGTGCTCAATCCAACTGGGAGTAGCTTAATGCTAATTTTCAAATAAATAGTTTTTAGAGTCAAAATTATTGAACCGTGTATGGCCACATTAAGGGCTTGTCCCCATTTAGGAGATCGGCTGCAATCACCCCTTATTCTAATCACGGCGATCGCACCCATGTATTTGACGGGGCTCATCCCCACAGCTGCGATTGGGTACGGTGCGGCCCGTGATCTAAAATGCAGCTTACTGTGCCCATATTCATGAATGGGAATTCATTAAGACGCGGTTTTAAAATGCACCCCCATTTATTCCCTATGGACACGAGTGGGCACGGTTGGACAAGATTGCCTGTCTCATCCCCCTACTTCCTGCCTGCTCCAGAAAAACGCGTCCAAAAGTGCGCCTAACCGTTAATAAGGAAAATCACTAGCGATAACCTCACCATGGTTAGAATCGCAAATGGTCGCCTAAGTGGGGACATAGCCTAAAACTTTCTATGGCCAACGCATCACAACTGCTATTATTACTTAGAAGAAACATCCAATCTCACCTTGCCAAGCCCCACAATCATTGGTGTATTTTCTGTCCTAAAGAGGAGAACAGAAGTGAAAGAAACACAAGCATACTGTTAACATACTGTTTCTGGAAAAAAAGAAGTTTCAACCAAAAATGGTGCTTCAGAAATAACATATGCTGAAAAGGTACCATATTTTTCGGACCATATGACGCACATCATCGTCCCTGCATCTTATGGTCCGAATGCGCTACTTGGCTTCCCGCCAGCTCCCCCAAGTCAGATGAAAGATGTGGTGACAACCAGATCCCTCATTTATACTGTACGGTTTCCACCAGCAGAGCGCTGCTGATAGAAGCAGTACAGCAGAGACATACATGGAAGCTGCCAACCAGCAGCTTCCATGTATGTCTGCTTGTAACTGAGATCACCATGCAGCTCACCTGGCAAGAAGGGAGACGAACAGTAGTGAAGTGTGCTCTCTAGTGACACCTTTTCCAACTGAGAACATTTCAAATTTTTCCTGCTCTAAAAACAGGGTGCATCTTAGACCGCGGTCAGTGCTGAGCTGCCGCGGAATTGCGGTCGACCGAGTTTTTAGGCGGCGGCCGCCCCCTGACCACGGCCGGGGACTAGCCCATTGAACAGAATGGGCGCGGATGTATCCGCGACGTGCACAACCGCGGGCTTCCGCTTAAATGGAAACAAGCCCTTATAGTCCGAAAAATACAGTAATTTAGGTATATAGAAGACTGATAGATGATGATTCCTTTAATAGAATTCAACTTGTCTTGTTATGCGTACAGAGAGCACAGGGTACATGCTCAATATGTATGTTTTCATTAGCTGTGGTATACTGTACAAGTGCACTGCACTGCTTTATTAAGTAAATTGGAGATCTGGGAACCATCATTTGTGCTACTTGTGTGAGGGATTCCCAACAAACAATGCATCTACATTCCCAGTGACACTGTTAGGTGGTTCCTATTTTCTTCCTTGTGTATAAAGCAAACTTCTTCTGTGCTTGATTGCTAGCATTATAACCCTATTGACTGTGTCCACGTGTGTCAAATTATGCATTATAGAGGGTTTCCACTATATGAGGACAGGCTCACAAAAAGCAGAAAATGTGTCAGGCACCTTAAAATGTATTTCTAAATGTTTTCACCTTAAAGTTTTTTAGTTAATTCTCAGGTTCTGTTTTGTATGCTTACATAATGGAATATACATTTTTCTAACCAATTACAAAAGAACAAGTTGTAGAATATCATGGAGCATTGCTTACCCTGGCCTGTAATTGCGCTCTTGTCCTCCTCCATATAACATTGGCAGCAGTGGAGTCTGGTGGCCAATTCCACGCACATAAAGAGCTCCAATACGAGGTCCATAGAACTACACAAAATAATCATAACACAAGTAGCTACTTGTTCAAAAATTATGCAAAATCGTAGTGCAAAGTACTTCACAGCAACTTCTGTTAGCAAACAGTTGCTGCAACCTAATCAGCGAATGACTGCCCGGACTTTCTGGAATCGAGTGAGTGTGCATGATGAAAGTAAAGGTAATTATACAGACCTCAACTTTTGCTGGATCGATCTTAGGTTTGATCTGCTTGTGCAATTTTAAATATTGGCTGTCAGTCTAATGTTGATCAATCGTACTTCCACACAATGTGATTCAGTGGTTCCTAAACCTTCCCTGCAGGGTCCCCCTTTTCTATTTAGAAACATTATCAGGCCCCCCCTATTCAAACACAGGTTAAAAATGAGGGTCAGCGCCCCCCTGGAATACCTTCGCGCCCCCCCGGGGGCCCCCCATCCCCAGTTTAGGAACCACTGGTGGAAGGAAGGTAAGATGGTGCCACGGGGCAGTGATCAGCATTGGACGAACCCAGCTCGTCCAGTGCACTTTTAGCAAGTCAGCGCTGGACGAGCTGGGTTCGTCATGAACGCTAGGGAGGTTAAAAACTGGATACAAATTGATTGAAATAACAAGAAAACTCGTTAGATAGCTAGCCAAGTCGGCTAGATCGATTTTATGTCTAATCACTTTGGTCAATCAATTCCAGTAAAAAGGAATCAGTTTCCTAATAATTTACTTTAATGATTGATTGATTGATTTAAGTCAATCAAATGGAAAAATGTTACCATGTATGGCCACCTTAACAGGAAAAGTGTTCACAATTTGAGCCTGTGCTTACATCAGACATGACTAAATTTCCATAAAAGTCTGTGGGATTGTAAAACCAGGTTGAAGAAAAAGAATCCATTCATTAAATATGGAAAAATGTAATAGGATTGCACATAGCAAAGTGATTACTTGAAGTGATGGAGCTGCAGGCACAGGCCCCATTCCAACACATCGCATTATTGGACAACATAGACAATATGTAAAATAGTTACGAAATGTAATCCAAACTACATGTATGTTATAAAAATAGAAATATTGGGTTGTCAACCAAAGTGCACACACAGTGACAACATATGTATGCTAGATGTCTGAACACTTTGTCACCTACATACACAATGTTTAAGAACTGTGTTCTGTTAACTATATGGGCAATAAAGAGTAGGAAGAGATTTGATCAAATGTGATGCCAGGTTGTAATTTTTTTTTAAGCAGGGGAGGTTAGCATTACCTTGTGTCCAACAATTGTTAAATAATTGACCTGAAGTTCTTGAACATCCACAGTGATCTTTCCCAGTGCCTGTGCAGCATCTGTGTGCAACAAGATTGGAGGGAGCCCCTGACTCACACGCTGTTTAGAAATGCGGGCAAGGCGTTGTGATAGTTCGCTTACAGGCTGAAAAAGGTGGAATCAGATCATAGTTATTAGATAGTCTTTACTGGAACTTACACATTATAAAAAACCAAGATAATAGTTATACTAATCCAATTTTTTAAAAGTAGGCCCAACTTGTGCTTTTGTGGAGGAAAAAAACTTTTTGTGAAAAAATGGTGTCCAATACGGTACTTCTTGAGAGGACGGAAGGAAGGGAAGTGTTAGTAGGCTATGGCTAGATCTACAAGATGCAAACTTTCACACATAAAGTGGCTAGGCATATATGGTTAATAATGATAGCTAAGGTGAGATAAAAGGTGTGCCCTAGCCAAGGAATGTCTGAAAAAAAGAAGAAGAATGAACCCTAACCGAAGGTAGTAAATACTTAAGCGGTGCTAAATAATTGGCATTGCGGGCACAAAAGGTCAACACTCAATCCGTCTAATTATAAAAAGTCTTTATTAACACTGGACTAAAGAACAATTATTGAGTATGTATAAAGCTAAAATTACACATCGTATAGATGCAATACAGTAGATACATGTAAATAGTTCCAGTATGTGATGAAGCCCACACCTGGGTGACGACCTGGGAACTATTTTCACAGTAATAAGATCCTTAAAACAATGATAAAGTACAGTAACCATCAAACTGGATGTTGAGATTGCATTGCGCTCAGGTAGCTCTCCAATCTCCGATATGGCTAGGCATATATTAAAAAAGCATGCTGATACAGCCAAGCATAATTGGGGTACTGTCTTTTCAATGCTGGTATGTGACTATATAAAACTCAGTGTTCTCCCCAGAATTTTTTTTCAGCCGGGCGGCGCGATGACGTCATCGCGCCGCCTGCACCGGTCCGGCGGCCTCTCTGATAGGCTGCCGGCCAGCGGCAGCACACAAGTCCTCTGACAGGCGGCGCCTCCCCATTCTTCAGGAGCGCGCCGCAGCCACTGAAAGACTCCGGCCCGCGGCTCCGGTAGTGTGCCACGGGCCGGAGTCTTTCAGTGGCTGTGGCGCGCTCCTGAAGAATGGGAGGCGCCGCCTGTCAGGCTGCTCGCCGCGGAGGACTTGTGTGCCGGGCGGGGAATAAAATCTCCCGGGCGGGCCGCCCGGCCAATCTGCTCTGGGGAGAACACTGAAAACTCATTATAAATCTCGATATTATTTGGTTGAAAAGTTGAAAATTCATATGTCCACTTCTGCCACACACCAATCTCAGAAGGTCCAAATATGACTACTTGGCTGTCATCGCCATCACAGCCAACCATGGAGATAACATGCAGGAGGATCCTCTACAAAATCAACATGCACAAGTCACTGAAGTCTAAAAATAGGAGTGTGCCTCTGTTCAATAGATGTGAATACAATCTTTCAAAAATCATTTTATTGAAATGGCATAACTGATCTCAAGGCATAACAACTTTTCTTTAAACAAGCACAACAAAAAGAAGAGCAACAAAGAAAAACGATCACCAAATCACTACTCACCATGATGACACCGGTTTCATTATTTGCCAACATGACAGACACTAGACATGTGTTGGGGCGAAGAGCTGCAATTACATCCTCAACCTCCAATCGTCCTGTTGTAGTGGATACCGGAACAAAGGTCACCTCTGCATTGATGTAAAACCAAATACATGGTTTAAGAGTTGCATAAATTAACTAAAAGGACTACTAAAATATCACATCCATCTTTTTTGCTAGTCACTTGATTGACTTTGGATTTTGTTAGTTAGCCAATTGGCATTCATAGTTCAGAATGGCTTTTCAACATTTGCCAAGGGGTGGGATATATACTATATAGCGGAGCCTCTCATCCCTTGCTCCAACCTGCAGAGCGAAAGTTAAAAGAGGTGGGGAAGTGGTCAGAGGCTTTCCCGCCTCCTGGTCCCGCAGATCTCTGTATGGTAGAAGCAGCTTCTGCCAGCTGATATACAGAATCCGGGACAATCTGTCAGTGTGCTAATCTTTCCCTGTGCAGAGTGTGTGAGCTGGCTGAAGCAGTGCTTAGCCACAGAGGTAATGCAATGGTGTTACGACCAGCGGATGTATACGGACGTGGGTGGTCACATATTTACAATATAAGATGCACGGATCTCTCCCCCCTTATGGGGGATACAGTATTTTTGGTGCAGTGTTCCCAGTATAAATTTATTTTACTACCTAAACTAGTTAAAGTAAAGATGTGACATAAACTAGTCGAGTGAACCCAAGGCTCAGTTAAGCACATTGGGGATTTAAGGCTTGCCTATTTGGGTCAAACCCACAGAAAACTTTGTTATCATAAATATTCTCTGAAAAAAGTGTAAAAACATATGGGCACAATTGTACATAGAACAGGTCTGATCTATCAAGTCTGCTGCTAATGTAATGTTGTCAGACACCATTAAGCACCATCAGATTCCCCAACCTATTAGCTTGTAAGCCCAATTGGGTAAGGTCCTCTGCTCCTTCTGTGTCATAACTGTACCTGCGTGTTATCTTGTGTTACATCTCAGCTCTAATTTAATGTACAAAGTTACACGTTGGCGCTATATAAATACACAATAATAATCAGAGATCCTGGGGAATCTTAGTTGTTTTTGTTGCTATATGATGTTAAGATCATACAGGGAATATAGTTTAATGTCATATAACAGACATAGATAATTAGTGTATGTCTCTTATATGACATTAAACTATATTAAACTATTTTCCCTGTATTACAAGCAGAGGACAATTGGTTACCATGAGGTGGGAATGCGTCCACCTACAGCAAGCTTCAAAACCAATGGTCTTCCACGTACAATGGAATTTTAATATTCCCGCCCTTTTCATTTTGACAACTATTCAAAGACATGTAAATGAAAGGATTAACATCGTACAGTCTTCCTGACACCAAGGATAGAATTATTTAATGAGATGGGTGGTTCCAAACTTTCACACCTCTAATCCTTGGACAATCAACATTGGTTTTGACACATTCCATATTGACTGGATTTTGGTGTCTGAATTGTGTGAATATAAATACTGTTGTCGTAGAATGTAGGCTTACAACTACTAGCTATACAAACACCTATTGGAGAACATTCACAGACACTTAATAAATATTTAACATCATATTATAATGATAGACATTGCTTTATGTATATGAGGGCATATAATGTTGGTGTACATGTCATGTATAATGAAGCTGTCCAGGTAAGTACTGTTCTCTAAAGGGCAGCAACAGTGTATAGGTCCAGCAGCCATATACTACTTAGGACAGGAATGGTAGAATGTGTGAGTGTGTGTACTGTAACAAGTACCTGCTCTGTGCACCCTCTGCAGGTGTTGTAGAGGCAGAACAATAGAATCATGCTCCACGTTCGAAGTAATGATGTGTGGCAATGCTGCATCCGCACTGTTGCTACAAATTTCCTTGGCTCTTATAGTGAATTGTTCCACAGCTGAAAACAATACCATGTTGTTGGCCTGCAATAGAGATACTTCCAGTCACATGTGATAAGAGAACACTTATAATGCCAAAGTTTTAACATGTTAATTTATTTACAACATTTGTTTTCCCCACCATAAAATATTTTAAATTCAATAAAGGTTTAAAAAATTGGAAGTACACCACTTAGTCAGTTTAGCATAGCCTTAGGATTTAAACTGGTGTAAATGAAAATCCACCTGTCCCTATAATGTGCCCTACCTTCTCCAGAGTAAACACTACCCCCTTTTAATGTTAGTATGCTGCTTGTCTTTTGGAGTAATATATTTTGCTAGCTTTATCAAGTGGATCAAAGTGATTGTTCTGTTAGGAACATGGACATGGACGCTAGTTACCAGTACATCAGACACGCAACCTGGGTCTTATAACATTTAGGCAACTTGAACAGACTCTTCTGCCACTCATTGTCTATGGAACCCCAGAGTGTTCACCAATAAAGCTCCATATATTGGTACTTATTACTACAGCAATGGATCCAATCCGAAGCAAGACATAACGGACTAATGGAAACCCTAACTAGAAACTAAAGCCCCCCATACACCACATACAATTACCATGCAGTTTCTGTACAATCAACTTTTCTTCTACCAAAACCATGTAATAGGAGGACCTTTCTACACCTTCCAATCACTATGTATTCTATCAGGGAGGTTACTATACTACATAGTTGTTGGTAGATCTGATGAAAATTGTATGGAGGAATCTAAAGGTGTATGGGGGGCTTAAAGCCTTTAATTTACTATTTGCAGGGAGCAAGAACAAATAATTGAAGAGACTTCCAAACAGTTCTGGTGGACAGTAGCAGCGGGGAGATTCTTACTCAAAACTGGATGGTAAGTATGCAGAGAACTGAACCTAGAAGGTAAAAGTAAACCACGGCAATAACCTTTTAGTGGTATGATATTGGCATAATGGGTGAGAGAAAATTTCACAGAAGGGTTATTATTGTTATCATTTATTTATATAGCGCCAAGATATTATGCAGCACTGTGCAATAAATTAGAGTTGAGACAACACAAGATAACACACAGGTACAGGTTATGACACAGGAGGAGTAGAGGACTCTGCCTGATCAGGCTTACAATCTAATAGGAATTGTAGATGTTTTGCCAAAAACTCTGGAACTGGAAAGCTCATTTTGGGAGTAGAAGGGAGTTATAAGGGGTGTACACTTTAATAAGAGTATATATACATCAGTAGTAGAAACTTTTCACAGCACTTTATTGCTATTGAAAGACTTACTTCTGTTCCTCCAGATGTGAAGATAATGTCTTCTGGTTTTCCTCTCACCATGCTGGCAATGTGTGCCCGGGCTTTGTCTATTAGATGTTTAGCCATACATCCTAAAATGTAAGGGATACATAGAGAGAATACTTTAGCCATACTGTAAGTATTACTAATTACATTGTATTACTTGCATTGATAATGCTTCCTCATTTCAAACATTACATCTCATTTGTGGAGTGTTTTTGTGTAATGGCTATAACTGAGTATTGCAGAGTTTATTGTAATCGTAAATCACCTCTTTCTGCACATTTCTATGGTCTAAATCTATCTTATCCTAAACTAAAACATATAGTGTCAATAAACCCAAAATGTATTCCAAACTAAATTGTCTATTACAAAGTTTTATTCTTATATTCATAAGCAATATCAATTTTTGTCGCTTGGCTTCCCTTATTCCTGATGTCACTTTACAGAGGTGGTACTAGTCTAAGCATGCTCAAATCTCCCACACAGATCTCTATTGTATATTTTACAATCTTACCATACAATGTATGTACAATCAACTCTGGTTTAACCAAAACCATGTAATATGAGGAGCTTTCTAAACCTTCCAATCACTATGTATTCTATCAGGGAGGACCCAGCACTACATAGTTGTTGGTAGATCTAAAGGAAATTGTATGGAGTGATCAAGACACTCTAGCTCTTCTCCTCTCGCTCACTGCAATGAGCAGAGATAAGGTGGACACTCAGATTCCTCTTTAACATTATGAACGCTTATTGAAAGAAACAAACAGAGGAGACCCTGAGCATCTACCCCCTCATATCTGGACATGTCTATGATGCATGTTGTCTATGGTGTTCACTACACCAAAATTGCATGTAATGTAGTTTTGGTGTTGTGAACGCAGCATATGGGAACTGAATTGCTAGTGAGTACGGAGTTCCTCCACAGTAGAAGATGATGTCCTTGCAGTATTTCTATGAGCATGCTGTCAATGTCACAATTTATATAAGTTATCTGGTATCATGCTGTTTAAGGGTTACACTTGGGGATAGCTTGGTCTCATAGTGAATATAATCTACTAACCACAGTGGAGGGGCAGAGCTGTCAAAAATTTGTTCGCTGAGGGTCAAAATCTCCATATAGTTCTTTTTTCTAAAATATTATTAAATAAGAAAGGCATGATTTACACTTCAGACTTTAAAGGGTGCTCGAGGAGTGAAGAACCATAAACTAAGTCTAATTAATAAATGTGTGTATATATATATATACATATATAGTTCACTAACTGTGCTTAGATATATATATTTTTACATTTAATTGCATTTTTTTGACCATGAAAAAAAAAACCTGTTCTGTTATAGCACATCGCCTAGCTGCAGTAAAAGGAAGCCTCCTATGTTTTCACTGTACAGCAGCCATTTTGCTTGAAGCTAATTCTGAGTATTTAGACAACACATACATTTGTAAGGCATCTGTAGACAAGCTTTAACTACTTTAGCAAGATTACGTTTTAAACTTTAAAGACTTCCACTTGGTGAACTACACATGTAGCAAATGTTATTGAAGATGACGAAACATGTTAATGTGATAGGCCTCAAACACCAGGCATGTGACCTACATTAACAATGCATTAGACTGAAAACACAGCTGAGGACTGAAATGGAAGAACGTTGGTCTCATCTTTATTAACGATTTTCCTGCTTTCATTATAGGCTTCACTATGATTATTATTCAGTCCATGCAATTAAACAGGAATATTAAATTGAAATATCCCCCTGTGTTTAAGGGTTAAATTAAACTTAAGGTTGCCATACACACATCATCTTTTGCCCAATAAGGGAGGGTTTCCACATCCGCCGGAACCCACTCCGCTAAGCTAATTTGTATGTGAGGGTAATCAATATTCTCACAGCAGGAATGACTTTACATTTTGGAGTTGGAGGCATGTTGCAGTCACAAAGGGGTAACTGTTTTTATATATCTGCCATTACAGGACTCCTTCATGAGCTGTATTACAATAATCTTATCTAGTGTAATACTTGTGCATTTCCTGAAAACTCAAAAAAACACAATGAAGTGCTAAGGTAAATGTCAGACTTACCAGCACTGTAGCTGCTGCTGGGATTTCCCCAGGCCTCTTGCAAGGCTTCTGTCGCTGCTTCAACCACTTCTACAGATGGAGGAGTCGTTGCATTGTAGTCCAAGTAGATTCTCCTGTAGAAAACAACATCATGGTCTAAAAAACCTTTAATGTCAGCTTTTCCTGACACTATCAGCAAGAAGTCTGTGCGTTCCTTCATACAAGGGACCTCTAGGCACACTTGTTTAGTGAGATTTAGAAAGATTTAGAAGAAGCCTTTGTCATCAGATTGTCTTCTTCTAATGTGCATATTCAATATTCACCTGCAGTATTAAAATAAGCATCCTTCCCTTGTTACATTTTTCAGATTAATTGTCTGAAGCTATCAGAAATGTCAAATCTAAATTTTAATGGGTGTGTCAGCAAGCTAAATGTTTCACAGTGAGAATAACTATCTGCATCCCACAAAAGGGATGTATGTGCCAATGTAATATCTGCATGAATGCTAGAAACCGTTTCTCTAGGGCAGTGGTTCCCAAACCGTGGGGGGGGCGGTGTGTTCTGGGGGGGCGCAGCTAGGGGGGCAGCCGATGTAGCACTTAGAGCTCTCTATGTAAGAATTGCGCTGTCAGCCAGAGAGGGGAAAGATATGCAGAATTCAGTTGCCTATTCGCTCTCCCCGCTGTCAGTTCTCTTCCTCCTCTGGGGATGGCACACAGTTCACCCACACTTCCCTACCACTGTCAGCCAATTAGACAACCTGCGAGATGCACATACAGGACGACAACCATGCTAGCTGCAGACAGTAGGTTTTGTTTTGTCTCTATGTGAATGATGAATGTTTTGGTATAATTGGTGTGTGTATATACGATGTATGTCTTTGCCTGATTGGTGTGTGTGAAAAAGGTAGATGTATTTCGAATAAAGTTTGAGGGCCATTTGACACTAGCCACACCAAGGCTAGGTCTAACGTAATGGAAGTGTTAGTGGTAATGCTACCATGTCTGTTACATTTAATAAGTGTTTCTGCATCGATCTGGTCCTCATTCTGAACCTGTGTAGTTTGAAGGGGGGGGGGAGCTTGATAATGTTCCTATATAGAAAAGGGGGGCCCTGCAGGGACAGTTTGAGAACCACTGCTCTAGAGTGTATTACCCAGCGCATCAGTCTTCTTTCCACAGGGCATTCAGGCATTCAGGCTTCCCTGGTCAACCAACTGCTCTAAAAGAAAATTTAAAAAATTCAGACCATGTCAGCTTCTTGCATAGGTATGTTCATGTTTTAATGCTGACATTCCTGTTGTATGTGCTTTGGTGGTAGATAAGGAGCAGCAAAAGCACTCTGGCTAGTCTAAGGCTTTGCACCCCTTCAAAAAGCAACAAACTGCAAATGTATATTTTGACACATCTAAAGGCCAGCCCAATGTTTTTTTTAGCAATTTATGGAATCCTCTGTAGGATCAAATCTGAAAGGCTAGCCTTTGGCTCAGGAATAACCCCCACAAACTACCAAAGTGTATGCCCATCCAAAGATTACTGTCTGTACTGCTGACAAAGATCTACCAGAAGGCAAGTAGCACAGACATAAGTAAAATGTAAAAGGAAGACAACAACTCCTGCAAAGATTTTAATTCTGTACCTAATTCAGATGTTGCATTACTTTCTTGCTGGTATAACGTGTTATTAAATGTAACCCTGTATGCTCCAACATCAGACACGGAGCTAGCAAAGGTAAGGACCCAGAGATCTGGCAGAATAAAGGGGGCCATACACAGTTTGATTTTTTTGTTTGATCAATCAAAAATTAAAACATTTTAAGTCGATTGTACGGAAACCGACTGTGTGAATGTGGGAGATCAAAAAAGGGATCCTTGGGTGAAATTGTGAATAACATAAACTGGGCATCTTTGTGAGACTCACTTCTTCGAATGATTTTCTGCTTCCTTTAGTGGCTTCTTGTCTTCGGCATCCACCATGATGTTAAGGCTGTTATAGAGGAAATATTGTACAATTACTTATATAGATGTTCATAATTCTGTAGATTTCACATTAGAACTTGTTAGATGTCACTATAATCAAGCCTGTGTTGTGCGTTTTAGTAACAGTAAAATGTGGCAGGCTGACTATAAGAAAAGAAAGCGACATGTAACATAATCACACAAATGTGTATATAGTGTAAGTTGTGGACTATGTGGCTGCACAATCTTTAGGCCATTTGATTCTTGTATGGTTCAGAATTTTAGAGGGAGTGCAGAATAAATGAATGATTCAGATGTAGCAACAGTGGTTCTTACATTGGGTCACATGAAGCAAGACAATTATTTCATCTTGCTATTTATGTCAATTTGAAGCAGAAATATAATTAAAATTGTAACCTTATCTGCTCCGTCAAAGGTAACAGGAACCCAATATACTTTCTCCTTAGGAAACCCCCAGCTGGAATCCAAAAGTGTCCAGTAAACTAAGTTTATAGATGTTAGGTCACATGATTTCTTCTTTACAAATATAAGCCAATCATCGTATCTAGACCTTAAATCAACAAACAACTGGTCATTGGGGGATGTGAGGGTAGTATTTGTTTGAGTTGCCTTTTATAAGTTAGGCAGGTATGGTGACAGGGGAGAAGTTCACATTTAATCTTAATCTTAATTTTGCTTTAAAACCATCTGCATAATTAACTTATGATGGAGTGACTCAAGGCAACGAATTAGGCAAAGACTAGCACCAAACAGGCATCTGAAAGCACCACACACCAGCGCCTTGACGCCTAAAAAGCGCCATCACATTCGACAGCTGCTGACTAGTCATCAGCGTGTTAATCACCTGTGTGATTGTAACTTAAAAGTTAAATTAAATAATTAGCTAAACTTTTTTATATGTATATATATATATCGTTTTTTTATTGGTATTTATTTTCCTTGTTTGTAATTGTGGATTGACTGAGCAGCCAATAAGAATTTATAATTAGCTGATGAGTTTGGTCACGTGCCTCTACAGCAGTAAACTCTCAGGACCCGGAAGCCCTCCAGCTGCTAGCTCAGCTGCGCTGCCATACATTATACTGGTCACTAGGTGGCACCAAACGTGTGAAGCGCTATTCTCCATACGGACATTTCACCTATAATACTGCACACTGTGCAATGTTGTGCAGCCGCCACTCCAGGCAATATTATATAAGCGGAGGACCAAAGTCCGGAGTACCGGTCACAGCCCGTCACTGAGAGAGATTCCTATCCTATGTGCACTGTCACTTACATGTTCACGTACACAACGTCAGGAGAGAAAAGACCATAGAGAAGATGTAGGAGAAGCTAGGAAACTATGATAAACCATAGAGAGGAGCGGCTGGTCATGTGATCTGGAGGATGCCCACTAGAGCATTGTGCGCACACTGAAGAGTATGTCTCCAGAGCTCCGGTGTGATGGCACGGCCAGGACTTCACTGACCCAAACCCCAATAAGTGTGTATATGTTTGTAAATACACCATATGTTTGTATGTGTTTATATTTATTTATTTGTGCATGTAGGTGATGGCGGAGATGGTAACCACAAATACTAGACTAACTAAATGTTGGCTGTAAAATTAACATTCTTCCATTTAGCGTGTAAGAGAAGAGATAATATGTGTGACCCCTAAACGTAAACCCCTAAAACTCACCCCTACAGTCAAGCACCACTCCCCCTAACCTTAACCCCCCAACCCTCTAACCTTACACCCAAAATTCGTAAGATTAAGCCTGTAATTCCTGTATTTAAAATGTGGTGTGTCACACATTCCAAATACTGGCACTCTGCGATGTTACTTCTGGTACGATTGGGTATGCATTATGTCCCTTCCCTCCTATTTTCCCACCCTGCTTGTTGGCATCAGCGCTGCTGCTTTCAGTGAACCTAGCAACCCCTGTGAAATGGTCATTCCACCCCCAGATTGAGAACCGCTGCATTAATGTATGTTGAGGTTAGGTTCTTAGTATTGCTACAGTATTGTGCAACACATAGTCACAAGTAGGGATGGGAAGCTCGGAAAAAAAACGGGACAATTTGGAAAAAAAATTTTTTTCCGTTTTTTGGATTTTCCCTGAAGGATTTTTTAGGTTTTTTTTTTTTCCGAAAATTGGAAAAATGTTAAAAAAACATATTAGTGGCAATGAATGAATGACAAAATCCCAATAATAACTTTTGTACCAAAAAGATGTCCATAAATATAACTGTGGTATGGATGACAGAACACCAGCAGAGTAGATGCAGAAGCAGAGACTAAAACGTGATTCTGATGATTACAGCACACAAAATGAATTGCCCTGGGGGAAAAAATGAAACCTCATCCCCATTCATGCCCAGGCCAGCTGCCAGCATGAAATATGAGAAATTGTTATTCTGGTTTAAATATTGTTTTCTCCACACGTGAGGTTTTGGGGGTGTTCCAACAGAAACTAGTAAACAGCTCAGGAAGATTGTTTGCTAAAAAAAGAAAAAAATGGTTACAATAAAAATAAATATCATTAAAGTCAGGTTC
>CM070035.1:35414142-35441560 GCA_036250615.1 Ptychadena robeensis
TTTTTTTCGAGCCTCAAAATTTCCGGAAATTTTACATCTCTAGTCACAAGTCAAGTCATAATAAATCATGATGTGATGTGAATGGTCTCTTAAAGCAGAACTTTTGCATTTGGTGGGCTTTTATAAAAATAGATTATGGCACACTTAGGCTATGTCTCCACTGCCTTGTGTGATCCCCCTGCGCTAAGTGACGTGCTTGGTAGGGGTCCCAAAGGAGCACATACACATTACCTGTCTGGCAGATTCTCTGTTCTTACTGGGTTAACCTTCCAGCTGGCGGATCTGCATAAGGAAGTGGGAACAGCCGGTGCCCGAGGCAGGTAATATGGATGGGGTCCCCGCCGGAGCCGATTAAACAGTGGAGACATACCCTAACCCTCTAGAGTGCTCCCTCTGGTCATATCTTGCTGGCATCTTGTCTGTCTTTTTTTGTATCTGAAGTATCCCTCTAAGTAAAATCATAATCCCTTCACCAACAACACCGTTTGTTAAAAATACAACAGCCTCATGAATGAGCATGGAACAAGTTATCTTAGGAGAAGTTCTACTGCGGGAGCATTTTGATCAGCTGATTGTTAGTTCTGTGCAGGATTTGCTAACACTGGACCAACCAATCGGTGAAGAGTGTGTGATTTACGATGCCCACTGCACTTAGTGACCTGACATTCTCCAATAGCATAGGAATCAGACAGGACCACATAGAAAAGCAGAGGATCAGGAAATGAACATGCTGCATGGAAAACAGTGACTGTATTGTAAACATTTATGTTTTTAAACAGATTATAAACAATTGAACCTGACCAGTAATGTAACATGTTGTGCGTTCAATTTGCCTTTTTTTCCCTTTCCAAAGCATGTTTTGGTTACATTATTAGTATTATTAGTGATGAGCAGCGCAGGCAATAAATATCACAAATCTTTCCCTTGATATTCTCAAAACATTTGTACATTCTTAAATGTGTGATCTCCAGTCATTAGTACCTTCATTGCGAAAAAGATTTTCAAAATAAAAAGATGCAATTTGCATATTTTCCCGATCAACACTATTACATGAAAACCAATAATTTATTACCTTCCTTCTGCAAATCTTTGTTCACAACCACACTTCCTTGGGTCTTTGTTTACAACCACACTAGGAGAAACACAGTAATTCTGGTTCAATGTCAAGACTTTGGTTTTTAGTTAAAACTAAAATTTGGTTTGTAACTTAAGCTGACATTAAAGCACACCTAAACCCACAGATAAACTTTTGTCCCTAGCTTGCCAACCGCCTATTATTGGGGCAATCTAAAAAGAAAATGATTTTAAAAATTCTTTATGTATTTCTCCTGTCGTTGCTTCTCTCTCTGGTCCCCTCTGAAAAATGCTGCGGCAAGGATGTGTCGGTTGGCACATTCCTACACCGCAGCTCTTCACCTCTACTCTCGGTTTTGTTCATCAAAAGACATTGTATCTGGCGACCCCTGTGGCCATTTGCGTTACTGCAGCCTTTACTTGAAAGACTAGAAGCTGCACAGAAGTCAATATGGTGACTTCCACAGACGACAGCAGGGTAGGTAATAAAATGTATTGGGATGTGTTTAAGTATAGTCTAGTTGTAACCCAAAGTATTATTGTTCAGCTCATCAACACCTAATCATCCCTTTCCAGCACATTCTGTAAAAAATAAGTTACATTAAAGCAGTGGATCCCAAACTTTCCTTGCAGGGCCCCCTTTTCTATTTAGGAACATTATAAAGCCCCCCCTCCCTATTCAAACACAGGTTCAGAATGAGGGCCTACACCCCCCTGGAATACCCCCCCCCCCCCAGAGTTTTGGGAAGCACTGCATTAAACCATGGTCTTTAAGAAAACATCGATCAGAACACACTTTGAGAGATACACTGTCCTCACAAGACTTAAGCTGGCCATACACCTTGAGATCTCTCTGTCAGATATCCTTAAGATCTACCAACAACCATGTAGTAAAGGCTCCTCTGCGATTTAGCACAGGTAGACTTGATGGTTTGGAAAGTCCCTCGTATTACATGGTTTTGGTAAAACAAAAGGAGATCCAAAGGAAATCTGACAGAGAAATCTAAAGGTGTATGGGGACCCTTACCTTACCTACCACGGAAGGGATAGATCATTATGCTCACTTACCAGGCAAAAAGTTCTCTGTGCTACCCTGTGAGTTTGATTCCAAACACCCTTGTATACTTCATACATGTCAGCTTTTAAAAAAGAAAACCCGGGGTTAATACAGAAAGTGACGTAACCGACACCACTTCCGGTATCCGGACTGTGGTTCTTCCATGTTCCAAATTCTGGAAGTGACTTAACTTCCGTTATCAGGATTAGTTCTCTGCTTATTTAGCAGGGAGAGGGTGTTACTCCCCCTGCTAATGTCCCACCCAAATTGTGCCGATAATGTGCAGGGTGGGACATTTGAAGGAAAAGTAACTGCTCCCTGCTAAAATACAGCAATTTCAGCCACATAAAAAACGTTCCCGGCCAAAACGGGAAGGTTGACAGGTATATTATACTTACAAGATATAAAGTATAGTATACTTACAAGATATAAGGTATAGTATACTTACAAGATATACTTTTAAGACAGTTTTGTCTTACTATCTAGTTCCCATTGTTAGGCCACAAATGAATCAATAAACACATTCTTTTAGAGTATTTCTTTTATTGTATGAACAGTCCCAGTTTACAAAAAGTTATACATACAGCAGGATCTGATGTTTGTCACACATGTCCTGTTACTCTTTAAATAATGTTTAAGTGTACTACCATGAGATAAGTAATAATTATCATGTTATAAATAAACAATGGCTCTCAATATAAGTTAAAATAGATTATTGCATAAAGTGCATGTTAGTTCTGGTAAGGGAACAGTCCACCCCAATACTGGTTCTAGTTTGAAGCATATTCGATCACATTGATCCACCTGCAGTCCTTGTAACGCTTCTGGATACTTTGGTGGACAAAACTTTAGATGATATTTCTCTAGCTGCTTCCAGCGCATATTCTTGGTCTTTTTGCAGCGATCACTATCAAATCTCCCAGAAAATAAGCAAATGTACCTTCCTCTTCTGCCCAGTATTTAAGTATCAGTTTGATGTGGACTGATAAATAAAGATACTTACATAATAAATATTTCACTATATTATATATAAATATAAGTAATATACATATATTTAAATGTCCTTATCTACAACCACATTCTTCCACAATCATGTCCTCGTGATGCTTGAGTACAACCTTCTCCCCTTCATACATCAACATGGACAGCGGCCTCATTTTTATAGGTGCACACAGCGGACAGTCAACTTTTTCGGGATCATTAAGTTTCACCAAACTCTGTAAAATAAAAATAAAAAAAGAAGGTTAGTTAGGGTTACTAGCATATGAGACATAAATACCATTGCAATGAAAAGGGATAGAAGCATATTTTGCACAAAATAAATAAAGAATACCAAGACTCAAATAGGAATACGCATGCTGCGTGAACTTAGACAATATTTGGTTGTCCTGGAGTTCACTTTTAAACAAACCTCAACATATAAAAGAGCAATGACAGCTCTTATGTAGAGGAGGGCAGCATACAGATACATGTAATGAAAAAGCATTATAAGGTCCTGTCTTTAAACTGCAGGGAGGTTAAATATATTAACTTGACATATGCTAACTAAATACTAAGAACTAATAGGGAACAATTACTTATTTCTGACAGTTGCTCTATGTTATGACAGGTACTCATCAAACATAAAGGCAATTTCATCTACAAACTAGTACATCTACTAAAGACACCACACATATTCTAGAAAGTAAAATGGTGGAATATCAGACAATCTATTTCCCCCCTTGATTAGAGTTACACTATATTGTTAAAATAGTAGAATAGATTCCATGGTTCTTACCTTCATGTAGGCGTGATTTGATGGTTTGAATGACTCACTCAGAGGTATAGGGCAGGATCCCTCACACCTGTAGGCGTTAAATCTTTTGGGGTAGATAATCTGCTCACCCCACCCAAGCGCATCAAAGTCAACAATCATGTCCACTTTCCTACACAGAGGTTTCCCATCAATTGCAGGTATGGAGGGAATTGTGTTTCTAATGATGCTCTGCTTTGCATTCCAACTTCTCCGATGTCTTTTAGCTTCGGTTTTCCGAATAGTGTCGTTCTCTGCTCTAACATATTTTGATGATTCAACTGCCTTGATGATGCTTGGGGGCCCATCGACATTCAAAGATCGTTTGTCCTTTGAAAACACCACCAGCATGATCTTTTCAGCTGCAATTTCATTACATTTAGAAACCATATTGCCATCTGATGAAGCTTTGACCTTTTTAGATGCTTTACTTCCTGAGTGGTGAAGGTAGCTCTGAATCATGTCAGTCAGGTTATAGGCCTTCCAAGTGGAACTTGGTGTTATAGTTGAGGTGGATTCTAATGAACCAATGAAGATCTTTTTGCTGTTATCTGTTCCATGGTAGATGTTCAGAATTATGTTGTTGAACTTTTTGGAAGGTGATGGTAGTATTCTTAGTTCAGCCAACTTCAGCTCGTTGTTCTTTTCAATTGATGTCATGTCAAATGAAATTTCCCAAATATTTTCCTTTTCAGCGCAATCTGTGGAAAGAGAAATTGATAACGTAAGTATAAGGTACTAATATGTGTAGGTATCTCTTTTTACCCATTGTCAATATTCTTAATACATACTGTGTTCCTCATATCATTGGGAACATTTTGCCTTGGAACTACAAGGTTTAAGATACCCATATGCACAAATTTGACTGACCTAAATGTAATATCTATGATAACATATCTAAACAGATGAAACGCTGTGGTACAATAAAACCATACAAAGAGATGACTGTTAGAAAGGACACACTATATAACTAGAAGAATAAATATCCCTAGAAAGTAAATAAAAATACTATATGACTATAGAACGTGAATGGGAAGATACTTACGTTTGGCATTCAGACTGAGTACTGAATCAGATTCCCAGAGGACCGGATGTTCTGGCAACGATGGCTCTGTGTCATTGCCCATGATGAGAGTCTTGTAGAGCTGCATCATGTACAGAGGAATCTTCAGACTTTGGCTATTAGTATTTCCATGATAAGTAGAGGAAGCCTTGAGTGCCATTCTAGATGATGGTTGGAAATTGTTGACCTGCCTTCTGCCTATGTTGTGGGGTCTTCCTATAACCGGCATGATGAGTATGAAGCTCAGGATTGCAGTACACTGCCAGGCCATGACTCTGCAGTCACTGAAAGCTTATCGATGTTGCTCTGTTCGATCGTCTCCAAAACTGAACTACATCCTAGACAGTTGTCCAGGGTTATATAGCAGATGATCCAGAACTTCAGTAGTACTTCACACCTAAAATCCATTGATCTTTGCATATTCACTAACTATTGAGTGAAGTATTGTATTTACTGGCCTATTGTTATTCTAGTGACACCTCTGTTCAGTTTATCTCATCATGTCATAAAGTGATGGCTAAGTGTCACTAATTTGTAGGGGTGTCAATTTTAATGAGGTATTTAGTGGATTGATGTTCTGTTATGATTTAGCTTTTGTATCATAATTATTCAGGACTGGATCAAATAACTATTTTACAATACAGAACTCAACGAGACAGGGCAACTTGTGGCATTCTATGTTTGACCCTATTGTACCAAGATAACTTTCCCAATAGATATCCTAATAGACATTAGTTAAATATTTTCAGGGGAGATTACATTTATTGTAATACAATTAATATAAAAATATATTATTTACATTTTTAGTATAATCTTTATTTGAGTTTAACTAATATTCCAACCATTGCTGGCATTGTACCATAACTCCAGGTGGTGTCTTGGCAAGTAGCCATCCTTTCTACTTCTAATAGTCAATTCTACCTATTATTATTATTAAGATTATGCCTGTCAGAGTTGCTTAATAAGCAAATACAAAAAGTTAACATTGAAAGACATAGCACTGGAAGTCATTGTAAACAGAATAAGAAGAGTAGAGTTTATATTTACTGTACATACATGCACTATGACCATTTACTGCTATAGAACCTCTGACATTTGCTAATATCATACATTTTCCTTCTGGTTTATGGAAAGATTTGGCCATAGTATACTACATAGAAAGCAATTACAATACCTCAGTCATGATTTTTCATTTTCTCCTTTATCTTCCTCAGTTATCAATTTTCCAGTTATCTCGTATTTGACCCCATAGACTTAAAATATAGAACCACTGGGCAATCACTACTAGTGTTGAGCAGCATACATATATTCGAATTCGCATAATTTCGCAAATATATAAAGAAATATTCTAAATTGATCAAATTTGATTTGTCTGTATTCCACCGCCTTACATTGCATGCTCCCATGCGCAATGATTCGCAAAGATTCGCAATGCAGCGTTACAGCTTCTCTTCTTTATTCTGTGATCTTAGCCAGTACGAGCGATGTGTGTATTGCGCATATCCATTCGCAATGCGCACACATATGCGCAATGTATGCCGGTAAAAAATGTTGAAGCATAGTATGATGAATACTAGCCATTGCGAATATGTGAGCGCACATTCGTGAAATATTGCGAATTCTCGAATGACGGATATTCGTCGAATATATTCGAATTTCGAATATTCTCACTAATCACTACCGAAAAAAATTTCTTCGCTGAAAACGAATTGAGTTTGGGCTATATAAATTTTCTGAAAGTAGGTGTTAAATATTTTTGAGTAGAAATTGAGAAGTCACATAGGGGATAGGGAAACCAGCACAGAGCCTTATGGTACATGTGACATTGTATCCGGTCTGGAACAAATACAAGATCCCCAGATGGTATTTTTCTGTAACTAGTTTTTAAGGTTATGGTAAATGAGTGTGCTTAATAAACAACTGATTTTACTTATTTGGATTATTGCAATGCACCTATGGAAAAATACAATTTATATTCAACAAGGACCACACTGTAGCAAATATAAGCCAATAGAGTCCCACTGTTTGTTATAGAATATGGAAGGTATCATTTTTACGGTTATGGTTCCTGGGGAGTTATCCAGACTTAAATGTACATTGTCCAAAGAACAGAAGTTCCCAGTCAATGTTGGATGACTTATATTAATACGATTTTAATAGAAATTAATTTATTTTCTATAGACTTTAGTTATATTTTATGTTTTTATTTTACTGGATCTAGTAAACATGGAGTAAATGTCATATTCTTTATTGCATTAAACCCAGCGTATCACAAATGTCTGTGCTGTAGTTAGACCAGGACAAGGAGGATTCTGGCTAGTTGCTTTTCAATATATTCTTGTCCAATGGATAACAGAACTCTAAACAAACAAGGAAGGGGCTTGCCAAAAAAATGTACTTCCTTGGCGCTTGTGCATACCAAGTTTGTAGAACTGAAGTGTAAAGCTAGCCACACATGGTTCAATTTTAGCGTTCAATAGACGTTTTGCGATGAAAAATCGTCAAATCGTCGATTGAATCAGGATCGGACAGGTTGGAAAATTTTGGTTGATTGTACAATCATCAAACTACATTCCTTGTGGCTACTTCCCTCAACACATCATTTCCTATTGAAACTAAAATAGTAAGAGGAATTCAATCGATGATTTTTGATTACTTCGATTAACTTTTCAGTCGAAATTTAACAATAATCGTACTCCCAATGTGGTGTACATCGATTAAAATTAACATAGATTTTCGGTTTTTTTAATTGAGCTACAAAATTTAATCTTATATCGATTGAATGCTCAAATTGAACCATGTGTGACTAGCTTTACCCTAGTTTTACAGTCAGAATAAAGATCTCCCCACAGCTTGCCAGTTTGTCTTCCATCATCAGTCATCTGGTTGGCTCCCTCCCTGGGTACTGCTGTGTTACCCCTTCTTAATGGCATCTATAATGCTGTAACTTATGGACTCACTCCAATGAAGCTGGAAAAACTTTATTGTTCCACACACACAGAGTTTACTGTGATAAAGTAAAATATTGGCCCATTTACATTAGCCATGTTGAGCTGCCATTAACGCAACACAGTATACTAGCGTAAATGGATGGAACAACAGGTTTCCATAAAAGTGCAAGCATCTCCCATACACTTGTTTGGTTTACTGGCGATGTTTGCATTATCGGTTACACGGGCGTTGCCAGTCAGCAACGCAACATGGCTAGTGTGAAAGAGCCTTAGAGGTGTGCTGGTGTCGGAGACGGTTCTTGTTGTGCATGAAACAATAACAGTTTTTAAAGTTCATTGGATTGTGCTGATTACAGGAATATACTTTGTATTACAATCACTGAAGTATCCTCAAGTTTAGCTATAGTAGTATAAACTGCTTTATATGATTCCCATTGAAGTGTACACATCTTTACACTTCTGCAGTCCTAGATGATCTGACACCTCTGATGAGATTATAAGATTATGACTTGGCTGTATAAACTGTCCCAGAGATTATAAAGTGTGAAATGTGCTGTTCTCTACAGGTGTGAAATGTGTCACAATTGAAACACTACATCATCTCTGGAGACATTATGATCTGATTATGGATTATGGATCAAAACAGTACCCATCTTATTGTTATTCAGTCTGGTGACAAGAAATAAACATTACAGAACCTAAAACCCTTAGCCTAATCTGAGCTATGGTGCTAAAGTCATCAAAGCAGCTTTATTTATATTACAGCCATTGGTCTTCTTACCTGGAATATTCTGGGAGGAGTAAGTATACACAAATCTCTCATTTCATTGGTTCCACAAAACACAATATGTACACAACAACATATACTATAATTACAATTTTATACTTGGATTAGCATACTGATATAGAATAAATGAATGTGCGATAGATAGATAGATAGATAGATAGATAGATAGATAGATAGATAGATAGATAGATAGATAGATAGATAGATAGATAGATAGATAGATAGATAGATAGATAGATAGATCTGAGACGTCCAGAAAAAGTGCTTCTGTAATTCCTTCAGGTAGCAAATAAATGGCAACATTTATAAGCCAAACTTTCTGAACAAAAAATGCTGGTTTAACATTGGTGGAGCTATAAATCTATGTTATATTTGTTTTTTTAATAGACATATAATTTACCTTTATGATCTCTGAATAAATTGTGCCTCTGTTTTGTTTGTAATGTAATGTAATTGTATGTATTATTCCTAGCATGAGGTCATTTAAGGCACTCGAAGGGAAAAGATTTGCAATGCGGGACCTGCAAGATGGTGAGAGGATTGACTATACTATATGCAGTTCCAACCTCCAAACACTTGGTGGTGCTGTTAGCAATTCACACAGTTAATCCACCAAATAAAGTAATTTAGTAAGATTAGTAAATTGAGTTAGTTATTCCACCAAGCAAGTAACTGCCCAGTAGGAATACTGTGAGTTTGAGTTATTAAAGAAGGAGGAAGAGTTGAATCTGTTTCATGTTGGCTGCCATTTTGCTTTCTGGAAATTCTGAAAACAACCTGCATGCCAAGTGAATCTGAAACTTTCTTTTTTAGACTAAAAACAAAGTTAACTCAATACTAATGAAGGGGGTCAGGGAAAAGAATGCCAGGGGAGCCAGGCATCTAACACTCCTGGATTTGGCAAACCCTCGTTAGTGCTACCATGAAGAGTATCTTGGAGACGTCAAAGAAGTGAGTATACTATATATATTTTATTTGGGTGTATTTGATTGTAAATATTGTTTGACCTGATGCATTGACATCACTAGTACCAGTCAGCACTGGCATAGTACCAAAATTTGTATTTAAACTGTTTGATCATGTAAAAATCGACAGAAATGTATTTACATGATGGGCTTGGAATACACTGAATGTTTGACATGAAAACAATCCTTTTATGCTACACTGAGTTTTACATAGGGGGTTACCAGAAAGTAAGTGAACTTCCTCAGGTTCTTAATTGGAGAAATTTTGACTTAAATGGGGAACTAGAAAGCCAGTTTTATCTGTTTTAGCGTTACTGTGAAAGAATTGAATGGCCCATCAGAAATGGTCACCAATTACTTCTTGTATCAACTACTTGTATAATGTTTATAATTTAACTTTCAGTAAGAGTACATTCAATGTGTCATATCCCACTTATTGACTAACATTAGGTAGGAGAATGAAAAGTGAAGTTAAGCCCCCCATAGACAGGCAGACTCCTCCATGCAACTTCTGTACAACCAACTTTTCTTCTACCAAAACCATGTAATAGGAGGACCTTTCTACACCTTCCAATCACTATGTATTCTATCAGGGAGGTCACTATACTACATAGTTGTTGGTAAGTCTCATGAAAGTTGTATGGAGGAGTCTGCCTGTCTATGGGGGGCTTAAGGACACACATTTACTTCAAAAAGCCTTTAAAATTTTCTATAAAGCCCCCCATAGACAGGCAGACTCCTCCATACAACTTTCATGAGACCTACCAACACCTATGTAGTGCCGGGTCCTCCCTGATAGAATACATAGTGATTGGAAGGTGTAGAAAGGTCCTCCTATTACATGGTTTTGGTAGAAGAAAAGTTGGTTGTACAGAAGTTGCATGGAGGAGTCTGCCTGTCTATGGGGGGCTTTAGAGAACCAAGTTATTATGTGTAGGGGTAAAATAATTAACCCCTTTAACTCCTACCATTAGACGATCACAGTTATTGAGTTGGATATATTGCTTACAAAGGTCCTATGCATGGATTTCTAGTGGGTGTTAAAAATACTTGCTGCATGATGTTACTTTACCTAAAGAATATATTTGACTGGCAGGCAACAGTCATGCAGTATTTCTCAAACTTACCTCAGCGATTAACTGAGTGATTACACTGGACTACAAAGATATTGCTCAGAATTTTTCTACCACATTCAGATTTGAAGTAATAGGTGATTTATAAAAGTTTTATATATTGGGTAATGTATTTCTTACATAGGATTATTTTTATAGTAATTGAGCTGACGTCAGACTGGTGAAGTCAATGAGCTGACATCAGACTGGGCATGTTCGGGCAAGTCATTGAACTGACGTCTGAAGGTACATGTGTATAAGGGGAGACAGACCAAGGTGTTGTTTCTAGTGTTCCCTGGCTCCCTTTCCTTCCCTTATCCCCTTTTTTGCTTCTTACCTGATGTACTCTGTGTATTATATTTTGATGGATATACCTTTGGTCTCTTTTTGGTGATTGTTCCTCTTTGCTCCACACAGATAAAATACACTAATATGTACTCCTGAAGAAGCCATATGATATCGTGGAATGTGTCGAGTCAGGTTCAGCACTGTCTTCTGTAACATTGACTTTCTATGGTGTTGTAAGCTGTTATGCCAAAATGGAGTATCAGCTATCTACTATGTTCTAGATAACCATTGTGTATTATTAAACTACACGTTTAACTGCCTATTTAATCATTTTAACCCCCCCCCAAATTCTGACCCTGTGAAGGGGGAATTTTTTATTTTATTTCATATATTAGTTGGGAAGTGAGGGTGAGGTAACCTATGCCCTGTTGATAGAAGTTTAATTTGTTGAGTCATGTATTTCTTACATCAGATTATTATTATAGTAATTGAGCTGATGTTAGACTGGGCAAGTCAATGAGCTGAAATCAGACTGGGCATGTCAGGGCAAGTCGTTAACTGACGTCTAAAGTTGCATATATATAAGGGGAGAAGGACCAAGGCATTGTTTCTAGTGTTAAAATGTCTCACTGGATATTTCATCTAGACCAAATATGGGCAAACTACGGGCTGGGGGCCAAATCCGTCCCGTTTAGCTTTTTAAACTGCATATTTTTTTCCGTGTCCACACTGCACCACGGCCAATCCGCAGCAGTGGAGTCTGGCTAACTGGGGTAATGGGAGCGGTTTGGCCCAAACTGCCTAAGTGAAGCCTAATCCTAAAGCTGGATTTACACAGGCGTTTTCCAGGCTGCTGTCAGTTTGCAGTAAGGTCTTGTTCCCACTAGAGCAATCATCCGCGATTTTTTATCACGTGCAATGATCACGAGTGGCCATGATTGTGGGTGATTGGCTAGACGACTCGATGTTAAAAACTTTGAGCATTATGGGTAACCAAGCAAGATCGCTTCTGATTGCGCCCATATAGAAAGAATGGGTGCGACCTTTGATCGGTCGTGGCCGCCCCTGACCCATGATCAATTAAGCGTCGTGGGCCGGCGTGGCCATTTTTCTATGTGGGAACAAGCCCATGCAAATGAATGGATGTGATCACCCACGATTGTCGCGCCGTGACAAATCGCACTAGTAAGTATAAGCCCTAAGGGGTGTGCCTTTGTCAAAAGACATGACTGAACTGTCAGTCTCCAGATTACAGGAGTGGAATTTCTTAGATAGGGTAAGAAGAGTAGAGGTCAAAATAATTAGCAATAATAATTAAGAACAAGTGTTAAAACAAAGAAGCAAAATTAGACATTCAAAATGATTAGCCCCCTGAACATACTCATAGATAATAGTCAGTAGTGCACCCTTTCTGAGCCACAACCTCTTAAGCCCCCCATAGACAGGCAGACTCCTCCATACAACTTTCATGAGACTTACCAACAACTATGTAGTATAGTGACCTCCCTGATAGAATACATAGTGATTGGAAGGTGTAGAAAGGTCCTCCTATTACATGGTTTTGGTAGAAGAAAAGTTGGTTGTACAGAAGTTGCATGGAGGAGTCTGCCTGTCTATGGGGGGCTTTACAGTCATTCTTTACTAGGTTGGCTCAGGTCTCCTGAGGGATTTTGCCCCATTCTTCCATTGTAAATTGTTCTAGTTGCTCCAAATTTAATGGTTTTTGAGCATGGGCATTCACTTTAAGCACCTGACACAGATTCAATAGGATTGAGGTCTGGGATCTGTGTGAGCCACTCCTGGATCTTGGTTTTTAGTATCCTTGAGGAACTGTTGGACTAATTTCGATGTATTCTTTGGGTCATTGTCTTGTTGGAAGATTTCAAGAACTCTGGAGAGGAAAATAGGCCTCAACTGTATGTAAATACATACCACAGTTGTGAAGATTGTTCATAGACTCGAGCAAAGCTAACTTAAAAGCTGTATTGCTGCACAAAGGTAAAGTAAACCCATCTGTTCCTCTTGCTAATGCCATTGGAATGAAAGAGACATATGAATCCATATTGGTCATTTTGAAATTGATCAAGTATTCAGTACACAGGAGGGACATTTTGTGGTGACCTAAAGGCATTTACACTCATTCTCAGCATGCGATTGGGATATATTGGGTATTTTTGTTTGCCTGATTGGTTTTTTGATCCTTCGATACTTTGAGACCTCAAGTGCTATACTTCGTTTTTAAATGGTGTGACTGAAACTACTGAAGACAAGATCATGATCCTACTACTACAACTGAAACTGAAGACAAGATCCGTGTCTGGACAAGTTGCACATTTATAGACTTTGGCTCCACTATGCGTATTAAAACCTATGTTTGACGTACGCAGGGATGGTCAATGGACATGTCTACACATCCATTGGTGTGATCCTTCAGCTTGTGTTGTGTTAAAATTAACGCAGAGCACTGTGTTGACATCAAGTAATTGAGTCAGTTGAAACACAATGGTATGCATTTTTCGATGCGTTGATCAATCATTCAGGCTAATGTTGATGTAGCCATCTGTGTCTATAGGAAATCAATGGCCGCGATCGACCACGTCCCATCAGTTGAAGTGGGGACAAGCCCATTCAACTAAATGTAGGCAATCAGCCATGATTAAATTGATCGTTTGTGTGGGAACATAGCCTTAGCTGGGAACTGCAATACTAACTGTGAACCCCAGGTGGCACTGTTACCAATGTATTAGCTGTAATTGTTCTATAACTCTGTATGAGTTACTGCTCCTGCTGTCTTCTTTACATTATTTTTTTACAACATTAAAGTTCAGGCATAGCCCAGTTATGCTGAACTTTTTTCAATTACAGGAACATTTATTAAAACTGTCATGCTTTTAAATTTTTTTTTCAAATCTTATTAAATTTTCCTGTCTTTTCTTGGCTGTTTTAGCCTCCAGTTCTTCCACAACAGAGAAGCTTGCTTTTAGCTTGTTGCTGACTCCTGCCTTCTTCCTATCTCCCCCATGCACTTGTTGAAAACTGGGCCACTAAGCAGAACACATTTGCCATTCTACTGCCCACATGGCATCAAAAGGGGGGGGGGAGAACTGCTGATAATCAATAAATGTAGGCATTCCTTAAATTGTAACTTGCAGATACTGAGGATATTGATGGTATGATATTGATCATACTACACTAAGGTCGATAGACCAAAAAAATTATCTGTTAATGTCAATTGAATAGGAATCTATTCCTGCCCACCTGGATCGACCAAAAGTGATCGAGATCGGACATGTTGGATAAACATTTGTCACGGGTTCAGGTATCTGCTGTTTTTTTTATTCATATTCGACTGTACTATGGCACATGCACATTAAACTGAGGAAAGGAATCGATCAGTTGTAAACAGATCACACTGTGTGGTGGTACAATCAATCAATGTTCAACTATCGATTTTGAATTGCAAGGCGATTCAAATCACAAAATTATGGAACCGTGTATGGCTACCTTAACACACCTTTTGCTGCACTTTCTGTGCTGCCATCTATCCAGAAATGCATGAGCAGATAGGTTTATCTTTATATACGGTGTATATTGCTATGTTTCTCTTCAGATACATTTAGAATCCAACTACAAAAAGGCACTTCATTAAATCATTCACATGGTCGGTTTCAGGGTGACTGTAGCTCACTAGCCGTACTGTAACCACAACCGCAGTTTGAAATCGCCCAGGAGTGGCAAATGGGTGGTTTCCAACCAATTGTGAGAATTAAATCTAAAAGACCATTTCTCCTAATTTGGTCATTTCAGTGTATCAGGAGTTACAACACTTACTGACAAAGTAATTACAGTCTGTGACTTCAGTAGCTGGTATAAGAAAGGAGGAAATGTATGTTTCCTTTAATTGTGAAACCAACTTTCTGACCTTTACAACAATTTAGCAAAGCATCACTTGACCTTTAGCTACATGATTCTGGGGCCTTTGACTATTAAAGAAATGGGAATAGTTCATTATATATACATATTTTAATTAGTAATAACTGACTGTATTGGATTTAACATTAGCAATATGCTTCCACCCCCTCCCCCCAACACAACACACAGGGACCTTTCCTTTAAGTGGGGTTGGGGCAATTTAATTTTTGCATAGTTATTAGTGTGGGGTCCTTTGGACGATCCTATCAGACTTTTGAAAACATAAATAAACCAAGTTTCATTATATCTGTAAATATTACCAAAAAATTACAACTTTACACATACCTACTGCTATGGAGATAAATCTAACTTAAAACAGTTTTAAACTTAAAAAGGAAACAAATAAACATGACTTAAGGCCCCCAAACAGGTAGCAAGTGGGGGCCGACCGATAGGCGGTGAAGTGCAACATTATGACGTCATCACGATGCACTCCATCTCTCAGAGTATTGGCGGACACCCTTTGCGTGCCGGCCGTTAGTATGAATGGGGACGACGGTCCGCATTCAAACTAATGGCATCAGCCAGAGATTTACGTCCGTTCTCTGGCAGACCGAACTTTGGGGCAACAAGGATCTGTCGCTCCATGTGGGCACTCGCAATCTGCAAATGATTTTGCTCACTACGTGTGGGGGCCTTTACCCACATGGAGTCTTGATCCAGGCAAACTGATTCCTGTAGATAAAAACTCCATACTTACCTTTTCCTCTTCATAATTCTAGATCCGACATGAATGAAGTATTCTATCCTCCAGCATGTAAGATGGAGGACCGAGACTCGAAAAAAGGTTGAGAGCTGCATTAGAACCATCCAACCCAGAAATAAATCTGGCGACAATCCACCCCTCCAGCATCACTAAATTCAGATCTGGCTGGCTGCAGGGCACAAGGGGACCTGGTAAGGTAGACATCAGAAGTGATGGACCATCCAAAGTAAGAAATGGACCTAAGAATTACGAACAATTGGTTGTAACTTGTCAGATCGATTTCTGGGCCGATTTGTGGACCGATTTAAGGTGGACACCTCAGGTTTGCCCCAGGCACGGTGGATTTCGCCAGGCAAGTGTAAGGATTTTTCCATTCCAACGACTTAAAATACAATGGTATTGGGCTGGTCATTTTATGTTTCAATCATTTTTACCACCACATAATGTGATAGATTCAAAACTGATCGATTCTGTTCCTAAGCCCTGTGCACATAGTTCCATAGTGCCATGGGATGCAAATCCATCCAAATATCTAGAACACTCAATGGACCTCACACAAAATCGGTTTTTGAGCAAATGATTTAGATTTCACAGGTTCTATATAACCCTGGTAAAGAGGAATCTGTAAAACTCTGCAAAATACATTATTTACTTTTGCTGCTATAACTAATACAAGTTTGACGCTGTTTTCATTCATATAACTGGTTAGCATGCGTTTTAGAGGGTCACATCAGTATTCTGAAGGGGCGTTTCCAGTTGCACAGTAGTTATGGTTGAAGATTATGACCTGACATCTACACCTAACTGAAGTTGAATATAAGTTTTTATCTTGTTAAATACTCATTAAATCAGTACATCATTTTGTACACTTTCCACAAATATGCATAAATTATGTTGTCTAGGTTCCTGTATTCTTGTATTCTTATTCTCTGCCCTTCCTTTATGTTGTAATATTTCCTCATTTTCTCTGTTTATTAGGAATGTGGCTAGGGCAGAGACTCGTGGAAAGTCCAGAAAGCCCCACTATGAGATAAGACAGAGATTACAGAGATCTAATTACTGAACTCTATCAAGTGGTGATTTAAAGCGTCTGATGGACACATGAAACTTTTGTCTGTGCACTGACATAGAACGCGGCAATGGCAGCGTCACCACCCCTTCACTGGGCGGGCTGCAGTTTACAATGAATCGCTGTAGAAGAATGTCTGCAAGGTGAAACAACATCTTGAAGCTGAACAACAAATATTGTGGATGGTGCATTTTTTTTAATCGACACCTTTGCGATTAAGCATGGCATGGTAATGTCATATAATAATAAAGTTTGACTTACCTCTTAGCCAGAATGATGGTGGCGTAGGGCTTTACAATTATAAAAATATATTCTTTACCGCATCTGGAAGCATATGAGAGATTCCATATTCATCTGCCAGGCTTCCGGGGGTTAATTCAGTGAGTGATCACTGGGGGTGCTATAAAATGGTTTTAATGGAGATTATGTCTTTGAGTACTTTTCAAAAGGTGGCATAATGAGGAATTTTCCTGTCTAAAGGCCCCCATACACGGGTCGGATTCCGGCCGGATTCCGGGCCGATCAATTCCGGGCGCGTGCACGCGAAACGATCGCGCCGGAATCGTGTGCAGCCCACCTTGTCCAATCGATCACGTCCAATTGATCAGGGGCTCAGAATCGGATCCAACAGAGAACCAACATGTTGGTCTTTCTGATCCGATTCTGCACAGATCAGGGGGAGTTGCCATTTGTGAGGTGGACAATCGGACACGGAATCGCCCCGGAATCCGTTGGACAAGGTGGTATGCAGCGATCGGATACTCTTAATTGGCCGATCGATCACACCTGCGATTCCCGGCAGAATCGCTGGAATCGATCGGATAGGTGATCGAGCGGCCATGGAATCTGAACGTGTATGGCTAGCTTAAAGCCCCCCATACACCTTAAGATAGATCCATACAATTTCCATTACATATACCAACAACCATTTAGTGCAGGATCCTCCCTGATAGAATACATAGTGTTTCGAAGGATTAGAAAGGTCCTCATATTACATGGTTTTGGTAGAACAAAAGTTGATTGTACAGAAATTGTATGGAGACATTGTAAAGTGTATGGGGGCCTTTACAAAGATGTGGGATGTGTTCTATGCCACACACCAAGGGGGGATTCAGCGCAGGGCAGCCAGGTCAACGCATGGAAACCTGTGTACCTTTGACACTAGTGCTGCGCACATTACTGAAAACTCCCTGCGGCATACATTTTTGCAGACGCAGTGCAAGCATATAGCGCATGGCAAAATGTGTTTTCTTTTGCTGCTAACAGACACGGTTAGCGACCGCGGTTGCGTTACTTCCAGCACGTCTCTTATTGGCCAAAACCACAATTGCAACCACAGCGTGGCTAATGTGCAAGGGCCCTTAATATCCACTGATTGCATGATCATACTACCACACAGTGTCACTAATCCATAGTATCATCAGATCCATAGTACCATCAGATACAAATCGATCCAAATACCTAGAAAACCCGTCACAGACTTGTATCATCTCTATTTTTCAGCCTGACGGATCATGGCTCTTTTAATGGCTACGTTGGATTGATCATTTCAGGTAAAAATAGAATGGATTTTGAAACAATCTACCAAAAATGGGCCACATTTAGCCATAGTTAAGGGTCAATTTACATCATACTGTAATGCTCTAATGCAGTTCTCAACCTTTTTTTAGATTGGCGACCCTGGAAGTGACATCGTAATCTGTTCCTGTATTTGGAATGTGGAAACGCTGGTGTGGAGTGTTTCAAATACCAGAAGTGACATTCCACTGCCTCACTTCCGGCACGATCAGGTAAGCGCAATGTCCACTCCCTCTTATTTTCCCATGCCGTTTGTGCAAATGATGTGCAGGGTTGGAAGTAAGCAGCAGCTCTGAAGCTTTCAGTGATCAAAATGACCCCCTGTGAAAGGTCCATTTGACCCCAGAGGGGGTCCCGATTCACAGGTTTATGAAACGCTGCTCTTATGCAGTGCAGTGGGTGAGTGGACATGGTACTGCAGCGCCTGCAACGCAGTACTAACTAATCAACAGAGCATTGATTGAACTCAATATATCTTTTTTTTATATTAAGTTTTTTTATTGAACATTTTTTCAACAAAACGAAACAATACGATAACAATTACAAAACAAAAAGGGAATCCACCAAAAAGGAAAAAGGCGACAAGAGAACTATGTATCGAACAATAGGGTTAGCAATCTTCAAGCTCTTCGTGGAACATTCGCAGATCAGATATATCCAATAGTAGGGATGAAAGCATGTGGCGATGAAACACTATATGAGGAAGGGGGCAGTATACAGAAGGTAACAAAGTAACCATATAAAGTGACAATAAGAGATGGTCGAATTTTTTTCAAAAATTATTGCAAAGCTCCTGAACATGGTATCATCACCAAACTTGCTGGAAAGGTAGAGAAGGGTTGGGGGTACACTCCAAAAAAGAAAGTATGTCTCTAACACAAATAGTTTTTGCATAAATTAAGTTCAAAGTCAAGTCCAAATTTCGACTTTGAATTTAAACCGAATCTAGGTAGAAACGACATGTGCTAGAGCAAAACTTTTTTGTTCCCACAACCCTTCTCTACATCTCCAGGAAGCTTAGTGATGATACCATGTTCAGAGGCTTTGCAATCAGCTCCCAAAGTTAGCAAGTTGAAAAATTTGACCATCTCTAGTGACGATCTGCAAGGAGTGTTGCACGCACATCAACAGTTTGAGGATCCTACTCAAAGCAACATAGCAGCTCACTTTCCGAAGTCATAAATGATATTTTAAATTGTTACTGTTGGAATAATAATATAATGTTATACTTATGTTACTTTACAACATAGCTGTCAATATCACTGGCCGAGAATATGTGACGTGATGTCCCTCCCGGTTTCGGCCAGAATTGTCTGTGTTCCAGATGCTGGAAGTGACATCACTTCTGGTATCGGGAGATTAAAGTCCCCTCCCTCCTATTTAGCTCTTAAATTAGGAGGGAGAGGACTTAAAGCCTGCCATACACCCACCGAGCGGCGCCCGATTTTTACCGCCGACCGATAGGCGTGCACGCTCACGGCCGATCGGGGGTGCCCAATCCCTGTCGCCCCACAGCTTGGCCGGCCAGAGAACAGACATGTCCGATATTCTCTGGCCGATGGCAGTCGATGCCGTTACTTTCAATGAAGACCGGCGTCTTCATTGAAGGTAACGGCCGGCACACAAAGGGTGCCCGCCGATTCTGTCATCTCTGGAGAGCAGCGTGATGATGTCATCACGCTGCTTTGCAGAGCTGATCTTAGCAGCTCTGTCGGCACCCACTCGGTGTGTGTTGGCCTTTACTCTCCCTAGTAATGTGCTTGTGCAGATGATGTGCGGGGTGGGAACTTTAGAGGGAGAGTGACGTCCCCTCCCTCCTAAATCTGCCTGATTTCAAAATCCTGGAAAAATCCGGGAGGGTTGACGGGTATGCTTTACAAGTGCAGCAGGTTGACTGAGACCTTAAACATATCTCTTCCCATTAGGGTTCTTTAGAAGTTTTATAAAGGTTTCATTTTCCTAGCTGAGTTGTAGGACAGGTAACAGAGGACATACACATACTATTAACCATAGATCTGTGATAGTGACAGGACAGAAAACAGACCCACTGACAACATTAGTCCCCTCCCTTCTTATACATACCTTCCCCCCATTGTATCAGTTTCACACACTCAACAATTTACCTTAACTTAGACGAATGACTAGAAAAAAAATAGTAGGAGGACTCTCATTATCCTAATATCAGCTCCTGATATTATTGGCTGAGTAATTACAGCACCTTCCATTTAAAGGAATGACTAGAGTGTCATCCATATAGGAGGACTTCAGTGTCTAGGTAAGAAAACTATGGAAAATATGAATATCTGTAATTCTGTATATTAGAGTAAAGGAAAGACAATAGGAGCAATAACATTTATCAGATAGATTCTAAAGCTAGACATACATGGGTAGACTTTTGCACAATTGATCTTAGATTTGATTGTGTTGTGCAATTTTACGATTGTATGCCAGTCTAAAGCCCCACATACACCTTTAGATAACTCCACACAATTTCATTTAGATCTACCAACAACGATGTAGTGCCGGGTCCTACCTGATAGAATACATAGTTATTGGAAGGTTTAAAAAGGTCCTCATATTACATGGTTTTGGTAGAAGAAAAGTGTACAGAAATTGTATGGTAAGATTGTAAGGTGTATGTGGTGCTTTACATAGATCGATCATAGAACCAAACAGTGATTGTCTTAAACACAATCAATTCACTATCGTACTATTGAGCAGACGTGTAGTATTAACGTTATCAAATCCATTAAAATGCCTAAACAAATCATCAGATACTTGTATGGACAAGCCAAATTTACCAATATGTCCGATTACTGTATGATCATTTTAATGTTTGTTTTCGATCATTTTTGGTTGATCGTACCAGGTGTGCGGGACCTGGTTTAAGTTGATCGAAAGGAAATATTGAACCGTGTATGGCTAGCTTAAATTATATCTACTAACAAAAGTCAGCAGCATTCAATTCATGACAAAGAATTTCAGGTTTTTATTTTTCAGTATCCAAAATATGCAAAAAAAAAATAATTCAGCTTATTCTCGAGTCAAGAGATAATAATTGCGCCATTTGATGGTCGGACTTTGTGAGTTAATTGCAAAGCCCAATAACATAAAATTATCACCAAATTTGCTGCTGTAATTTTCCCATATATTCGGTTTAACCCCCCTAGCTGTCAGAATTCTTTTTTTTTATAGCGGATCTCCGCAGTTTTACTTAATTTATGCAAACTACATAGGCTAGAGCAATATTTTTTCTTTTACAATGTTACCACAAGTCTTTTCTAAAACCCCGGTAGTTTTGTGATCATGATATCGTGCTGCATTTCCCACCCTAGGCTTATACTTGAACCATTCAGTTTTTTCAGATTTTGGGGGGCAAATAAGGTACCTTATATTCAGGTCCGTTTATACTTGTGTACATATACTAATTCTTGAGGCCCCCATACATGTTTTAATTTCCCTACGATCAATGCCAGATTTGATTGTAATTTATGATGGACTCCCACATGGAGAAACCAATATTTGATCGCTATTGGTTCGATCCATGGAAAGCATAATCGAAGGAAGTCGATCATAAACACACCAAAATGTCTGCTATCGGATGTATAAGTATGCTAATTATTTTAATCTAACCAAAATCAATCGGGCACAACAAAAATAACGTTCGATCGTTCTCCGACATGTCCGATCACTTTTGGATCGTTTTTTTGGGTCGATCCAAGTCGATCGAAACATTTGGACAGGCATCGGATTTTGGTCAATTGGTTTAAGTGGATCAAATGAGAAAATTTAAACGTGTATGGGGGCCTTTAGTTGAGACTGGTTTGTTGGAAATCAATGTTGTATATATAATTCTTATTATAAATGTATTCACATTGGAAATGTTCATGCATAAAGCACACCTTCCTCAGTTATTGTTAGTGCGTGGTTGTTTTAGGTGATTAATCCAAAAGTCTGGCTGCTTGGCTCTCTGCCGTATGGAAAGGGAAGGACAAGTGCATCCTCCCTACATTAGGGCAGACCATTACATGAAGGAAGAGCAGCCGGTTGTGCTGCAGTGTGGGGAGCATGCAGAGAGAGTGATAGAGCAAAGTGACGGAGCTTCCTATCCTATGAACCCCATTTATAAGTAACAGTAGAGAGCAGACATGGTATTATTATGGAATATTAGATTTCCTATTCTGCCAGACTGGAGGGTGCGGTACAAAATGTCAGGTAATAGAGCTTTCCTGTAGTATTTGTTGTGGGCATGTATCTGTGTGTCTGGAGTTCAGATTTATCGTCTGTGATATTTCTGCTGTTTGTAGAAAATGTCTGATCAGAAATGTGGAGGGACAGATCTCAAAGCGCTCCTGAAGTGGCACCGTACAGAAATAGCAGTGGCAATCACTGACCTGTTCCCCCTCCTGCACGGAATGATGGACAGAGACCTGGTTTCTGAAGATAAGTTTCAGGTAGGTGCGTTTATCTACAAGTGTCTATCACAGTAAGGCCCATAAATATTTGGACATAAGACATTTTTTTTTCTATTTTTGGTTCTGTACATTACCACTGATTCATTTTGCTAGAAATGTGAGGAACTCAATAAGGCATTTTAACACAAATACTTCATTCCAGGGGCTCAAAAGTAATTGGCCAAATAAACAGTTAATTTCTAATACTTGGTTGAAACACCTTTGCTGACAATGACAAAAAGCCTGAAGTTTTCCTCCTATGTAATGCTCTGCCAGGTGTTTACTGCAGGGGTGTTCTGTTGCTGTGTGTTTAATCTTCACTAGCTTAACCTCCTGGGCGTTACACAAGTAGCACTTTTTTTTAAAAGCACGTCACAGGCGATTGTGGTGGTGCACAGTATTCTCCACTGCCATTTCCTACCCGCCCGGAGGTCCCGTGCTCACTGGAGACGCCGGAGTTGTGCTGGGAAAAGGCGACGCCCCCTCCATTACATGGAAGTCTATGGCACCGCCTACCCCTGCCCATTCATATCACCAGTGATACATGCCAATGCTCCTGATCGGCGGGGAATCCGGCGGACAGGTAAGTTTGGATGAAACTCAGCCTGAGTTAATTCAGGACAAACGCCCATGGGATTAATAGAGTTCAGATTAGGTGACTGACTTGACCATTCAAGAATATTCAACTTCTGGGTGGCTTTGGCTGTATGTTTTGGGTCATTGTCCATCTGTATTATAAAACGCCTATGAATTAATGTGACAGCATATTGGGCTATCTATGTAGACAGTATGTCTCTGACTCCTCAGAATTAATTACGTCTGCTTCTGTCCTGTATCATTTCATCAATAAACACTTGTGTGCCAGTGCCACTGGCAGCAATGACCACGCAAGTCATCACACTGCCTCCACAATGTTTTACAGATAATACAGTGCTATGCTTTGGGTCATGAGCTGTTCCACACCTTCTCCATAGTTTGTGAACTGTTCTGGTTTTTTTTATTTATTTTTAGCAAAATCACATCCAGCCTTTCCATTCATGAGGCGCATGAATGGCTTGCACAATGCGATGCTCCCTCAGTATTTACATTCATGCAGTCTTCGCTGTATGGTGGACTTGAAAATAGATACGCTGGCCTTCTGGAGACCATTGTTCACTTGGTTGGCTGTTGTGAAGGGTTTTCTCTTCACTATGAGATCATCCACCACAATTGTCCTCCGTGGACGTCCAGGTCTTTTTACATTGCTGAGTTCACCATTGCTTTAGTACATTCTCTGTACCAAACTGTAGATTGTTTGTGGTAATGCACCGAAATTTGAAAAAGGTTATCTCTGCCCACACATCTATGGACCGAACTGTAAATGTGACATGTTTTTTCATCTGTGTGCCCTCCAATGCCTAATGTGTTTTATGAAGAAGCTTACCTTATGACTCCAAAACCCAGTGGTTCCCTAACTTTCCTTGCAGGGCCCCACCCCTTTTTTTATTTAGGAACATTATCACGCCCCTCTACCTATTCAAACACAGGTTAAGAATGAGAGCCAGGGCCCCCCTGAAATACTTTTGTGCCCCCCAGTTTGGGAATCGCTGCCAAAAGCACTAATATAAATATTATTAATATTTTTGGGGGCTAAAAGGCAATTTAGAAACAAAACACATTTTCTAACAAAATGTAAAATGTTTTTCCCTATTGTGATATTTTAAATCAATTATTTTTTTCCTTTTGTTATATGGATAACAGTCTTCTAGATTTATATGAACAACTATACCACAAGTTGTTTTACGTCAACAAATATTGTTGTGTGAACTCAAAAGTAGCAAAAAGAGATGTGATTTAGTAATATATTTAGACTTCCTTAAAAGTGACAGTAAAGCTGACACTATTTTACCATACAGGCTGAGAAGCAGAAAACATCACTTACGGCGCATCCGGAAAATATTCACAGCACATCACTTTTTCCATATTTTGTTACTGTCTTATTCCAAAATGGATTAAATGCATTTTTATCCTCAGAATTCACCCCATACGCCTCATAATGACAACATGAATTTTTTTATTTGAGATTTTAGCACATGTATTTAGCCTCCCATACACATTTAGATCACTACATACAATTTCCATTAGATCTACCAACAACTATGTAGTGCCGGTCCTTCGTGTTAGAATACATAGTGATTGGAAGGATTAGAAAGGTCCTCATGTTACATGGTTTTGGTAGAACAAAAGCTAATTGTACATGTTAAAATAACACAATATAAGAAAGCACATGTACATAAGTATTCACAGTCTCTGCAATGAAGCTCAAAATTTAGCCAAGGTGCATTCTGCTTCCTCTGTTTCTGCAGCTTAATTTGAGGTAAATGTGGTAAATTCAGGTGATTGGACATGATTTGGAAAGGCACACATCTGTCTTTATAAGGTCCCACAGGTGACAGTTCATGTCAAAGCACAAACCAAGCCTGTAGTCAAAGGAATTGTCTGTAGACCACCAAAATAGGATTGTCTTCAGACACAAATCTGGGGAAGATTACAGAAAAATGTCTGCTGCTTTGAAGGTGTCAATGAACACAGTGGTCTCCATCATCCGTAAGTGGAAGAAGTTCAAAACCACCAGGACTCTTCCTAGAGCTGGCCGGCCATCTTAACTGATCAGGGTAGAAGGGCCTGAGTCAGCGAGGTAACCAAATACCTGATGGTCACTCTGCCAGAGGTCCTCTGTGGACAGAGGTGAACCTTCTGGAAGGACAACCATCTCTGCAGCAATCCACCAATCAGGCCTGTATGGTAGAGTGGCCAGATGGGAAGCCACTCTCTAAAAAGCTCTTGGCAGCCCACTTGGAGTTTGCCAAAAGGCACCTGAAGGACTCTCAGACCATGAGAAACAAAATTCTCTGGTCTGATAAGACAATGATTGAAGTCTTTGGTGTGAATGTCAGGCACGAAGTTTGGGAGAAACCAGGCGCCGATCATCATCAGGACAATACCATCCCTACAGTGAAGCATGGTGGTGGCAGCAAAATGCTGTGGGAATGTATTTCAGAGGCAGGAACTGGGAGACTAGCCAGGATAAAGGGAAAGATGGCTGCAGCAATGTACAGAGACATCCTGGATGAAAACCTGCTACAGAGTGCTCTTGAACTCAGACTGGGGTGACAGTTCATCTTTCAGCAGGACAACGACCCTAAGCACACAGCCAAGATATCAAAGTAGTGGCTTCAGGACAATTCTGTGAATGTCCTCAAGTGGCCCAGCCAGAGCCCAGACATGAATCCAATTGAAAATCTCTAGAGAGATCTTACAATTACTGTGCACCGACGCTTCCCAAACTGATGGAGCTTGAGAGGTGCTGCGGGGAGGAATGGGAGAAACTGGCCAAGGATAGGTGTGACACGCTTGTGGCATCATATCCCAAATGACTTGAGGCTGTGATTGCTGCCAAAGGTGCATCCACAGAGTATTGAGCAAAGGCTGGGAGTACTTATGTACATGTGACTTTGTTTTTTTTAAAGAAATGTGCCTAAACTCACGTTGTCATTATGGGGTGTTGTGTGTAGAATTCTAAAGGGGAAAAATGTAATCCATTTTGGAAAAAGGCTGTAACATAACACAATGTGGAATAAGTGCTGCACTAGGAATACTTTTCGGATGCACTGTACCTCTACATCACTATATTCTGGGTATAAATACAAGTTGTTTAGAGGTTTTTACAGAGAAATCTGTGTGGGCGATTAGAGCATTCTATGGTTGGTGGCACCTTTGCAGAAGGAATACCAGCCTGCAGAGTATGCTATTTCTTCTTCCTCTACAGACAGCAATTTACAATAAAAGAAGAACACGTGTAACAGACAAGGTTATTAGTAAGCATGTTAGAACACACTCAATTACCCCTGTACTTAAAAAGAGTAGATGTGCTGGGTTGTAGTGAGTAATTCAAAATACTAGTTATAACTTTGGAATTGTATTATTTCCGTACCATAACTATTCTCACAGGAGACGCAGCAAGCAGGTGAAGGCATGGGAGCCCAGAAAGCCTTCCACGCTCTTCTCACATGGCTTCTGACCCTGGATAAAGACAATGTCCGCAGCTTCTGGTCACTCTTATCCTCCGAATATATACTGAAGAGCTACCCCCGTCTGTCAGGGATACACAGGGCACTTCAAACAGGTAATGCTCACACAATCAATGCTAGCTAGAAATTTTGATTGTTGTATGTGGTCAGTGTACAGGGAGTGCAGAATTATTAGGCAAATGAGTATTTTGACCACATCATCCTCTTTATGCATGTTGTCTTACTCCAAGCTGTATAGGCCCGAAAGCCTACTAACAATTAAGCATATTAGGTGATGTGCATCTCTGTAATGAGAAGGGGTGTGGTCTAATGACATCAACACCCTATATTAGGTGTGCATAATTATTAGGCAACTTCCTTTCCTTTGGCAAAATGGTTCAAAAGAAGGACTTGACATGCTTAGAAAAGTCAAAAATAGTAAGATATCTTGCAGAGGGGTGCAGCACTCTTAAAATTGCAAAGCTTCTGAAGCGTGATCAT
>CM070035.1:35507710-35519927 GCA_036250615.1 Ptychadena robeensis
TGGTAGGTCTCATGAAAGTTGTATGGAGGAGTCTGCCTGTCTATGGGGGGCTTTACATAGTTGAATGTGTTGACAACAAAATCACACAAAAATTATCTATGGAAATCAAATTTATCAACCCATGGAGGATTTGGAGTCACACTTAAAATTTAAGTGGAAAAAAGGCGGCATGTCCAGGTGGAGGTTGTGCTTACATCCCAACACCGTGCAAGGCGTTTGCCAGAGAACACCAAGATTGGCAAATTCGCCACTGGCGCCCTGTGCTCTGCACAAATTAAAGAAGGTTCACACTCAGCACATGTGAAAGACATGACAGAGCCTGAAGACGCCATGGAGAACATTCTGCTGCCGGCAACATCCTCCAGCATGATCAGTTTGACAATGTCATGGTGTGGGGGGGGGCATTTCTTTAGGGGGACGCACAGCCCTCTATGTGCTCGCCAGAGGTAGCCTGACTGCCAATCAGGTACCAAGATGAGATCCTCAGACCTCTTGTGAGACCATATGCTAGTGCGATGCCCTGGGTTCCTTCTAATGCAAGGCAATGCTAGACTTCATGTGGCTGGAGTGTGTCAGCGGTTCCTGCAAGACAAAGGCATTGATGCTATGGACTGACCCGCCCTTCCCCAGACCTGAATCCATTTTAGAACATCTGGGACATCATGTCTCGTTCCATCCACCAATGCCACGTTGCACCACAGACTGTCCAAGAGTTGGGGGATGCTTTAGTCCAGGTGTAGGAGGAGATGCCTCAGGAGATCATCCGCCCAATGCCCAGAAATTGTAGGGAGGTCATGCCGGCATGTGGAGGCCGCACACACTACTGAGCCTCATTCTGACTTTAAAGAAATCACATCAATTGGATCAGTCTGTAGTGTTTGTTTCCACTTTAATTTTGAGTGTGACGCCGCATCATCAGAGCCATGGAGAGAGAAGGGGCTCGAGGGATCTTCTTGAATTACTACTTACAGCTAAGTTTTTATATGCATTCCTCCCTATTATTGGAACCTATTGTGTCATTAATGTAATGATAAATTTATGGTGGTAGTTTATGTGTACTTTTATTTAGCATCGTGTGCTCACTTTTGTTTTATTTTTTCACTGAATAGCGCAACAAGTGTTCAAGGATTCTGGCACTGGCCGTTTCTATGTATAACAACCTTCCTTCTGTATCCTTGCTTTCTTCCTGTTATAGTTAGTGTGTTGAAAGATCACAGTCTCCAGGACAATTCTCCAGAACTGAAAGCTACTGATCTGTAATAACAGGCAGAAAAGTGAGAAATCCTCCTTTCTCCATGGAAAATTGTTTTAGAAGTTTGAGGAGGAAAATGAAACAATGATCAAAGTACTGTAGATGGTAATCTGTTCTGGGGTCCTTACTTTTTCTTTTTTAATCTGAACTACCAGAAGCAGGGAGCAATGCCAAGTGTTTCCTGTACAAAAATACTGTAATGACAACATAGCCGGCCTTTACTGTGCTGACGCCCTTTAGCATTTATTCCATCAGTCTTTTTGGATTACCGCCTTGATGTCCGATGTACCCTGCAGCAGCGTGATGACGTCATCACGCTGCTGTCAGATAGCTCTGCTCTCCCCAGCTCAGCTGAAGCTTTGCCTGGAGACCCGCGGTCTCTAGGCAAAGCATCGGACATCAGCCGTATTTATGGTCATGTCTGATGGGGCTGTTTTTGAGCGGGATTGATTTGTCCATGTGTGCCCATGTGGTGCACATTGATTACCATACGATTGTCCTGCCATCAATCACAGCGTGGTGACGTCAATTGTAACTGTAACTGATCGACGGTCAATTGCACAGGAATCTACCTGTGTGTGGTCAGCTTAAAGCCCCCCATACACCTTTAGATCACTCCATACAATTTCCATTAGATCTACCAACAACTATGTAGTGCTGGGTCCTCCCTGATAGAATACATAGTGATTTGAAAGTATATATCACTACTATGTAGTACCGGGTCCTCCCTGACAAAATACATAGTGATTGGAAGGGTTAGAAAGGTCCTCATAGTACATGGTTTTGGTAGAAGAAAAGTTGATTGTACAGAAATTGTATGGTAAGATTGTAAAGGGGGAATGGGGGGCTTTAGCCTTCAACTATCATTCCACACTACCAAAAAAAAAAAAACACAGTATGTCCAGGACATTTTTTTTATAAATTTAGGAAAGCAGTAATTCTGAAACCTTCATGTTATACTGCTGCCCACAGGAAATCCCTCTCCTGTTAACTACTCAAGTCTTGAGTCTTAAGGATCACCCTGTATGACCGCGTCCACACTTGGGGATACTACCCTATCCTCAGCAAGCCACCGTAGAGCTTCTAAATTTCTGTGCGCTCACCAATCGCTTCCAGCACTTTGGTGTCATTGCTGATGCCAAATAGGCGGGGTGGGGGCACCAATGTTCTATGCTTTGATTGCCCGTACTGTATTGGAATATGGGCCCACCACCAGGGAGGTTAAGGCTCAGATACTCACAAGACTTGAGCAGATAGTAACAGGTGAGGGTTGAGGTTGGATAGTTTAAGTTGACCGTTTTAAAACAATCGGCCAAAATTGTCAAATACAGTATCGAGCAGTGATCGGACATTGCATTGGTCAAGTATCTGAGATTTTCTAGGTATTTCAAAGTATTTATATCCGGTGGTACCATGGAGCATGTGCACAGGCTTTTGGAAAGAAAACAATAGCTTTTGAATCCATTACATGATGTGGTGGTACAATTTATCAATGTTAGACTGAAAGTTAATATTTACATTGCCCAAGCCAATCGAATGTAAGACAAATCAAGCAAAAGCTTATATGTATATGGCTAGCTTTACACTGTGGTAAAAGCTGCATGGCATGGCTTGCCTAATCATAGACATGGTAAAAAGTGCTGTACGGAGGTCCGTAGTTTATACTCTTCCACTGGCTCTGGGAGTGCCAACATCTGCAACCCAGAACCATGTTGGCCTTTGACTCTAGAGACTATTCTGTCATTAAATCCATCATTGGCTTCACCAGTGACTGGCCGGTCCGCATGCCTTTCACATGGAGAACTAGATATGATAGTCAGCAAAATGTTTATTTTGAATTGTACTATGCAAATTGTATGCATACTGAAATTGAACCAACCAAGCATGGCAGCTGCACTTGGGAGGTGGGGCCTGTCAGGGACTATGACTCTTACACTCCTTGGGAGAAACTGTGTAGTGCTGTAGATGCCTCCCTGCACCTTATCTCTCTCACATACCGATTGTTACAATTTGACGCCTCCCCTTGTTATCCTATTTTGTTGCTGAGTGGGAGTCCGAGCTTGGAGTAACGTTCACAGATGAACAAAAACTAAAGCTATACTTGCTACCACACGTCTCTTCCCTTAGTACTAAAACTCAGGAGATGGGGTACAAACTTTTTAGCAGGTGGTATCGGACCCCAGTGAAGGTGGCCAGATTTGCTTCCGCTGCCTCCCTGCTTTGTTTGAGGGGCTGTGGGGGTATGGGCACCTTCTTACATATATGGTGGGAGTGCCAGTTTATTAAGCCCTTTTGGAATGAAATCCGCTCTTTGACCAGCAAAGTCGATCCTGGATGACCTGGCATATTGTCTTCTACACCACACTACCATACCATCACTCTGTACAAAAAAATGGTGCTTCCTCATTTACTGAACGTTGCTAAAGCCCTGATGCCTCTTTACTGCGGATGGCGGTAGGTGCCCCCCCCTTGATCTGTGTATATTTTTGTTTGTATCGTGAAAAATCTTTAATAAACACAAATTATACAGAATAATTAAACTTTTTTGCCTCCTTTGAATGCAGAAAGAGCATGTCAAAAATGCATACCCTTGTGGTTTAGAGGTGCCCAATGCACATACGTTCTTGTTCCGTTTTTTTACAATGTGGAGCTCTGTTTTGAAAAAAAATGCAATGGATCCCCGAACGCACCTTTAAAAACCCTTCCATTGACTAGCAATGAATGAGTGTTTGGTGAGCTAAAAAACACGCCACAAACGCATGTCTTTTAACACCATGGAAACATGGCCTCACTGCTTCTCAGACACAGGCAATACAGATTCTGAACAGCTGCAGTACAGCAGGGCTTATAACTCAGCACAGAGCCTATAGCTCTAGGACGCTATTCATAGTAACAGCTGTGGAGACCTCACATATACAGAGTGAATGGCTTAAATGTCAATCTCAACAATGTGCTTATTTCCTATTTCAGTTTTCGTTTGAGTATCTTGTCCTTCCCCCATATGTTGACAGTTTGGCTAAACTGCTGGGCTGTGAGATCTTCATGTAAAAGCTACCGATCCACATGACCATAAAGGGACAATTCCTTCTTTCTATTATTAACTCTACATTCAGTGATGCTTAAGGTAGCAAGACCACCAATCATCCTCAGAAGAAGAATATTAAGGAACAAACTGTGAAGCCTTCCCTTTCTGTGTCTGCTAAAAACTACCACTTCCTTAATTCAGGTCACAAGATTTCAATGCTGCACATGCAATCACTTGCATTAAGATTTGTAGCAAGGAAATGCTACCATGTTTTATGTTGTAAGAAACTTATCATAGGAGAATGTTCTTTTTTTTTTTTTACTTTTTTCTGAGGCTCTGTGCGTGTCTAGCAGGTACCGGCACAGATACAACGCATTTCTACGTAGATACAAATGTAATGAAATTGTGCTTCTAGTTTTTCTCTGTGAATTATACAGCTTCTACTACCTATAAAAGGAAAATAATTCACTCATATACGGACTGGTAATCTGAAATATAGACTATATTTGTCATTGATTTAAATACCTCTATGTAACATATTTCAGGGATTTTTTTCCTATTTTAATAAAGTCAGAAAGATTTGTTGAAATTGCTGCATTATTATTTTTGACCACTAGAGGGGGCACTCCATGAATGGAAACTACATGAGAACAGTAAATGAACTGGTCCTTACTCTACCAAAGTTATGTTTTATCTGAAAGCAGATGTAAACTGTGAAAAGAAAATAAAGAAAAAAGCCCACATCTACACATAACTATTTCCAATCTTCGTTCAGGGCAGTGGTTCCCAAACTGGGGGCATGAGAAATTCCAGGGGGGCACTGGCCCTCATTCTTAACCTGTGTTTGAAAGGGGGAGGGGGGCTCAGTACTGTCCCTAAAGAAAAGGGGGGCCCTGCAAGGAAAGTTTGAGAGCCACTAGTTTAGGGACAGCGACCCCTAAAAATAAAAAATAAATACTTACCTGCCTGTTATGCCTGGAGTGTCCTATACTCCAGGCTGCAAGATGGAGAAGCCAGACTCTTCTGGTCTTGTTCCCTCCACCAATTCCCATCTGAATCCGGTGAGGCTTTGCCCCTCCAGCATCACTTGATACAGATGAGACTGGCTGCCAGGTGTAGAGGGGCTTGGGAAAGTGGACATCACTGCTGTCCCAAGTCCCCTCGCTCCAGGAACCCGCGGTGGTGGGACTTCACTAGGGGGGTGGAGCGTCTTTGGAATTTTTACAATACTAACCAGGTACGCTTTTCTTTTTAATTTTTTGACCTCCGATTTGCCCTTTTATAGGCACCTCTGATGCCTAAAACAGAAGGCAGATTCTGAGGTCCGCTTTAAGGCTAAGGCTCCACCTGTGCATTTTGGGAGCAGATTCAGTGCAGTTTTTTTTAGCCGCACCGCAACCCCCAATTAGCCTGTCTACTCTCCCGCAATAATAATTTACCGTGTTTTTTTTTCATGCCCGCACTGCACCGCTACTAAATCCATGGCTCAAACGCGTGCCCGCACAGATCGCAAAGAAAACTGTCAAAAAAGTGGGTAAACCACGGCTGATCCGGACAGAAAACACATGCTTTTCGCATATGGGTTTCTGTCCCTCCATAGTGGAGCCTTAGCCCTACTTCTACTTGTCCTCTGTCAATCAGTTGTTGTTTTATTTCTTTGCTCTTTTCACTGTGCTCCAGCTTCTTTGTAAGTGTATGGTTTAAAACAGGGGTGCTCATATGGTTTGCTTCTTTATTAACACAAGCTGTATGAGCACACTGTTCTTATATTTCTTTAATCATCCTTATTAACACATTTATTACTAACAAATTAGAGATTTTTTTTGTTGCTCATGTCTATCTTAGGTGAAGTGACTTTTTATTCTGCTCCTCTGTGTTAACTGAAGGGGCATTTAGGCTGACCATCTAGGGGGCTTGGCAGTCCGCCACCCAGTCAGTGCCATGCCCTGCCATGTTGTTGTGGCACCGGCATGGCAACCAGGTTCCCCATCCTGTCTGCTGCCTCTGTGCTTCACTCAGCCTTGACGCTGCGGTCAGGACCTGCTGCCGAAAAAAAACCATAGAGAGTACATTTACATGTGTGTTACACATACCTCATTGACTTCAATTTAAAATTTACTGCAGGGTTGTTTTCTGGGCACTAAAAATACCAAAAAACAACCTAGCAAATGACAGTGTAAAGGCTTGTTTATAAAATAGATATATTTTTACTTTATAAGGTAAATGCATGGCAGATTATACATCATACATCAGATTATACATCATGCTTTAATGGTGCTTCTATATGAGCATAAACAGCAGTGACAGCTGGGAAAGTAACTGATCAAGATGTAAATTTAAAACTGCACCCATTGAAAACATATATATATATACTGCCCCCAGTGGTCACTCACTTATATTGCACTGAATTAGCCCCCCTAAAGCCTGGCAGAGAAATATGGAATCTCTTGTATGACTCTTGGAAACAGCAGGTAAGTGTATTTTGTTAGGATGAATGGCCACACTCACCATTCCAAGCGATTCTTTTTAAAAACTCTATGATTAAGTCCATGTCAGAGGCACATATTCTGGGTGTTCATAGTCTGTATCGCCTAGGGGTTTAGCATGGGTTTAGCCTATGGGTTTAGCATAGTGAGTGTTGTCAATTATCCAATTTTTAGTGTAAGCGAGTCTGAGGGGACAGCACCTGCAGAGCTAGGAACTTGTCTGGAGAGGCAGACAATAGTGTTGCACTATTCCACCATTGTGCCAGTTTAGAGGTAATTCAAAGTTTATATATATATATATATATATATAACAGAACATATAGTTCTGTTGCCGACTTCTCACAGCGTGGTGACATCACCATGCTGTAATGAGTCTGCTACAAGCTGGCCATGGATCGAGACGTCTATGGCAAGCTTAACACTGAATTTTTTTTAATACAATGGGCTTGGCCAGACAGGTGAATAGTAGCCGTGTACCACCAAGCACATTGGAGAAGAATCTGGGGCAATTGAAATGAGATCTGACAATTCCCACTTCTCTGACTGGCAATCTAATGGACAAGTCTGATTTTGTTACATGCCAGGGGTATACTACTTGATTGACTGTACTGTGCCAAGTATAAAGCATTAACATCTCAAAATAATTTCCCTTCATAGTTTTCATGCCTTTAATATCAATTTACAATGTAGAAGACATTTAAAATAAAGATAAAACAAATTAGAATAATAAGGTGTGCCCAAACTTTTCATTGGTGTTGAACACTATATGGAAAATATGTTGATAAAACCTATAGGGATCAATATAAAGTGGAAACCACCTTTGCAGCCATAGAGATCTCACTCTTCTGGAAATGCCTTCCCCAAGACCTTAGTGTATCTGTGGAAATGTTTGCCACTGTTTTCCACCAGAGTATCAATATTATCAATGTTGGACAGGCATGCAATAAGGTATTCCCAAAATGTTCAATTGGATTGAGGTCAGGTTCATGTACACCAAAGTCACCAAAACATATCTATATGGTTCTTGTTTTGTTCACCTTGGAGCAGTTATATTCAAACAGGAACTATGCTTTAACTGTTTCCACAAAGTTGGAAGTGTAGGAGATTTATCTCTTCTCTGTAACTAAAACGCCTACCCCAACTTCTCTAAATGACCCCATTCCAATATTCCATTATTAATAGTGGCGTGCTTTGCACAAGTCCATCTGATGGTTTGCATTGCACTTGGAAATTTAATGCTCTAGTCTACATTGTATTAAAAATGTTTGACATGACGTGTTTGCAATGCAACCAATGATATGCAATGGATGCGTACATGTTTGGACACTTGAGATGTGTATAGGCAATGTGTCCATTAAACGTGCCAGTTACTTTTCAGATGCCTTTTTGTCCCTAAAGGACACGTATTGTTATAAAATGCCAGCCACCTTATTAGTCAGGTCTGTTCTATTACAACCCATGAAATGGATTATATGTAAACGGTTAACTTGAAATTGCTTTTCTAGCGTAGAGTTTAACAAGGCAACTTCCAGGGCAAAATGTAGACTTGTCCTTAAATATATCCAGCCTGTTCCATGGGTTGTAATAGAACAGAACTGACTGATTGATAAGGTGGCGGCCATTTTATGACAATGTACCTCATGTATTCAGTGAACTCGCAGAACCCTCATTTTTCCCCTAGTGTTTGGGGATGCAGACATCATGGCTAGGTGCTGAATTCATAAACCTGGGGCAATGGGCTGACTGAATACCGTATATGCTCGAGTATAAGCCGACCCAAATATAAGCCGAGCTACTCAATTTTAGAAAAATAATCTGGAAAAACTGAATGACTCGAGGAAAGCCTAGGGTGGAAAATGCAGCAACTAAGACACAGAAACACACAGAAAATGTGCTTTTGTTTGGCGGTGTAATATTTAATTCAGCAGATTTGTAAGTTAATTACACAGCCCCTGAACATGATATCACTAGAAGTGCTGGGGATGTAGAGAAGGGATGTGGGAACATTGTAAAGAAAAAAGTATTGTTCTAGCATATCAAGTTTTTGTACAAAATAAGTTCAAATTTGACTTGACTTTAAACCTTATTTATGCAAAAACTACATATGCTAGAGCAATAATTTTTTTCAAATGTTCCGACAACCCTTTTCTACATCTACATCAGCAAATTTGGTGATGATAGCATGTTTGGGGGCTTTGCAATTCACCTATAAATTTCACCTACAAAATGCCGCAATTTAAATGTTCGGACGTGGATATAAGCCGAATTTCATTTTTTGAGCACATTTTAGGTGCTGAAAAATTTGGCTTATATTCCAGTATATACAGTATGTTATAAGGTGAGATCTGATATCTTTGTTGGTATAGGGAAGATGTGAAAGCTATTCTAGATTGGTGGTGAGCAGAGATATTCCTACTCTTCAAACTGTAGGCAGATAGCCCTAGTTTTCAGGAGTTACAGGGTTAAGCAAATAGTTTTCAGGTGTTTAAGGGGGTTGGAGGGAGGGAGGTTCCACATCCGTCTGGAACTCCTCTGCTTAGAGCACATAGACTTTACCTGCTCAACGTACTCCACTACGTTAAGCCTTGCAATACGCTTGGCACCCGACGGATGTAAAAACCTTGCCTTAAGATTAGGGGGTTAAAATTAAACTAACCTTCCCAATCCCCTAAACCTTAAGTTTCAGAGGTAGGAAAATATCTAAGATCCCCCCTCCCTTTTATTCCACCACACTGCACCCTTCAAATCTATCACAACTTCCCCCTGTATATACTGTACATTTCTAAATTGTCCTAAAGAAAAATCTATATTTTATTGCTTTATTTTTCTTTATTGTTCATCTCCATAGAAGTGCTCTTTTCCTAACCTCAGCGCCCTCCTCCCTTCATCACAACTAACTTTCCACCTAGAAAGGTTGCTGACTTTTCCCACATCTCCTGTAATAGGAAATGACACATGTTCGGGCGGCTTGCCCACAACCAACATGGCCACCGCGTGGCTGCGCACCGTGGTGTGTCACGTGGGGCGCTCCCTAGGCTGGGAAGGCCCAGTGACGAGTTGTACGTGAAGTATCCCGTCTAGCAGAGGAAGGGAACTCTGTGGTAGAGTGCTGGCACGCTGCTCTGTCACTGCTCACGCGAGGCGTGGAGTCGTCAGGTGACGGTGCGTGGCGTCAGCCATCTTGTGTTGTTGGGCTTGTGGATTCGCTTCGGGTGAGAAGCTGAGAGAGGTATAGTGTGAGAGGCAGCGCACCGCCTGTGTGGAGAGTGGGGGAGGGCTGAGGGGGGCCCGGGAGCTCGGTGCGTGTAAGGTGACCATAGACACAGGGACGTGTGAGACCGGGCAATGAGTGGCTGGCACGGGGGCCAAGTACACATGTGCTGCCCTGCACTCCAAAACATATGCCTTGTGTGTCAGCAGCTGGCCATTCCCGTCACCAGCCGGTGGGTCATATGTGCGGACATGTGGAGGGTCAGCCCCAGTACTGTGTGTGGGACGTTAGTCAGGTGGTCCCTTCCATGCCTGGTCATCAGCTGGGCACATGGGGTCCTCCTTATACTTCAAATAAAACTATAGAACCCTGTAACATAACTTCACCAGACCCCCACCACTGTCCCCTCATCCATGTACCCTAACTTCACCCACCACTGTCCCCTCATCATGTCATGGTGGTGTCAGCCCTGGGACACATGCTACAACTTCATAGCCTCTGTCACATAATGGTCTTATACATGTAGAATGGGGACTGTGGATCCTGCCAGGGTAAATAAAGTAGAACAATATGGCGGACACCATACCGAGATTGAACTCGCGGTCAGCTTAGGTGACAACGGACCCGACACCGCTAAATGGGCTGGATCTGGCCTCGGCTGTAGTTTGCTGTCTAAAGTTAGCCATACACAAGGCGATTGTACCTCAAAAGATGAGGGCTCGACTGCAGTGGGATGATGTCACCCGGCTGCAGCTAGCCATTCAGCTGATCAACAGATGGGATTGGCCAGGAATTCACCGGCATGTCGGATCACATGGAGACTCCTGGTCGGTCTCACCAGGTGGGCCCACCAAATTTTTGACCGAGGGACCGCCAGGCGATTGCCTGAAAAATCTGGCCATGTATGGCTGGCTACCTTTGCAGCCGTCACATCTTGGCACCTTCATACCGCAATACATTTTCTGTTGGGTAGCTTTCCCTGTGTAATTTATCACTGATGTGCATAGTTGTATCTTTGCTTAGTAACAAATCACTATTGTGTTGTGTATGCTGGTCATTAGTGCTAAGGTTAGGTTTTGTGGCCCTAGCTCATTGTTTGTGCAGAGTACACAACCATAGAACCAAGATAATGTAAGTGTGTGTGCCCTGGAGATGCATTGGTTCTGGTGAAGTAGGAATAACGAGGTAGCTGTGGCAATGGTAAACATAGCTCTGCTTTCTGCTACAAGAGGGCAAACGTAGATGGGACTAAAGCTTGCCACACACTGGTTGATACCCAATTACATGGTGCTGTAAGAACAATCACACTTTGCGCAATCCATTCCCATTTGATAATTTGGTATCCTGGTCCCCATTCAAAGTAATAGCGATTGAACAGGGATTTACCAACATGTTGTCGACCCCGCTCTAAAGAATGGTGGCCGCGTTCGATTCCTGAGCAGTCAATGTGAATGACGATCAACCATTTAGGAATCGAACGTAAAATTTACCCATATGTGGCCGCCTTAAGTATTACTGCCAACTCAGGTAGAGGTCACAGGTAGACTACATTTGTTCACACTTGCCCACTAAACAGGCAGAGTTCTTCCAACTTCGGGTATTTGCCGTACCGGAACTTTGGAGAAGTACAGATATCACGATGGTTAGTGATCTCAGTCCAATGTGAGAAAGGTGCTTTACTAACAAATGTCACAACCCCTCCGGTAATGTCATATCCATATTCTGCCTCGTCACCGAAACTGTGGTCCATTTGGATTCCGTATATATATTCATTTCTAAAGTCTCAGATGGAAGTTCATGTGTTTTCTGAGCAAAGGCATATTGGGGAGGGAGAAGCTCTCTTCGTCTCGGAGCCCTTGTGATCAAAATCAACTCATCCAACACTTACATTTTAAAACTTTATTAATACAACTAACCGCATATAATTTTTTTATCGTCTATCTTAACTAAAGGGACTTTTTTTTTATTGTTATTGGTAGATCAGGTTAAGTTGGTCAAGTAGATTTGTTCCATTCCTGAAACCCTCCCAGTGTGCGCTGCAGAGGGAGAGTGTTGCTCAGTCATGGGTAATCAAGGGAGATTTAAAATTGACTTGAGGCTTATGGCACACATTGTAACTAATAAGGTCGCCATTTACGGTATGATCCCCGCTCAACATCATCAAGCTGCAGAGAAACGGAGCGCACCCTTTGTGTGCTGGACATTACTTTGGATAGGGATGCTTGTCCCCATCCAAAGTGAAG
>CM070035.1:35535622-35557589 GCA_036250615.1 Ptychadena robeensis
ATATATATATATATATATATATATATATATAGGTATTGTATACCATATTTTTCGGGCTATAAGATGCTCCGATGTATAGGACGCACCCTATACGTCAGAAAAAAAAATGGCTTTCTCCTACTTTGCTGGCCAGAGCTCCATGTTCTAACCAGCAGAGGTGGAGTTAATGAGGTGTAGAAGCTGCCTCTGACAGCTTCCCTGCTTCTAGCCCTGACTGCCAGAGCTGTATTTGAGGTGGCTAGCTTGTGCCCAACTCCCAGTACAGTGCAGATAGCAGCTTTCCTATCTGCACTGTCTGTGATTTGAGCTAAAGCTGCCCAGCTTACACAGTTAATGCATCTGGCCGTGAGTGGATCTCCCATCTGACAGCTCTTCTGCCTCCCCGGGTAATCTTTCTGCTGGGAGAGCTGGCAGGTCGCGCCTTCAGAATATAAGACGCAGAAGTGAGGTGTGAGTTTGTATATACAGTATTATATGTATATATGTTTGTGTGTATATATATTTATTTAAATGTGTCTCTAATCTTGAAACCTTTTCGGCAATAACCAAAGACCTTTTGGTAGGATTTTCATTAATCCTACCAACTTTTTAATTTATTGGCCTAATGTTTCCTTTTTTGTAACCTTTTTTCGTTTTGTTATACATTGAAATTTGCAAAAATTGCAAGTTGCATCTTTAGGTGGAAAGCTTGGTACAGTCCATATTTCTTAAGACAGATTTACTATGGGATTTGTCTTCTAATACACAATGAGAATAATAAGCGACCACCTTCAATTATTATTTAAAACCACATATTTATGACAACCAATTCCATGCCAGTGTCTGTTTTGTTTTAGTTTGTAGCTCATACAAATCGTTCCATCATTTTACTGGCTACACTGGTCTGCGCTCTTCTAGATCTTCCAATTTTGAAAGAGTTTCTCTTTAACCCCCCCCCCCTTGGTGGTGGTCCTGAGTGAACAAGTAAGCGCATCATGTGGCTCCGGGTTCCTGCTTTTGCAGAGAATTTAACACGATCCACACTCAGTTCAGCTTACCTGTTCATTGCCCTCCAGCAATGCCAGCCAGGGATCTCTTGTTCCTGGGGATGGTCCTATACACTCAGATACACAGGCATATATGTCATCAGTGCCCTTTGGGGACATGGGCGGGCTGCCGACATTGTCTGACAAGCATAGGCTTCCCAAGTCCACATAATGCTGGGGACATGCGGGGTGGGGTGGAAAATTCAATCCACTTACTATGTACCTCTTTGGGCACGCAATTCCAGAAGGAATGGGACCGCCTGGGAGGTTAATAAACTTCTCTTTAATCAGATTTCTACATTCTCAGTTCTTCAAGCTGGATCAGTTCAGTTCCATATAACTGTCTCCAGGTATTGGATTTCTTGCTTTCATTTTACAGTTTCTGTATCCCTCAAAGAAACAGCATGGACTCACCACTTCAACCTGCCAGACCCATGGACTGATGCACATAACTCTAGGCTCCATCTGATTATACCAGGCTTTTATTTTAGGGGCTCTTATCCCCACACATACATCTCCACTTGCTGTGCTTTTCTACTCTACTCATCGCTATGTATCCCATCCTTTTTGCCTCCCCCTGCTGGCAAACCCTCCCTCTCCTCTCCAGTCTGGCACTCTCCTCATTAATCCTCCCCCAGTCTCACCTCCGCAAATGCTGTTCCATTTTCATGTCTATCTCCACTGTTACTTCTGCTCCTTCTTTCCACTGGGGACCATCTCTCCCACCAACACTGGCCCTCCTCCTGCCGTCTCCACCCCTTCTCTGCTCTCACATGAAACAACCTCCCAAACCTAATACCGATCATATCCGCACCTTCCCATCACCGAGCTCACCCCTCTCGCAATGTGGACGCAGGAACTCCAGGCATCTGTTGGTAAAAAACTGTCTAGTCCATGACCATCTCTTCCTTTCTAATTCTCCATCAGTCCTCTGGCTCTCACTGAAACCATGGCTTTTACTCCATCTTAATCTGCCTCTGCGCTGCCAGGCACTACAATCCTATGGTCGGCCTTCACTTCACCATCACAACCACCCAGACCCTGACAACAGGCCAGGTGTGGGTAGGGCCTCCTTCTCCTACTCCTCGCTGCCACCCTACACTGTACTCAATCACCCTCCCTCACCAACTTTCCACATTCATTCTAGGTACACCCAATACGCAACTGTTAATCAACACCAACAAATTCAACAACCCCATTCCCCTGATGGTATCTCTCTGCTATCTATCGCTATCGCCCCCCTGGCCCAAATCCATCCCATTCCCTCGACCAAACTTTACCTCTTGGACCATCGACACATTCTGCCCAACATACGATCTAACCACTTCTAATCCCTAAGGTCGATTTTAATCTAGCATGGATGACACACCAAGCAACCCCCCTCCTGCCAAACTCCTATCTTTAACACACTCCCATCCCTTGGCCATGTACAGCAACAACAGAAAAAAGCACCCAGCCAGCACACCTCGCTGGACAACACCGTGACACCTGGTATTTCCATCCAAACTCTGGCACCCTCACCCCCCTGGAGAACTCTGCTTTCCCTCGGAAATCCTTACCACCATCTCCTAAAACCTTCGACCTGAACACTTCCTATTGCCCTTACATGTCCCCCCCATCACCCACCATCCCCGACCTTACCGCTGGCACAGCGACCCTACACACAACCTGTGACCACTCTGCATATCTCTACTCCTTATCTTCACTTGCTTCCACCTATCACATCTAATCTCACATCCCCTTACCACGCTAGGCCTCTCACTATGATCATCACCCTTCAATCGTCCCTAAACAAACTTGCTCCTGCCACCCTCACTCTCTCCCCCGCCCCCACCAAACCCCCCGTCCCTGGGCACGTAAGCCCCCACGCTCACCCAAACCCATCCCAACACTATTTTTCACAAAAGGTAGAACCCTTAAGTGGCAAAAGTCCGGTCAGAGCACGACTATAACACTGTCCTTCCACACGTCATCCTCTACATACCAAACTCTCAGCACTCAGCTGAGCTTACTGCTAAGCCATAGAAGCAACCTACTTTCTCCATCACTCATAGCCTCACAAGCATCCAACCCTCCCACTCTGCCTCTTCTTCCACTTCACACTCGCTGCTCATCCTACAACCGCCTCCTCACAATACTTGCAAGACAAATTGAAGCCCTTCCGAATCGATAATACTTCTGCCAACAACCACAATACCCCCCCACCACCCCCCCTCCTTCCAATCACCCATCCACCTGCAAATCTTCCCTCACCTCCACTCCATCCAATCCATCCTCATGCAACTCTTCCCTCACACACCCACCCATTCCTACCAATCCCATCCTCATGTAACTCCTTTCACCTCAAACCCCCATTACCTCAATTCTAATCCTCGCTGAACTCCTTCCCTCCCTCACGGTCAAAACCCTGGCAGACTCTGGAGGAAAGTTCCCTCTCTGCTTCGCATCTTCTCGCTTCCTTCACCTGGCCCACTTGACCCTATAAAACAACCCGCTAGATTATCAACTCACTTATAGACCACATTCTACCACCACTCTCACTCGCGCCCAGCCCTACCTGTAAACAATATGCACCAAATCACCCATCTCTCCCTTCCATCCTCTGGTATCGTCGCCATCAACATCCTTCAAACCTGCCAACTAAAGACCAATCGCTTGATCCCCCCGCTCTTCCCTCTAGACTCCCACACAATCTCCTCGCTTCCTTTCCTTTCTTCAAACTACTCAAGCGCTCACGTTTACAAAAGCCTCACTTCAGCGGACATCTGAACTGTACATTCCCCCATGCCTTTACCCCCTTCAATCACGGCTTTCCGACCTTTCTCATCATCCACTGAGACAAGCCTCACTAAAGTTGCCAACAGACTTGCTCCCTGCCAAGCAGCCCCCAAGGCAACTATTCCCTACCTCCTTCTATTTGGAATCTCTCCTCTTGCTGCCATTTGACAATGTTGACCACCCTCTTCTTCTACACTTGATCATCTAATCGGTCTGCGTGACTCTGCTCTATTCTGGTCTCCTCCTACCATGACTGACCCTCGCATCTTAATCCAAACCTCCTTCAATGGCTCCTCTTCTTCTCACAAAAAGCGAAGAACACACCAATCTATCTCACCTTACAAAGACACCCCCCCATCCTGAGTTTGAGCGTCCCACAAGGTTCAGCGAATCCTATGGCCCGCAGTTTTTCTTTTCCCTCTTCTCCCTCTACAAACACAACAAACATACCTACCCTTTTCAAACTCATCCTCTCCTTTGGTCTAGCACTACCATTAAGTATTGCGGACGATGACCCAAATCTACCTAACTCCACCACCTGCCTTATATCCTCTGTCCTAGGACAACAAAATTCTCTCAGTGCTACAGCACAATCTCTTCATGGATGGCCCCCCCTGACAGATTCCTTAAACTCAACCTGAGCAAAACGGAACTCATCATTTTCCCCCCCATCACCATTTCAATCCTCCTCCCCCCACATCTCAACTTACATAAATAGACAAACAACACCAAAACAAACATCATCTCCCCCCCTTACCAACAAGCTCGACTGCCTAGGGTGTCACCAACATTCAGACTCTGCGCTCACTATCCCTCCTTTACTCCTCACATACGAACATTTGCTACAAATTCCTGCCACGTGAACAATCCCCCCCACAACAAAATCCCCCCTCAACAAATCTTTCGCCAAATGCCCCCTTTTCTAGCTCCCCAGAGACACCAAACTACCTGGTACATCACAGCTCTCATCATCTCTCGATCCTGGACTAACTTGTAAACATCATACATCTCACATGGTCTCAACCCTCTAAAAAAAACGGTCACCACACTCTTTACGTCCATCATGAATGGCGCTGCCAGAACTCATCTCCTCCTCAAACCGCATCTCATACTGCCAGCTCCTTCTCATCAAATCTCTACACTGGCTTCCCAACATTGTCCAGACGAATCACATTCAATTTCTGTGCCTTGCTTTTTAAATCCACTACCACACCCTCCTGTCCCTCCTTACATACATCTCCCACCTGGTACACAAATACAACCCCTAAACCGCCCTCAAAAAATCCGCTCCTCATTACCTACTAATGCCATCCCCACATCATAACCCTCATCACACAAACGCAAGGCTTCAGAACTTCTCTAGGGGCCCGCTCACCTACTCTCTGGAACTCTTTCCCTCATCCCCTTAGCACTTGCTCCTAACTACTCTAGTCACTTTTAAAAAGCCCTAAACAAAAACCTAAAAAACCTAAAAACCCACCTCATTAGTCGAGTTCTGGGCCTATCACATATTCTCATTATCCATCCTAACATCACCACCACAATAGACCAGTACACCATCCCGCCCCACCATATTTTATACTCTTGACTGCTCCCCCCCACCTATTGTATACTCTGCTCCCCAACCTATTAGACTGTAAGCCCAACCAGGCAGGGTCCTCTATTCCTCCTGTGACATCACCTGTACCTGTGTGTTATTGTGTGTTGTATCTCCACTCTAATGTATTGTACAGCGCTGCGTAATATGTTGGCGCTATATAAATAAATGATAATAATAATAATATCCCTTCCAGTTTTTTTTTTCTCAGTTGTAATCCAAATTGTTACATGGTCTTTATATTGTGTAGGTTCTCCTTGTTCTTCCAATCTGTTGAAGACCTATAGACATATCCTCTTTTATCTGGTACCCTTAGGCCTTCTGTTTCCACGACATTGAGGGCTGCACCGCTACCCCCTGGGTTAGTTGCTACCTTGACTGAGATGTCGACGCAGCCCATACATACATATGGGCCTATATACATGACATCCTGCCCTGTCTGTTTCCAGAGCGCTCATTGGGTCCCCTGGGTGAGAATTTAACACAGGGCAATAGGTCAGCCTCCGCTGTCTGTTTGCCATATATATGAATGAGCTAAGTTGACATCCCTGTCAAGGCGTGCGATTAACGCAGGGGGTATTGGTGCATCTCGTAATGCCGTGGAAACTAAGCCTTACTCCTTTAAGTTGTGAGTTGGGGGTTCTGCTTAGATTACAGCTAGCAATTCTTCTTTTAAATCCCAAGGTAAAGGACACATATAAGTAAAGCCATCCACCATTATCCAAAGAAAAACCTGATTCATTAAACCCACAGTACTGTTACTTTGTCATCTGTTTCTCATGTTAATGCCTGTTCTGGACAACTTGACAGTAATAAGGGGACATGTTTACCAGTCTGGGCCTATCAAATTTTTGAAGGTCCTCTGTCCTACCCTGATTAACTGCCATATTTGTGTGAAGGTTAAATGCTCTTGCTCTATTTTTTATTTTGCCTTCCACAAATCAATAAAAAGTAATGTAGATTCTGATCAGTCATTGTTCCAACCTTTTGTTCTCCTGAAGTTGAAATGTAAATAAAATGTAAACTTATTTTTTTTAGCTTGCTTTGTTTTAATGACCATATTTGTGCTGCAGGTTCCTTTAGATCTCATGGATAAAGAGTTCCAGCCTATTTTGAAAGAGGAGCCCCTACTACCTTTGGCACTTGTTCCATTTACTGAAGAAGAGCAGGTCAGTTTACTGAAAAGAGAAAAAGCCGATGTAACCTCTATGGATTGTATGTGCAGAAAAGTCCATAGTTCTTTTCTTGAACTTCAGCCGAGGGGCTTGTAGCCTCCTTGTTATTTATGGTGTATTTCAAATTATACTTTTTTTTTGTTTTTGTTATTTGTGGCAGACAGTTAACAGGTCATTTTACTCAGGCCATATTTCCCATGTTATGACTGGTGGACAGTGTTAGGCTATGTTTCCACCATGTCAATTTCCCAGCGTTTGACGGATGCCAATGCAGGGAAATTGACGTGGTGGAAACATAGCATGTTGACGCATCCATAGCATGGTGGAATAAATGGCATGTTGATGCATCCAATGTAAATCAATGAACTAGTACACACATGCATTGATTGCCTGCTTTGGGTTGCGTTGCGTCAGCGAGAAGCCCTCGGTCAACATTAACACAACCCAACTTAGGTATGGGTGCCTTAACGCACCCATAGAGATAGCATTGAATGCATCATAAACGCATGGGTATGTGCTTTTGACACATCAGTCAAGAGAAAAATTTAATTAGAAAAAAACATGTGCATCAATAACGCATCCTTGAGGCATGTCCCAACCCATTCGTTGAGGCAGATTAACACAACACATCCATTAACGCCATTGAAACATAGCCAAAATGTGTAAGGATTTGTTGAGTAGCTCTCTCCACCACTAAACACATTTGTTTCAAATTTTTTCAGAAGCATCACTTGCAGATCTTTAATGCAAGAAAACATAAAATTTTGCGGTTCTTGCTTACCTTGGTAGTTGGTGTTAGTGATCCTCTTCACCGTTGTGTGCTCCCATTTTCTTTTAGCTGTATCAATGTGAAGAGGAGTTCTACCCGTGCATGACTGTATTGCATAAAGAACCCTAAGGATTTTACAAAAAAAAATGTGAAATTATGATATTTCTGCAGGCTTTTTCCAGGGCTGTCTGTTGAGTTTTAAATAGTTTTGATGAATCCCTATTTCTTAACATGTGAGATTGCACTGTTGTTTTTTATCCCAGAATAAGATCAAATATTTTTCAGTTAATGGATGACTTTATTATCACCAATATTTTTCTTGTTTACCCACAGCGTAACTTCTCCATGTCTGTTAACAGTACGGCTGTTCTGCGCCTCATGGGCAGGGGCAGCGGTGGAGGAGGGGGGACGGTAGTAGGGGCTCCTAGAGGTCGGAGTTCTTCCAGAGGTCGAGGTAAGTAAAGACTTAAAAGATTTACATTTTTTTTGAAGGAGCAGGAAAGATTAGGTTCATAAAGGTTGAATGCATCAGATTGCGGATCTATATTTACCAAGTTCTGATATCCTTGGTTTTCACACATACATTTAAAAGAATCCAGGTTTAGCCTTTAACCTTCTGAGCGCTTAGCCCGAATTAACTTGGGCTGCGTTTTATGCATCATGAAACTCAGCCCCAGTTAACTAGAGCTACACTCTAGGTACCGCCGGATTCCTACGGCGGTCGGGAGCATTCACATGTATGCCGATGCTTCCGGGTCCGCCCCCGATCACGTCACTGGTGACGCGAATTGGGCAGGGGTAGGCGGCGCCATAGACCTCCGTGTAACTGGAGGGGCGTCGCCTTTTTCCAGCATAAGTCCAGTGTCTCCAGTGAGGCCGGACTTATGTTTACAACCTTCAGCTGGGCAGGCAATCGCGGTGGAACATATTGTGCTCCGCCGCGATTGCCCGTGGCACGGTTATAAAAAAAAAAACTGCCACGGGCGAAACGCTCAGAAGGTTAAAAGTGACACAAGATTGACTTGAATTGTTATGATCCCTTTATGATCATTAGCCTCCTGGGCGTTACAGGCTTTTCGCGCCATTTTTTCTGGTGTGAAAAGCCGCCATATGGCCGATCGTGGCAGAGTACACTGTATTCCGCCGTGATTACCCACCCTCCTCTCTACACATCAACAGCATCACCGTTGATGCTGAAGGGCCGGAACCAGTCGGCAAGCCCGCATCAATGCAGATCCTGGTGCGGGTGTGGAACAAATGGTGCACATACTTTGTTTGGGCATAATTCCAGGAAGGTTAAGGCCCCAGATATTGGTAAGGTCAAGCAAGAGACAACCCTCATTAACTCAGAATCGAGCGAAGAGATGACTTAAGGGCAGGACTGGGTACTTGGGATACAACCCCATCTCAAACACTACTGGTTGCAGCTCTGAATCATTCTATGGATTTTGGGGCAGTTGGAAGGTGCACTAGTTACATGACTACTCAAAAACATCACTGGATGACCAGTCTGCGATAGTGGATTCATCTGTTTTCATACATTTTTTTTTAACCCTTAACCAAGGTGCAGGAAAGGAAGTCATTTTGCCTATAGAAAAAGTTTTGGTGGGAAAGTGATAAATTTTTTTGATGACCTACAAGTGGGTTTTATTTGCTCCATCATATATCTATCCTCTAAATGCTTCTTGAAGGATATTGGGGCAGATTAACAAATTGCACCAGACACAGTAATTGCCTAATTTGCATTGTACTACAACAAGCGTGTTCTGCATATATGCACCATTGCAAGCCCCAGTACTTCCCATACTGTGCAGCCTCCAGTACACTGTCACAAACTCAACCTTATATACTGTCTAAACATAAAGCCCTGACAGGAGTCACAGTTTGACAGTAAATTTCTTCTAATTGACTGAACCTAGTCTGTTGTAGTCTAACTATTGCTATAGTTACTGTGTTCCAAGCAATGCCTAGGAGTGATTCTCTCCAAACGGTTGGGAGTTTGCAGAGGAGTACTAGATTGTGTCTATTTTCCAGTGCAAGGCTCTTGGAAATGTGTACTTACCATAACGTCTAATTCATATAGCTTGCAATCTGTGTTCCTGGGATGTTTTAATGTATGGATTTGTTTTGGCCTATAGATTTAATACACTTTCTAAATTTTTGTTATGTATATTGTGGTCTTGAGTACTTTTGTTTTGTCACTTATTATCAGGGCTTTTTTTGCTCCGGGAAAAGGTGGTGGAACTCATCACATTTGCATGGATGTAGTCTCAGGGGTTAACTGGTAAACCCCAAGAGTTTCAAAGATCTATATGTTCAAATTAGGATAAGTGAAAGCGTGTATACAGCAGAGTAGTGCTTTATGCTCATGGGGAAGCTATATCCAGCTGTAATTTAGCTGAAATTTAACGTATAAGTGTTGTAGCTAGAGGGGTGAAACTCAGGGTTTAAGTAGTAGTTGGTAAGCATTACTGACCCTGAACGTTTCATGATTATACTATGAATGGTTTTACTATGAATGTGTAAAATAACAGTTACACACAGATTTATTTAGCTAAGTTTCTACAGCAGAGCTAGAGGGGAGAAGGGTGTGTCCTGTCCGGTGTTTTGATTGGCTGGGGAGGATGTATCTGCGGGAGGAGCTACAGGAAGCAGTATCTAACGAATAAGCACAGAATCTGCTGCCTGTCACACTCACATCGGAGAGGAGGGTGGCGGCGAGGGGGGATGTGAGTCTGTCCTTTCTGGCTGTGCAGGGAGCACGGGTCAGAAGCTGCGGGCCAGTCTCAAAATAGGTGGGGGAACACCGTTCCGGTGCGTTCCCCCAGAAAAAGCCCTGCTTGTTATTATACGATCTTAACAACCCTGGTTGGTCTATGTGGATCCAGCTTCTGACCTTTTAGGCTTCACATTCTAAAAGCATGTATTATTTTATGATGGTTTGCTCTGAAAACTGAAATTGTATTTAGCTTAGTTGTTCTGCATTGTCTGTGGTGGTGGTCATTTTAGTAGAGGAAGGGTTTTGCTTGTTCATGTTTAACAGTTCAACAGAGTGACCATTCAGCATACTTTACTGTTATTAACCTCCCTAGCGGTTGAGACGAGCCTAGCTCGTCCGAGCTTCAGGCTCGCCTCAACCGCACGGGAAGCCGCCGGCGGGGAGACCCTATGGAAATTCAGACAGCATCTAGGTGAAATTTCACCTAGATTCTGAACATTAAAATTCTTCCATATTGTAAGTTAGGATGTTAAGTTTGTCCCTTTTTTTAAAAGGCAGAGGAAGAGGAGAAGGTGGTTTCTACCAAAGAAGTTTTGATGAAGTTGAGAGTGGATTTGGCCGAGGAGCCCGAGAGATGCATCGGTCACAAAGTTGGGAGGAAAGGTGAGATTCTATGCATATGTATGTAGAAGGAGAACAGACTCCAGAATGAAAGCATATTTTTAAAATTTATTGCTTTGCTTTGTAGTCTGTTACCAAGTTTATGGCATTAGAACAAAGCCAAAACAAAATAATATTATATACAATAAAGGTAGTTTTCAGCTGAATACATTTGTTCTGCTGTGAGGTGGATACATTTTAAACTGGGTTGCAAATGAGAGATGATTCTGGTAACACCATAGAACTAATCAGGTTTAACTTTACTGCACATCTTATTTGCTCTAAAGCCCCCCATACACCTTTAGATCACTCCATACAATTTCATTTAGCTCTACCAACAACTATGTAGTTCCGGGTCCTCCCTGATTGAAAACATAGTGATTGGAAGGTATATATCTCTATGTAGTGCCTGGTGCTCCCTGATGGCAGTGATATATACCTTCCAATCACTATGTATTGTATGTAGTGTTGGGTCCTTCCTGATAGAATACACAGTGATTGGAAGGTATATATCACTGCTATGTAGCACCGGGTCCTCCCTGATGGTATGGTAAGGTGTATGGGGGGCTTTACCCTAACATTTTGATGACTTAAGAGACCTGCACACCCTGTGGGGTGTTTTATTTTTTTGTGAGTTTGCACAAAGTGATAAAGGTTTCAAACCTCTATTATTTACTGTTTGGCAATCGCAGAGACAGTAAATTAGAGAACTGCCCTAAGAAAGACAAAAAGAAGTGGAAATTTTTTGTAAGGCAGGATTCAGAACTTCTGCCTGGGTGTTAAATTGATTTCTTTCCCTGTGCATTCAGCGGTCAGAAAACTAGGAATGCATCCCCACATGAAAACCTATACAGTGTTAAAAACCTTCTTGAAGTTCTTAAGTGTTTTAGCTTAGTTGGGTTAAACCGGATTTATACCTTAGGAATTCCATAACAATTCTGAAATGTTGACAATGCATTTAAATATCCGTTGCCCTTTAAAGCTTGTTAGAATGAACAAAAAATCCTGGTAGAAATCTGTCTGAAACTAACAGATCTGTTAAAAAAATTATGCGGTTGTCACTTGTGTGTTTTAGAAAAACTGCTGTAAAATATATTTAAAAAGTGATTACATCATAAACAAGAAATGCCAAAACGGGTGATTTAACAGACCCTGGCACATTTCTGAAAGTCTCTTTTCTGTCTCACAGAGGAGATCGTCGATTTGAAAAACCAGCACGAAAAGAAGCAGGTAATTGTTCTTTCCTTTTTATGAATTCTTTAGAAAGTGGGTTGCAATTACTCAGTGAAATATTTCAATTTAAAATTTTTGCGTTACTACCAAGGATATTACTTTAAAAGAATCCATTGATTTTGTGAGTACATGTCTTCCTTTGCAATAGGAGAGCAACTAAAACACAGTCCTTGACTATCTCAAAGCTACAGATCTTTACAAACTCCTTTCCTCTCTTCAAACTTGCCGATTATGTAAACAAGCTAAACAGTATCACAAAATATGACCACACAAAAAGACGCAGTATTGCTGTGCACCAATTGTAGTATATTGAGGAAAACTGGGTATATAAACAGAATAATCACCCAACCCTTGTGGGTTAAAGCTGATACAGAAGAACCGTTCAGCATTTCCTTCATCAAGTTGTCTTTTTCATTTTGGTTGTGCTCGGGCGATTTGTCAAGCATTTATATGAACATTTTCCTACGCAACCCCAATCCCCCCCTCCCAATATAATACATTTGCCTTTGATGTTTTTGCAAACCCACAATAATTTGGCGATATGCTTCAGTTTTTTCAGATTGCATTTTAACAGTATGCCCGACAGAACATAAAATATATAGCATTCAAATTTTAAAGCTGTTTTCTGCATTACAAGATACAGAATGTATGTTCTAGTTTCTGTAATTTTGATCTTTACACAATGAGACAAGTGTTAGTGCCTTCATGCAATAGCCACAAAAAGACATTTATTGTAAAGTTACTCTCTCATTGGCACCACTCTGCGTGTATCTGTCTGCATAGACACATTGATCAGCAGCAGGGAATTAGCTGGAAGCACACAGTTTATTCTGGTTAATTGTCACAAATATAGTGTGGGATTGCAGGACCTGCCTCAGGACAGTCCTTTTACTTCTGCTCTGGCACAAGGATTTCTCCTATCTGCAACTTTTCCTTTCACCTTGTATGTTGCCAGTACGGTGGTGTTAAGGGTTAGTAGAGTCATTGCACTAGGAACATAGTACGATATACTGCGAAGGTTAAGCTGGTATGTGTGTTGCTTAGCATATTCCTTATATGAATGTGTTTGCTCTATCGTATATAAAGGTTTAGATAAATCTTACATGAATGTCAAGGAAGCATGCATGAATGTTTGCGATATAAGTGTACCTGCATTCATCTATTGTGTCCTCTTTCACCCTTGTTCGTGTTAGCATTGTAAGTGTATCAGTTTTCTTGTCTAGGTCATTAGTGTGCACTCAACATTTTAAGGGGCATATTAAAAGTAAACCCTTCACATGTTAAACAAAGTTGGCTTCCCGAATATGTCCATTGTATCATCTGCATTTTTGCATCTGTGGATTTTTGGTGTATGTATACAAGTGTGCTGGTCCACTGTCTGCACATAACTGTTGTCTCTTAAGCCTACTCTGTCTTTTTGGAGTGCTTGCACTCCCCTGAGCGGTTCATAGTTGTAGTTTTACATTGCTATGGCGGCAATGTCCCACATACCCCTGCTGTATCAAAGGGGTTCTAGTGCTTGATATACTTCAGTAAGGTATCACAGAACAGTCTTTGGAGCCTTGATAATACCACCCTCGCTTCCTTTGGAATTTCCTTTAAAGAAGTGTGAGCATGGTTATCGGAATGAGGATGGCTGAAAGGGCTATGGAAAGTACGTTTTAAAATAATTTACTCTCCCAGTCCAGTCTCGCAGATTTGAAAGGTGTCGCCTCTCTGCCCATTGGCACAAACTTCCAACTCCATTTTGTAGTTTGATTGTCTATGTGCAGCTTGTGGTAATTCAGGGAGCGGGCGACCAAACGTTTCCATGCAGATGCGGTATCCTCCCTCGGGCCGGCGTGTTAGGCACGGTGCAAAGCGATGGCCTTGGAGTATTTCACTTGGTAGGTACGAGGTACGACTCTGGCAGATTTCACCTGATCCTTCCTGAGTTGCAGATAAACAGACCACAAGCTCCAAATGACTTGAAGACGATAATGTCTCTCGCTGTAATAAAGTGGCCAGAGGGCTTCCAGGAGAGAGACTGTGGGTGTAGGTAAGAGGGAACGAGAAGTAAGGACACTCCATATTGCAGGCTTGATTGTCCAGTGAAAAATCCACACTGACTTGTTGAATTTGCCCATCTCCCCTCTCTTGGTAAAGAATTCCACTGACTTTCACCATGGTCAAGGGACTAGGCCGTATGTTGGCAACTTGGAACATTAAACAAGGCTTTCCTTCAGGGCTTCCCACCACTGCTAGTCTTGAGAAGAGGATTGTGGGGGAACGGTTCTTTGGTCTTGCTATTTTAGCTACAAATACACCTGTTGAATACAAAATATACCATGAGTTGGCAAACAAGGGAAGACAAAAAGAAAAAAAGAACACATTACATTTCCTGTTCAAGTTAGTTATCCCTTACCTGTAATAAAGGCTTCCAGCATTAGCCCTAGAAGCATTTGGACTGCAAGAAGAGCAATAGCACTTGGGCAGTCCCCACTTGGGAACATGGTTCCATATCCAATTGTAAGCTGTGTCTCCAAAGAGAATGAAAAGGCAGCAGTAAAACTAGTGATGTACTTGACACAAATGGTGTGGTTTTCTGGTGGGTCATCATGGTCTAGGGCCAGATCTCCATTCATCTCCGCCAGTAGATACCAAAAAACAGCAAATAATAGCCAGTGGGCCAGAAAGGAAGCCAAAAAGGCCAACATCATCCAACGCCAGCGCATATCCAGCAACAATCCCCATATGTCACGCAGATAAGACAGACCCTGCCCCTGGATTCCTGTAGCTTTAATAGTACTATGTCCATCTTTGTTCACCAAGCGATGTGAGCAAGAGTTGAGAAGAGTACATCGTGGGGAGCGACTGTGAGTATCCTCCTCCCGATCTGTGCTGACCTGCAGCACCACTGCAATAGAAACAAGGCTGTGTTATAAACTGATCAGCAGAAGCAATGTGGTGGTTAAATAATGCTTTGATGACATGGGTCATGGTATATATAGACTTGCGGTAACCAGCATTTAGTTTGTACAGTTAGTTTGTTCAAAAGAACCTTGGCTTATTGGCTTTTTGATCCTGTTCACACCCATTGTATTTGACAGGTGTTAGACAACACATGGTAACGCATTTCCAATCCACAACTAATATATATATACGGGCCAATCTACATGATCGACTGAGTGGGCACCCCTGCTCTTGTCTGCCTGTTTATCCTTTTTTATAGTATTATCATGATCTATGTCCTGCATTTTGCAAAATTAAAGCCCTTCTTTCATAGTAATTTATTCTTTTTTGTTCTATGAACTTGTATTAAAGTATATAATCCCCTAAACGTGCCTTGGGCAAGACTTCCACATGCCTTTTATATACATTCAGCCGTTTGTGGTTAGCTTATGCCGGGCCATTCATGAAAACCTCGGATCAGTCCATCTTTTCAAGAAAAACGGATGCGCAAACCTAACAATAAAAGCAACCACCAGTATGATCATAGTTTAAACACGTGCTACTACAAATGAATGTTCTAAAATAACACACAAACACATGAAACACTTGCTAGTGTTAGTAGATTTTCTACTTACTTTTTTTTAGTTGGTCAGAGACCTGAGGAGTGCTCTCTCGTTCTGGTAAACTGAAATCCAGTGGGACAAGAACTTGGTGGCTGTGATGAAAACTTCTTCAATTCCTGTGTCTGCTACCACGTGACTTTTGGCAGATTAATGACCAGTCTGAGTAAAATAGAATAGTTGACATGAGGATCATAACCTAACGATTTTGAGGCCTACTTTGGGATAGAATTGTGTTGCTGCGGTCCCTTTGCGGGTATCTCCACCCCCTCCTGCCAAAGGCACCTGAGTTGAAATCTGGCTTTGGTCCCTGAAGGCAAGCAGGGGCCTGTGCCTGCATAACCCCGGTGTTCTGAGCTGCTGCCAGACTGAGAGAGGGAGGGAGGGGGGGGGAAGAGTGTTTGCTTTATGATTTCACGCTCAGGGGTAAGCTGCTTTTAGATGCACACATCATGATGCTCATGTGACATGTCCCGCTGCGGGTAAATATCCAGGCTTTGTTCACTCTGGGATGCATTGGAGGACAGGTAGGATTCACCTGTACATAACAAAAACTTTGCTCGTTGGTGAATGTAACCGGCAAAGTTTTCCACTGTTGGCCTGCAACAGCAGCATTCTTGTCACAGCATGTGACTTTTTATCAAACTGTGCTATAAAGGAGCCTCTCTCCACAGTGAATAGAACCTGCATGCAACAAGTATGTTACGCAGTTATAGTCAAGTGTAGGAAATATGTGTTTCCTATTCCTCTTGTTATGGATTGAATAATAATTGCTGGTTTATAAGCACAAATCTATCACATCAAGTGCTTGACATAACAATTTTACAGGTGTTTAGAAAAACTCTCCAGCATGTGCCAAACCTAAATCTATATACATTCATATTAATGCTTCTTTAACTAATTTGTTTTACATTCTGGCAGTGGTGATGGATACCAAAAATACAAATGATACCTTTTTGGTAGTATGTGTTAAACAATAGTTTACTCACACAAGAATACATTGTTGCGTTGGCTAAAAATGGGAAGTTTAGCAAGAAGCATCTGTAAAACTTTTTCTGTAGTTTCCTAGAGCTGACCTGAAATTAATGAAATGTCTATGTTTGATGAGAGCTTTTAAGCAGGCAGCCCAGGATTTAGGCTTTGGATTTCCTGGGATTTACCCTGAGTTCTCCATACTTGCACACAGGATCAATTTTACTGGAGGAAACATCACATGGTCAGCATGTGTCGCCCATCCAGACTAAGTTTGGGTCATTGGGGTGTTAGAGGCCAGCTTTACACACACTGGTACTAGTAATACCAGCTTCCCGTCTGTGCTAAGCTTGACAATGTCTTCATTGTGACAAACAAACCCCCTTAATAGGCATTTTGCAGTAAGATACAGCTGCGTAACACTGCATATGCGGTGGGCTGTTTGGGATGTAAAACTTCAGTGATAACCCTTCCGCCTCAAGCAGCAAGCGACTAATAAAAGGCAGAAAACTTACCCGGTAAATGGTGTCGTAGGAAAACTGCAATTCAGCCTTTTCGGTTTTAATTTGTCTTTACTGGTAAGTGTTCTTGTGTCGCTTTTACTCTGTCAGGTCTTACAGTTGCTTATTGTTTACTGACTTCTTTCACATGGATAGTTGATCTCATTTTCTTTCATAAGGGCAGTCCTTCCATCTGCTTGTTGATCCTCTCACATGTCCTTCCCGGCAATGTCTGAGCGGACTTCCTGGGCCTGTGACACGCTCCCTGTCAATCTATGGGGGGAGCCCTTGCTGGGTCTGGAGGCATAATCCAAATTCCTGTGTTTATAAATCGGGGGGTAGGGCTTCTTTGGTATGATATCTGATTGGTTACTAGATGGTTGGGGACATGCCAATGAAAGGGGTGGTATGTTGCAGCAGTGCCCTCCCAGTGATTAGCTTTGCACAGTAGGTACACTTATTTTCCATTAACAGTCTAATTACTGCCTGCTTGGAAAAGAGGGTTAATGGAGTAATCATTATGGTTGTATTTCTAATATGTATATATTTATCTTGTCTTTCTGATTATGGTGGCAGGTTTTTTTTTTTTCCAGGGTTTTTATTTCTGGACTTCACTTAAGAAAAGTTAACCAATTATTCTTGAAACTTTTACAGAGACGACATGCTCCAAAACGATTTTTTTTTTTTTAGTCTGTCCTTGCTTTCTACTTGTCTGTTGTCCTGAATCTCTATGTCTTAGGACTTGCTTTGTAGAAGAAGCCTGCAGGGCCTTTACAGAGCAAGGGTCATTTTTTAGCAGAGATATCCTGCAGTGTGAAGGTTAGATGTCACTGGGTATGCACGCTGAGTCCCTCTCTACAAACTTAATTTGCAGTAACAATGGTATTCTGTTATATATGTTGTATCCCGTTTTTTTCAAATTTTATATCTGGGCACAAACCTACATGACAATTTTATTTTGAGCCATCATAGGTGTGCTGTGGGGGAAGGTTAGAAACCGAACGCTTTGATTGTGTTCGTTTTGGGGTTGGTGGGTACTTGTTTTCCACTGGACTTTGGTCACCTCTGTCCGGTTAAGCGGATTGTAGAAAACAGAGCCCCTTTGTTCCTGGAGGAGCAAAGCCGTCTTCAGGCCTGTGGTGCTGAATATTAAAGTAATGACCCAAATCCCACCCCCCTCAGTGCTTCTGTTCTGACGTCCTGCCCAGAGTTTCAACCTCCTGCTGCCAGTGGCACGTCAGTGCATGCCCAGAGCAAACAGTGTATGGAGAAGCTACGCAAGTGCCCCTTCCTCAACTTTAACCACTTGAAACCCTAATATTCAGAAGTTAACCCTGTCTGCATGTGGCATCTTAAAAAGTTCTTACGTTCTGTCATGACTTTTTTTTATTTTTTTTTTTTTGGGGTAAAAAGGGTACAATTCCCCCCTCAGAGCCATTCAATGTGTCTATGGGAAGCACATTTCTTTGGGTGCTATGTTTTCCATCCGCATCTAGATTTAATAGTCCCTCCCCATTGAATAAATAATTTAGTGTAGCCACATGAGTGCTACTCATGCCAAGTCTTCACTTTGATTTATTTCCTCTCCCCTATTGTATCCAAGTCTGTCATCTGTTGCTGTGAAAAGTACAATTTTGATGTGGCAAAGTGAGAGCTGTTACGAAGACAAGGACCATGGGTAGTGTTTTGTGTGTTCTAAGTTCTGACCTATTCCATTCTTAGGTGGGGTAGGTTTGGTTAACCAGGTCTCTGTTGTCCACCAATCTTATTGGTAGGAACCCTTGCATTTCTCAAATGTCTATTTTGAAGAAGGTCTTGACAGCAGGTTTGATTTCCTTAAAGAGTTATTTGCTTCTTCTATTGGTAGAGTTCTTGTGTTTATTGATATCCCATTTTCTTGATCATGACTTATTGGGTTCAGGCTTTGATCATGAGCCATTTATTCTTTTATATACCTACTTCAGATAAATACCGCCACGTAAACGTCGACTGGGAGCTCCACAATAATGTGGCATCCAAGTGCATAGTGTAGCCCTCGCCTTACTCAATGAACAAGCAGTAAAACATAAAAAACCCCCTTTAGGGTTTTGTGGTTGATCTAAAAAATTTATTTGTAAAATAATGCCTTGACATTGTTCTGTTCTACTTCTAAATCAAACTTTAAATATGAAGTCATGTGTTACCTTTTTTAATTTGACATCACTCTTCCGCTTAATATAGACGTGCGCAAAAGGGAGAAGGTAGAAAAATGAGTATTGTGGATTTGGGAACTCCTGCTATATAAAAGGACAAAGTGGGGAATAAAGGCATTGTCTTATAAGCGTTTAAGCATCATCAAGTATCTCCAATGTTTTCAGCATCTTGATTCAGAAATTCTAAAGCACAAACCTTATTTCTTGTGTAATTCCTGATGATGGCTGTAGAGTTGTGTTGCTGATTCCTGTTGTGATTGTCAGAATTTAGTTTCTAGGAGATTATATATTTTTTGTTAGTGATTGCCTTTTTGTAAGTCGACAAAATCAGAAACTGAAAGTGACCTGTAGGTTTTTTAATAATAATAAAACAAAGAAGTTTGCAATCTAACTTGAATTTTGTGGTAGATCTTTCAATCAGTGACAGATCTGTTGTATTTTTTTTATTTTTTTTACTTTGGTTGTATATTTCACGATTGCTTGAGAAGCTCCTTTGATGTAAAAGGGGCTGATGTATCACATGATTGAAGCAGGGTGGATGCAAATCAAAGATTTTTTTCATTTAAATCAGTTTTTTTTGTTTTAAATGCTTTTTGAGGGAAATATATTACCATCCAAAGGTTATTCCATCATGAAATAAATATTAGTTTTTTTAATTATGTAGAATAAAGCTGTATATGTGTATTTGTTTGGAAATAAATTACATTAATCCATTCACAATGTCATGCTCTTCCAGAGGTTTTTGCAAGATTATTGGGCAGGTTCTCTGCCTACAAGATATTATCACAGATGCTTGGTTTACTTTTGCAGTTCTCAAAACTGAATTTTACTCGGAAGAGATCACATGCCTCGTCTTCACCAGCAAAAATGTTATAACATGAACAGAGTTGAGAAATCCTATTCTACAAACCTATGAATACTGACCACTTCAGTGCCAAGTTTCAGTGAATAGAATAGAAAAAATATTTTTCTGATTGATTGGAGTGGAATAGATCTGCACAAGAGGAAAATGAAACAAAGTGTGAGGAGGGATGGACATTCAGTTGAATAAATCTATTTTAATTGCTATTATTAAGGTCATGATTATTTTTTTCGTTTCTAAGCACAACTGAAAAATTTTCCAAATATGAATGATTAATCTAAACTGGGGATAAAAAAACTAATATGAAAAGTTGTTGTTCTAAACATCTTCACCTACTTGCGTATTCAAGTTATAACAGCAAAAATTTGTATTTATGTAGAAAACTATGATTTAAATCAAGCCTTACTGACTAGTGATTTAAATCGTGTTTTACATACTGCTTGGGTCAACTATGTTTTAAAGATACGCAGCAGAATTGCACTGGTCGCGTTCTTTTCATTTTGAATGAATTTTGATGTGTGCGTTTTATGGTAATGCAGCAAAATCGTTGTGGAGCCTTGGCCTATAGCTTTGTTCCATCCAAATCATTTTATTTGTGGGGTTTGTGTCCCCACTGGACCTGCCACTTGTATAACAAGCAATGGGAATAATCAATAAAACCGTATGTATTACACAAGTTCTTTCACATTCCCTCTGCTGAAGTCTGGGGGTTATGCAAACGTGTTGCCCAACCTTCCACTTTGAGCATATACCTGGTCCCACCATATCTAACAGACTGAACCATTCTGATGTTTTGCACCACCACTGGCCTTGGGGCGTGGACCAGCGCAGCCACTTACATGGGCTGTTTAATAATAAACCCTTTAGTCTTAGTAAAGTTTATATTTGTGATATGCCCAAGTCCTTGTATTTCTGTGTTTTTAATCCATATGTAGATTGCCCAAATACAATGTGAGGTGTGTAGAGTTTTTGTACATACACCCTGCTAATTTTACACAATTTTGTGTCCTACATTTAGCTCTGGTCTGGTTTTATGCTCTAATTTGGGGTTCCCATTTAACAATTTGGAATAATGTGGGGTTTGATCAAATCACAGAAACCTAATACAAGTGTACAACTTTCATTCCTTCTTTTTGGTTGTATTAATTGCGATCAACTGGCTGCAGAATTTAAAAAAATTTTTTTTTTGTAGTTAAGGGAAAATTTACTCTTGTGTACCCACAAAGCACAATTATAAAGAACAGCTGTGTGTTTTGTAGATGCTTATAGCATTCCACCAGCGTTGGATCTCCAAAGCCCACAAAGCACTATTAAACGGAGGTGGCAAAATTAGAAAACCACTTGTGCTCTTGATCACATCACATGACTGACTTAACTCCAGCGACGGAATTCTGTCTGTCTAAAAAATTTATTGTTTGACTGCTTGCTAGAATTTATAGTAAATCTTAAAGTATCTGATGGATCTTCTTGATAAATTAATTGATGTATCTGATGGTACTATGGAGCATGCACACAGGCCTTTGGAAAGAAAACCGTACAATGTTTTAATCATACAAGCTGAGCGAATCGAAGATCGATTGAGCAAAAGCTGATGTGTATGACTAGATTTAGACCACTTCCATATTAAATTGCAGACTTCAATCTGTGACCCCCCCCCCCCTCGCTTTGAATGTATGGGGTATGGTATGCAATAATATTGGACAGTATACATAGAGCGCATATCAATCACTATCTGTTTTAAATGCTTTTCTCTGAATCGATATGCATAGTAACTTTACAAGGACTTTGTAACTTTAAATGACTTTCCTATCTTTCTGTCTAAAGGCCCCCATACACCTTACAATTTTCCGTACAATTTCTGTACAATAAAATTGTGTTCTACCAAAACCATGTAATATAAGGACCTTTCTAAACCTTCCAATCACTATGTATTC
>CM070035.1:35557689-35574744 GCA_036250615.1 Ptychadena robeensis
TTGGTAGATCTAATGGAAATTGTATGGATCGATCTTAAGGTGTATGGGGGGCTTAATTGAGTTTGGTATATACTCTTGAAGCATTTCTTGATATATTTTCATACATATACATGGCTAACAAATGTGTAATCCCTGAATGATTAAACTGTTTCAGTTGCTTAGAAATTCTACATTCAAGCGCTCGTTGACATGGCCTAATCTTTTTTTGAGCTACTAGCAATTAGAAAAGTCTAGTTTGTAGTTTTGGGTCTTTCATTGTGTTGGTCTCCTAATCACATGATTAACACGTTCTTGTTGTACATATCTTTAGGAATTGATCATTGGAAAATGCGATCTGAATTCTGAGTAATGAACAGGTGAACAGGTCTACCGTAAACAGTACCCAGACAGAATTCCTGACCCTGTGTTCTCCCCTCCTGCAGACCACTTCACACACTTCTTACATTTTTTTTTTCCATAAACAGCTTTCTTGGCTATAGGTCAGAAATGCCCAACTAATGAGTGCTGGGTGGATTCCAGAGTGTTTGCTCCTGTTCTGACCAGATTCGAAATGTTTGCTCTGAAAATAGGATTCACCTTGTATAGGAGTATGGTGCATGCCAAGTGGTAGATGATGTAGTCAGTAGAAAGAAGAATTAGCCTGCTTAATTGTTCTTATAAATGGAACGTTGCACGCCTATAATCAGTATAATCAGTTTTTCCCTAATGACGGCATTTGTATTTTCTCTGGCAACCTCTAGTTGAATATTTTGATACCACAGATTGTGGTTAGAGCAACCAGATTGATTTATTGCCCCCCCCCCCCCCCCCCCCCCACTACATTTTTCTTTACTAGCTGTAAAGACAAGGGGACTTTAGTGGCCACCAAGAAGGAATGCGTTTAGTTCCAAAAGGAAAATAAAGATAAATATATGGTCCCAAAAATTATAATAGTAAGTCCAGTGATAGATTAAAGTCTAAAAAGTCCTATTTTTATTCCCATCATTGGTCCTGGGTGTCATTATTCTCTGGGCTGGATATGACTAGTAGGTACATCTAATTCATCTGTCTGATAGTCAAAGAATCATCATACACCAACGCCCGTTTCAAAGCGTCTTCATCAGGAGGTTTGATATAATAAGATACCATATTTTTTTTAATTAAAATGTGTATCCATATCTGCCCGCTGCGTAGTCACATAGTGAGAACAAGGGCCACTGGTCAGTGTACGTAGTATCAATCATTAGAGTCTAGGCAATGGCTGGCATTGATGGAGGAATTTCGTTGAATGAGTTTGAATCTCCGCATTTGACAATTATATATCCTTTAAGGCTGTTGGTAACTGTTTTTTTTTATTTATAAAGAACACTCTGTTATCCAGCAAGCACAGTAATTGATAAATGTAGTTCCTGGTCATAAATAAGATACTAAGTATTCAGGACTTCAAATCCCATTTTTCAAAAACCCCTGCAGTAGAGTGAATGCCCAGCACAGTTTGACCATTTTAATCTTATTTTCCTTTTTGGACGGGTCATGTTGTGGTTATTTGAGACCTGGATAACGGAGAGTCAGCTGTATTCATTAACATATGATGCAATATAGTTATTTCTATAGTTATTTCTTTTTTATTGGGTGAAGTAATATTTAAAAGGATTTAATGGTTTGGGGCAACCAGAGAAAACTAGCAACCCCAACCATTGCTTTTTCCTTACCAGAGGGTCACCGTCTTTATTATATACCATACCCCCAAGGGAGATTTTAAAGTATAAATTCACAAGTTAAAATCAAAGTTCAATAACAAGTCCAGTCATCAAGTCCAAAAGTAAATTACAAAAAGGTTTAATATTTACAGATTGGTCGTTCTGGATGTCAAGTTTCTCCGGGCTGAGTGTAGTGGGTAGGCCTATTCAGTTCTGTTATTTTTCAAAAGTTACGTCCTACTTCGACGCCCGTTTTGAAAAACCTCTTCATCAGGAGGTATTCTCTAATACCAAGTTGTAAGTATAGAGTGTGCAAAATGATTTAAAATAAGATCTAAATCATAAGTCAGTAGTAAGGCTTGATTTAAATCATAGTTTTCTACATAAAGATGAATTCTTGCTGGTATAACTTTAAAATGCAAGTAGATGAAGATGTTTAGAATAACAACTTTTCTTATTAGTTTTTTTTCCCCAGTTTAGCTTAATCATTCATATTTAGACAACTTTTCTGTTGTACTTAGGAAGAAGAAAAATCATAATTTCCTTAATAATAATAATAATAATAATAACAACAATTTAAATAGATTTATTCATCTGAATGCCCCTCCCTCCTCACACTTCGTTTCACTTTTTTCTTGTGCAGATCTATTCCACTCCAAATAATCATAAAAATATTGTTTCTATTTACTGAACTTCTTGAAACTTAGAGCTGTTCATGTTATAACATTTTTGCTGAAGAGCATGACATTGTGAATAGATTAATGGAATTTATAAAAAAAAAATAATATTTATTAAACATATACAGCGTTATTCTACATAATTTAAAAACAAATCTTTATTTCATGAGGGAATAATCTTTGAATTGTAATATTTCCCTCAAAAAATTTTTTTTCCGATTAAAATAAAAAAATCTAATTTTTTCAAACAAATCATTGATTTATCCACCCTACTTCAGAGCCTATAACAATGTCTGTAGCAGTACTTTCCTCAGGGGACAGACATGAGGTGAGTATTGTAGCTTAAGGTTTTGTATTAATGCTCTTGCTTTTCCTAACATTATACACAACTTCATTTTTAAGTTACCCTAAAATGATTGATTTTGGATACTGCCTTTGAACGAATTATAAAGTATGTGCATTGCCTGCATGTACAATTGATCATGTAGCTTGAGTATTTCTTGGGTAATTTGCTAAATAGCACCATTCTTACGCTGGGTCATGCACTCAATAAGTATTAAAGACCGCATCAGAACGGTAAAGCAGGATTTTAGAACCAGGCCATCAATGGCAGCTTTGTCCCCTTTAAGGTAACTTTAAACCTACACCAGGATTGGTTCTACAATGATCATAGTGTGCTTTTTGTAAAGTTATCCCTAAGGTACCTATATTGCACTGCAAATTAATTACAAAGATCATCTAATATTTATAGTGTTAGTTTTAGTTAGGGTGTTAAGTTTCATTAGTTGCTAATACCAGTTATACTGTTATAAGTCTAATTGTCCCCTAAACCTTCTCAGTGCGTCCCGCATTTGAAGAAGGAGGTGCTGCGCCTGCTGGGAGAAAGCATGAGTTTGTCCGCCCCGAGATTGGGACCTGGCGCAGCTTGCGGGAAGAATTAAATGGTGAAGAGGAAGAAGGTGGAGGCATTTGGAGGACGGCGGTACCCAGGAGAGAAGGAGAGAGGTGGCGCTCTCATAGTCCTGGTGAGTAGTGAATGCTGAAGAAACAGAACTGTGAGCATCTTTCCCAACATAGCATTGGCACAGCAATCCCTATAAAGTGAGAGTGAGTGTCCGTGCTCATTAAATGAGTTGCGGATATAGGCAGAGAAGACACTGAGGTCTCTCTGGGCAGAGCTCGTAAAATGAAGAATGCGCTTCACATTGAAAAACTACAAAGTTCTTTTTATTTCCCTGCTAATGTAGAATCCACTTTACATTACAGAGCCGTAGCTGTGTCTGGATTGTTTTCATGGTTGTCCTTAGTGATTGTAGAGCCGGAAAACATCTAGTCCAGTGGTTCTCAACCTGTGTGCGGGGGACCCCCTTGGGGGTCGATCAACCATTTAACAGGGGGTGCTGGGTTCACTGTAAACATTAGAGCAGCTGCTAACAGCCCACAAGTGGGGTGGGAAGTTAGGAGGGAGAGTAAGGTGGTGTCCACTTTGCCCATCATTGGTAGGGTGGGAAAATGTAAGGGAGGGGACATTACACTTGCATGATGTCGCACAGTGTCACTCCTGGTATTTGGAACAAGTGACACTCTGCACTGACTCTTTAGTGTTTTAAACGCAGGAAGTGGCACGTCACAACTTCACGTCCAGGTCGCAGATCTAAAAAGAACAAGTTGCATGGACAGCAGCTGCGATTGTTAGAAGACCCCCCCCCCCCAAAAATTATTTTGGGCACAGCTGTAGAACGCTTATTCTCCCCCGAATACTATATGTAAAAAACAATAATGTAGTAATTTTCTAATGTAATCATTACATTTATTGCGTTGATCTGTTTAGGCCCCAAAACAAGAGAGAGTTATACAAAGTGTTTTTCTTCTCATATTAGCTGAGAAGTTGTTTCTGACTTCAGCATTTGTCTTAAAAAGCATTCACCCAGTTAGTGCCATTTTTGCATTTCTGTGGAAAATTAGCCAACAACGACACAGTTGTGAATTATGCTATTGTCCGCTTGTTTGTTTTCAGAAGTTTGACTTAAGATCCCTGTACACCTTAAAATCTTAAGCTGGCCGATTGCTGTTTGCAGCGATAATTTGGGAGTTGGTAAATCCCTGTTTGATCTCCATTACTTTGGAGGAGGGCCAAGGATCCCAATCCAAATTATCAACTACGGATCGATTGCCAAAAGTGGTGTGCATCTATTTGGCAACCATCGTCACCACATTCAGTGATTGCCCCGTGTGTTGCTAACTTTGCTGTTCAATATCTGTAGAATCAGCTTTTCTTTTACCAAAAACATAATACGAGGACCTTTCTAAACCTTCCAATCAGTATGTATTCTATCAGGGAGGACCCGGCACTACGAAGTTGTTGGTAGATCTAAAGGAAGTTCTATGGCATGATCTAAAGGTGTATGGGGGGGGGGGGGGCTTTAGTTTGCGCTGCTTGCTTACACCAGAAAAGTGGCCAACTCAGGGTTCTTGTATTCGTGTATTCTATTTTTCCTGACCGAAGGAGGAAGCTCAGTCCAGATCGGGTTGGCTGTAACCGCACAGATGCTGCTTTTCATGAGGAGGACAGTTTATTGTCGTCATGCCAGAGTTGTAGTTCCAGATAAGAGAAGTTTTGCTACTGAATGTGATGAAGTTCTGTAAGGCCTGTTTATCAGTGCTGAGGGCAAGATTGTACTTGTGATACCACAGAATGGACAGTAAAACAGAACTCTAGTTTAAAGCTGAATTTATCCTCTGTTTATAAGTTGTAAAAAAATGTAGTCACATTGTATACCGATGGGGAGGTGAATAGGTTGTGGATGGGCGATTGTTGGTCAGGTCACTCTGTTTATCAATCCCCTAGTGTGAGCCGTAAATAGTAGTTTATTGTTAAAAATGCATGATGGTCAGTTGGTCATACGCATGGTGTTGGGGTACAAAAGAAGACACAGTGATGAAGGACAATGTCTTGTTTGTGCAGTAAAAGGTATTTGAGTGTGTATGTGGCTTCTGTCTGGATTTGCGAGTGGTTCTGTGGTGAAGTGTGTGATATTAGGAATGCATATTTAGCCAGGGGTCACGCACATGGTTAGGCATTAGAAAACAAGACTGACCCTTCATAAGTAAAAAGCATTTATCGGGCCCGCATCTCTGTCCTATTAATGTACATATTATTATTTTTTTCATGGGGAATTTAAGAGGAACTGAACTCTGGTAAATGCAAAGGCTAAAGGACTAGTCACCAGTTTTCCTGTCCTTGTTTAAAATGTTAATTAAAGCACATAATTAGGTACAGACCTGCAGATATGGGCCACTTTGAGTGTTGTGCACACTCACGTCCATCTATCAGGCCCACATCATATGCGTCCATTGTTGTTTTCAATCCCACTTGAAAACAGCCATATCGGACATGACCGTAAATGCGGCCAATGTCCGCTCCTTTGCATGAAGACCGCCGGGTCTCCGTGCAAAGCATAGGCTCAGCTGGGGAGAGAGCAGAGAGGTCTCTCCAACTCCGCCTATATCTGACAGAAGCGGGATGATGTCCTCACGCTGCTGCAGGGAACATCGAACATCGTTTCAATATCGAGCCGTCTGTACCCTGCTTAACGCCCCTTAAAATCCTTTTGGTAGTTGAAATCAAGGACTAGAATCAAGGACTATGGAACTAGGTTTCATTGATTTCTAATTGATGGGCAATACAATGATCGGGCGGCTTCTCTCTCCCTAAATCACGTACTGTACGTGGGTGAATAAAGCCACCAAGAGTTATGGTACGTCACTAACCTTCAGGTTATATTCCTGTCATACGCGCAGCAGGTGGAATCTCAGGAGAATCTTGTGTCTTCTCTTCTTGTGAAACATTGTTCAATATCTCTGTTCGATCGTCCAAAGAATTAATAATTTTAGGTAGATCGAATGGAAATCAATTACTGCACATCTGGTATGATCATAAAATAGGTCAAGCAGTGATCAGCCATGTTGGTAAGTTGCAGTCGATCGTTGAAGTATCTGACGGGTTTTCTATGTATTTAAATCGATTTGTATGCCATCCTACTATAGAGCTTGCACACAGAACTAGTAAAAGAAAGTAAAGAATCGATCTTTAAATCATACAAGACAAACTAATTTAAGGTAGTAAAAGTCGAACTGTGTATAGCTAGCTTTAGGCTAGGTTTCCACAGTGTTATGGCAGCCTTGTGGGGGATGTGGACGCAGCCCATTCATATACATGACTCGCCACGAGAGGTTAACAGTGCACTACGTCAACCCCCACTGTCGACTCAGTTGGCGGACCATCTGAATGTCGTGGAAACAGGCGGTACAGTAAGTCATGTATATGGATGGGCTGCTTCGACATCCCTTTCAGGGCATGTGATTAACACAGAGGGTATCGGCACAGACCATAACGCAGTGGAAACCTAGCCTTGGTCATTATAAGAATGACTGAGCAAATGAATGCTCAGCCATCATTGTGGCCATTGCTCTATTTCCTAATTGTTAGAGAGCCTAGTACCTCACAGGAGCGAGATTACACGCATCGTATGTCAGAAAAATTATTTACCTTTTCTAGTGAAATGTGTACCGAAGGTAGTAGAAAAGATTGAGATGTTATAAATTTTCCGTTATCAGGCAGATTCCATTCAGATTGCAACTGAGAAAAATAAACTCCACCACAGTTGTGCTTTGTTTGCTGAAATTCAGTCTGAATGCAATTTGTTAATGTCAAATTTAGTGTACCGCAATCGTCTCTACAAAGAAGTTGTGTTTCATTGACCATACCTAAATGAATTTATTGCGTTGTAGGCAGTAGTTGTCACTGGCAATGATCTTACCATTTTTCATTCTAGTGACAGGAGAATGAACAAGCAATGCCCATAGAGCTCTCATTATTCTTCTTCTCATTTAATCTTTCCAGATTATTTCCAGCGACAAAAGAATGATTATGAAGTGTTGTTTCCACTGACAATCTATAGTGTGTATTAAACCAACAAGGCTTCGCTAATATAAGATAACGTTAAGTGTTAAAGAAGATTGTGTTACTTCTGACATTTCTTTTCTTGTTCTTTGGACTTGTTGGTGTAGTTTCTTTTAGATTGTCCGATGCATATATCTGTCAGTAATGTAATGATTGTAACTCTGATTGCCATTAGATTATATTTTCTGCCATACACACTGAAGGAATTTTAGTTATGTGTAAGTACCTTGACGGGCAGAGATTTGGCTTGTCTGGGTTGGTCTAAAGGTTATTTACTTGAACCTTTCACATTACAGTTATAAAAAAATGTAAGTGCTGGGGTGTTTTTTTATATGGGGTGGGTGCGCAGATATTTGTCCCAAAAGTTAACGCATTTATTTTGTATTCACAAAGACCTTTTCTCGTTTTTTTGGCTCATAGGTGCAAGTACTGAGCTTAACAGTTTTGTCTCGGTTGAAAGAACTGCTGACTGTTTCTCCTAATTTCCAGATAAAATTATCTTAAAGCATAGCATACTATACTACAAAGTGATACTTAAAGCGGTTTTAAACTCAAATGAAAAAAACACATATATTATAAACAGACACAATGCTCAGCTGCCAGCAGTTCAAATCTTGTAAAACTGCTACACAAACGAAAACCACAGCATACTCGTCTACTCTCCTTGCAGTTTTCATGCTGGCATCTTGGCTCCTGGAGACCTCCAGCCATTTCCGCTCGTAACCAGCTCCCTTCCTGCTGTCAGAAAAAGATTTTATTTTTACAATTAAGGATCTCCGCTGTATCAGGTGAGCTGCAGCTGATACTGATGAGTGACCTCCTAAGGGGTAGGTCTGCTTTAAACTAATTGATTCATTGACTGCAGAACATGAATAGTTTGAAGAAATCAAATCTCCTGTTCACTCTTAGGCTAGGGTTTTACTATGCGTTTGAATGTTCTTGAATGCGCTGACGTCAGCCCATCCAATGAGCGCAAGTACCCCCTTTTTCACTCCGTTAACCTCCCTAGCGGTTGTGACAAGTCCAGCTCGTCCAGTGCTGACTTGCTGAAAGTGCACTGGACGAGCTGGACTGGCATGTCCAGCGCTGATCGGGGCCCTGCGGCGCTCATTCCTGTCCAAGCGTCCGCAGCGGCTCCGATCGGCTTTCATTCATGCTTCCTGTGTGGAAGCAGATCCCCCCCCCCCCCCCCCCCCCCCCCCCCCTCCTGGCGGAATTTTTCAATTCAAATGGAAACTGGCACTATTGGCATCCCCTGCACTGAACTTGCACGGAAGTGCATTTCCTGGTGGGGATGCCGGGGATAGCTCATCAGATCGGCATCCCCACCAAGAAATACACTTGGTGCAGGGGATGACGATAGTGCCGGTTTCCCGAGTGCTTATTGGGGTGAACGGCACCCGCTCCTTGGTGGGGATGCAGGGGATGCAATGTCTACAGCAGCCGATGTTCCTGTGCCTGGGAAACCGCCATGCAGTTTGAATTAAAAAATCCCATTTCAAATCATTCTGGATACAGCTTTCTGCTTAGAAAGCTGTATTCAGCACGATTTCAAAAGAATTACGTTTGGTTCTCTCCCTCCCGGTGTGAGGACCTGGTGACTTCACACGGGGGGGGGGGGGGGGGGGGGGGGGGCACCAAATTTAAAGGGGAATTGTACTGGCTACAGTGATCACTGTACCTAGTACAATTTTTAAAGTAAAAAATACAACACACATTGAGTTTTGATTAAAATTTTTATTATATACAGGAAACAAAATTATACTTGAAATACATTTTTTTTTTACATCCTCCATCCAGACTTTGATTCTCCTGCTTGGCTGTTTTGAATGGATCATGGTCCTGCTGAAAACCCCAATCCTCCGAGTTGGGCACCTCTCGAAGCAGAGGGCTTTTCTAGGAGACCACTGTAGGTGTCTTTATTCATGCATCTTTCACAGACACATTTGCCTAATTCAGGCCTTGCTGTAGCACCCCCATATCATCACAGACCCTCCTCTATATATTACAGTTGGTTAAAAACTGTGGTTTATATTCCAAGTCTCGTACAGTCTCGTCCTGTGGTCCTAAAGCTAGCCATACACGTGTCGATTCCCGAGCGATCGATCAACCATCCGATCGATTCCGGTGAAGCCACAGGTGTTGATCGCCCAATTAAGTCTGTGCCTACCACCTTAGGCCACCGATTCCTGGACGATTCTGTGCCCGATCGATCACTTCACAAATGTCAACTCCCCTTGATTTGTGCCGATCAGGAAAGACCAACAGGTTGGTTCTCTGGCTGATCCGATTTGGGGGCCATGTCGATCGGGCTGCACGCGATTCCTCGCTGATCGATCAGGAGTCTCACTGATGAAGGGCTTCATGACTTCTGTTTTGGACTGGTCTTGTCAGGCTTCTCATTCCAGTCTTGGCTTGCCATTGTATTTTGAATGAAACTAGGTAAGAAAAAAGGGAACAGGAATAGGTTCGTGCTCACCTGGAACGATTGACCAAAAATAATCGATATCGATGAAGTTATCAGACATGTTGGTACATTTTCATCGATTGTTCAAGTATCTGAAGGGGTTTTACAGTATTTTAGTCAATTTGTATTCGATTGTACTCAAACTAGGGGAAGGAATCCATGTTCGACAGACTCGACTGACAAGCGATCGGATCGCAAAACCATCAACTTGTGTATGGCAACCATTTGGTTCTCGTTTACTGCCAGTATCATTCCATTGATAACACATTAACCATAAGGCAAACTTGTGCAGGCACTTGTGAGTCAATTTGATAATGACCATATGACTGATCTTTCTGGCAATTGCTATAATTGCTAATTTATCGAGCCCTAAATGTTATTCAACTTCCCCATTGAACATGACTATCCTACAGACCAACTACTAATGGGCATACATGTGTCAACTCATATTAAATGTAAAAAAAAGCCCTAAATGTTTATTTTTTATTTATTTATTATTTTTTTTTTCTTCCTTAAATAAGATTTGATGGAGGCCATCATACTCAGAGATTTACATTTTTAAAAAGGAATGGCAATGGTCCCCCCCCCCCTCCCTGAGATATAGCATGCATATTTATATCATAAACTACCTTGGGGTTTAATTTCCCTTTTTAAAGGTGATTTGATGGTTCTTATTTCAGTGTTACTGGCACATTTTTCAAATAAAATAAATAGCCAAATGAGATAAAACTGTGTGATTTGTGGGAAATTAGTTAAAGCATGGCTTTCTGGGCACTTAACGAAGTAACATGTGTTAATGCCATGATATCACGTGTTGGTGTTTTTTTCAGGCTGTAGACAAATGGGCATTGATACAGCAACATAAAAGGCTGCATATTTTTCTCTTTTTGCGCTTATTTAGGTCACATTGGGCCAAATTATCGAGCAGTAATTGTGGTCGGTTACCCATAGCAACCCTATACCAGTTTGGTTACTAAAAGTAATTAAGTTGTGAGTTGCTCAAACTCCTAAACATCTTGGCTTAGAATACCATCTTATGAAAAGTAATATAGAGAGGTTGGTGTTTTAGTGATACCGTTTATTGGCTAACTGGAGTCATTAGAGAAGCAAGCTTTCGGGATATCTCAGATCCCTTCTTCAGGTTTATTAAAATTCTGGTTTGTATTGTATTAACCACCTCAGCTCTCAGGGTGCGGTATGGTTAATTGCCCTTCCTCCTCCCCTCTACACAATGTGGGTTGGGAAACTAACGCCCCTCCATTAACATGGAGGTCTATGGTATAACGCCCCACCCCTTCAGGGTCACCGATGACACAGAAGGGGCGATCCCGGAATCCCAGTGGCTGCGGCTTAATAGAGAATCACCGCACCTTTCAGGGTACAGGTAAGTTTTGACGAAGTGGCAAAGTTTGTTTTCCAACCTTGAATGAACTGGGTTTGTCTAAACCACTAGGGGGGTTAAGCCTGAAAAAAGGATCTGAGCCATCCGGAAATTTGCTTCTCTGACAGTTAGCCAATAAAGGGGATCACTGAATCTTTCTATATTCATCGATGTCTTGCACTCTTCTATAGACGAGTAGTATGTAGTTATTATACCTGAGAATGTTTCTGCATTAAATAGACATGTTCCTGTCCATTGTGAGCGCTCTTTCACACTGTCGCAATGTGATCCTCTGATGAAGCGTTGGGTGTGTTCGCTGGGTCTTTGTGCTGTTTTAAAGATTCATCCTGCAGCGCGTTTACACACAATTCACTCTCAATTTTAACACTCTCCTGTGATGGATCCCATTCCCTGATGGGGGGGGGGGGGGGGGGGGGGGGGGGGGGGGGGGGGGGGGGGGGGGGGGGGGGGGGGGGGGGGGGGGGGGGGGGGATGGAGGGTTATGTGGATCTTCCTAAACATTGCATTAAGTCCTGGTTCTTGCAACTGTTTTCAGGGATTTGCAGAAATCTGTAGGCCTGCTTATTGTTTTTTCAGATCTACTGAATATCTGCTACTATTACTTATCATCTCTTGCCCTCTTGGTTTGCACCCATCAGCACATAGATGAGGTTGATATTGCGGTCCTTCAAGGAATATTCCTGGTAAATACAGAAATCTCTTAAGAAGCTCTTGCAGCGGACCAGCTTGTTGTCTTCTCTTGTTTATCTGTTTATAAGAAGTTTCCCAGAAAAGACCACAACGTCATGCAGAGTGGAAAACTAAGTTATGGAGACTGTAATTTCAGTCCTTGTCTCCATTGTTTCAACAACGATTCAAACACATAACAGTATGTAAGGATTCCTAATCTTTGCTCCAATTCTAATTTAACATTCCACATTGAGATTGAAGCAATGCTTCCTGGCACATCTACAGAGAACTACTTGTTACGTTTGTATTGCTGTGTAGCGTTTTTGTTTTTTAAGTGCATGTTACATGGTAATCAGCGAGACAGAGAAAGTAGAATTCCTGTTTTAGTGGAACGTTCACTTTAAAGCAGATGTAAACTCAAAAAAACACATGTATACACAACTCGCCTACATCAGGTCTTCATCCAGGGACAGTGACCTTCAAAAAAAATGCTCACTTATCTGCTCCTTCAGGCTGCGAGATGGAAGAGCGAGACTCTTGTGCTCACACTCCTTCCACCAATCCAGATCTGACCTCATTGACACTCCGCCCCTCGGCGCCCCGATTCAGATCTGGCTGGCTTTGGGCACGTGGAATCATGGGAAGGTAGATGTCAGAAGTGGCATCTAACCTCCTACGGTCCCTTGCCCCTGCCACAGTGGTTCCTCACTGCAGGGCGTCTTGTACTTTTTACTGGGTAAGTTTTTTATTCTTTTTTTTTTTTACTTTTGACCTCCTCTGGTGCCAATAATAGAAGGCAGATGCGGAGGTACTAGTTCCGCTTTAACCATTAATCGTCATGCCAAAAATAACTTCTGTGTAAAACCATGCTTAGGTGCCCTTGGAAGCTCTCAGTTTATAAAGAATAGGTTTGCTACACTGACATTTGTACAGTATGGCGGTTTCAGAAATTATGATTTGACAGTATCCTCTGTCTGTAGTCAAAGCTCAAACATTTTGTATAACCAGACAACTTCTTTGAGCCAGAAGGACAGCGGTGCCCTAGATTTGCTAAAGCATTACCATGTTTTCATACAGCTTGAAAAAGGGGTGAAAGTTCTGAACTGTGTAACTGGCGGTCCAGCAATCACATTGAAAATGCATAAACACTGCCACCTGGTTACCTGGGCTGCAATTTCTGAAGCCCAAGTCCATTTGAGCCGAGAATAGATGCAATAGAGCATACGGAAAGGAATTGTACTGTAAGCTCCTGTCAGTAGGTTATTGTAAAAGATGGATTTGGCTGGTGGCCGTTGTGATGCAAAACTTGGACTGGTATTGATGGTGTGCTGGAAGTGCTGAGGGGATTAGTGTATTACCTTGACCGTGTAAAGAAGTCTCGGTCAGCTTGTGGAAGATAATTGGCAGTGGAGGATGCGGGTTTTTAATGTCAAGATACTGGTAAACATTTCAATCTGTCGTCTTTGTGAAGTTAACAGGTCCTTGTTACACATGAATAAACTGATGTTAAGCAGTGTAAAGATAGAAATGTAATAAATGAAGCAGGCTGCACGTGTGATGTGTGTGATTGTTCAGTCAATAGTAACCACTAGAATCACAAATAGAATCAAATCAGGAAATGTATGTTTCCGATTGATAGGGTAATTTAGTGTCAAAATCATACAAATACTTACCTTATCAATATACTTACAGGCTGCTCCTCTGGAGTTGCCACCTTGAAGGGGATGTATATTCAAAATCGAAAAAATACATATGGTATGATGGTGACATGGCACTTCACAGTACCAAAATAATATACTTACCTGCTGTTCCCTGGAATTGTAGGAGAGATTCCATATTTATGTGCCAGGCTTCTGGGGGTTAACTCCAGATGCAATATCACTAGTGGCCACTGGGGCGTTTATAAGGTCTTATATGAGAAAATGTTCCATTCAGTTTAATGAAGAGCTGAGATTGAAGATTTACCTGTTAGTTCCGGGTGGCAGTGCGGCACAAGACAGGCAGAGAGGAGGGGCTTCGAGGGATCTTCTTAAATTACTCCTTACTGGTAAGTTTTTCTCTTTTTTTTTTTTTTCTTTTTTTTTATGCATTCCTCCCTATTATGGGCACCTCTAGTGCCATTTAAGAAATGATCACTATCTGGAGGTAGCTGCTTGCATTGCCGGGATGGTTAAATAACTGCAGTTATGTGAATGGCCACTAAATAGTTCTCAAAGGTGAAAGGGTGTCTCTGTACACTTGTAAATAAAGTCCCTGATGTGTCCCTTATGGTTGGATGGTCGGTCTGCTTCTTTGCAACATCACATCTGAGGGGAGGAGATAAGTGGAGATACAGGATTTATTCATTGCAGGTAGTTTTTTTTCCATAGAATGGGATATTTGACTGCAAGGGACATGGAGTACATTAGGTGAGTATACTATAGATGCAATATAGCCCGGTGTACAGTAATTCATAGTATGGAGGTTTATTATAGAATTAGCTACTTCTGACAGTTTTGTTAAATTCATAGAAAAGAGCGATTTCACCTGAAGCAATAACCACTGTTGGAAAAAAAGGACAAGCACACAAGCAGATGCTGGGTTATTGTGTTTTTTGCAGCATATGAGAGTTGTGCAATTTTCCTGAAGTCTGGCAGCAGTCTCTTTGTTCTGACACCTCACATCTCCCTTGACATCTTGGGGAGAACAGTGTGACAATTTACTCTGTACTGTATGACCTGATAATGAAGAAATTGATCTTCTTATCTGAACATACTTTGCAGGAATGTTTTAAATGCATTTTAGACAGGCGGTGCTCTTCAGTCTTTTCTATGTGGCAGAATACATAAAAATTCCTGTTAAAGTGGTAATTAAAAAAAAAAAAAAAAAAAAAAATGTTTTCTTTACTAAGATGGAGCTCGGGGTCCTGGTTGGAGGGAACATCCAGACCGGCGTAGGCGGTTTGAGTTTGACTTTCGAGAACGAGATGATGAACGTGGTTATCGCAGGACTCGCAGTGGCTCAGGAAATGCAGAAGATGAGAGGGACAGCCTGCCAGAATGGTGCCTGGAAGATGCAGAAGATGAGACGGGCACCTTTGACTCATCAGGGGCATTCCTACCTTCCAAGGTTAGTATCATGGCAACATTACTGTGAGGCTAAGGCTCCACTTGGGCTACAATCTCTACAATGAACGCAGTGCACAAGCCACCCATTGACGGCAATGGGGCTATGACAGGGCTGTCTACACAGCCCGTCGAAGCCTCCATCGCGTTAATGAACACAAATGACGCATGACGTGCCCAGGCACAGTATAATACCATATATCAGCCCGTTCATTTAAATGCGATCCAAGCGCATAGTGGCGCTCTTCCCTTATTCTGCAATTTTGTGAAAAAAAATGATTTGATATAATATTCATAAACATCTTTGTGATTTAACTAATTTTTTTATACATATATTTTGCTTTTCTTTGTTTAATTTTGAGTTTGTGCTTTCTGCTGGATTTAAAATCCGTTTCTTCTGCTTTTCTAGTGGCTTTCTGTTGCAATGTATACTTGTACTATTAAAAACTAATGTAATATGTATGTTTATGATTAAGTAAATATTTCACTTATATTTTACAATTTGTTTCCAGAAGGTACAGAAAGAGCCAATCCCTGAGGAGCAGGAACTTGACTTCCGACCCTCAGCGGAGGGGGAGAGGCATTCAGACTCTGATGGCAGCAGCTCGGAGGTGGCGAAAGTGGCAGACTCGGGCCTGGCCAGGGTAGACTCCAATGAGGAGGGAAGAAAGAAAAGCTTTGAAGACAGGCAAGGTATAGTTGTTTGCTGTACCTTTTATTGCATACCATGGGGTAACCAGGAGTTTGGATTTGTTTGTAAGTGTCTGTTTGTTGGTCTTAGCTGTCACACCTCCAGAATCAGAACACAGGACGCCCTCTCCAGTCCTAAAGACTGATCCTAAAATGCACCCACCAATACAGAAAAAGGATCCCCCAGTGTTAAAGAACACTGAGAAGGAAGTAAGAGCCCGGACACCTCCAAAGCCACCAACACCACCAAATCACAAAGAGGGTGAGAATACTTTGCTTAAAATACATGCAAATCATATATGCATTTAATAGAAAAAAATTTAGTCAATGGTAGATACAAAAACATTCCTACAAATGGGCAAATACAAAGGTGCCAATGTCAATTCAATGGAATATGCAGATATCATTTACATATGGTTGTCCCTGTTTTGTCCCTAAATTTTATCTCTTTACCTGAGACTTTTTTTTATCAGAATGCTTCTAAAGCATTCCTTATCAGTTAATTTATTAATTCAGCATTTTTATCAAGTTGAGTTTATTAAAACACTTTTTATGTGTTTGATATTTATCAAGGAGCAATATATTATATTTTTTGTTTTTGTTTTTGCATGTAACTACGTTCCTAGTTTATGCTGTTTACTTTCTAATCTATTTTGTAGATACCTCTTCTCATGATTCCAGAAATTCCCACGAGTCAACAGCTCCTTGTATACCTCAAACCATATCCCCTGTATACATCCAAAGTACTGCTGCTCAACAAGTCAAAGATCCTCATCAAGGACCATCAGCTATTTCCCCAAATTCTGCAACTCTCCACATGGACAGCACCTCAGGGTCATGTCATCATTCAGTCAATGCTGCCCCTGGTATGGGCAGTCTGCATTCTGAACCTGATGAAGAGGATAGACTAGAACATCTTGAGCAGGTATAACACTTCAAAAGACATGTTTTACCTTTCCATACCTAACAAAGACCTAGGATTCTTCTGTGTTAAAGCACCAATGCAATATGTATCTTCTATTCTCTTTTACCAAATACATGGGGTTGCATGTTCATGTTTTATATATTTTAAAATAGTATGACGTATACACTTCCACACAGAGCTAAAATTAGATTTTGGGTGTAATAACTTTTAAAACCCAACGAGAACCGATGAACGAGGAAAACAAGGCCTAAGGTGGAGGATGACTGTCCCAACGTACGTTTCGTTAAATAGCGAAAAACTTCATCAGGGGAGGTAGTCACCGTATAGGCACAAGAATGCTGATGGTTTGTAAAGGGAATGAGGTTAGCGTTGTTCAGAAATGTCCGGATGATCTGGGTGGGGTCCCGACCTGGGATGAGAGAACGGGGGACCACCTATGATCGGGCAGCCGACGTCAATCACAAGTACAAGTAGAGTAG
>CM070035.1:35574844-35588036 GCA_036250615.1 Ptychadena robeensis
GACCCCACCCAGATCATCCGGACATCTCTGAACTGCGCTAACCTCATTCCCTTTACAAACCGTCAGCATTCTTGTGCCTATACGGTGACTACCTCCCCTGATGAAGTTTTTCGCTATTTAACGAAACGTACGTTGGGACAGTCATCCTCCACCTTAGGCCTTGTTTTCCTCGTTCATCGGTTCTCGTTGGATGCTGGTTGGGATACTATACCAGTCCCTCTTGTGTAAAGTCAATGTTATACTGTAAATTTATGTATGCCTACTATGCTAATGTGAAATATGCTATGTAGCTCTGTCTGATGATCTTGATGCTCATATTTATCTTTGTCTATTATATCATATTATATATTTTTTGAATATAAATCTGATTCTGTTCTTATACCTCGACTGATACCGTATGCATCAATATTTCCAATTAGGAGACCTTTAAAGTCCCCCAGCCTCTGCTGACCGCAGAGGGAATCTCCACTGTTGGTGACTCATACTCACCCCCAGTGTTCCTTTATTTAACTTTTAAAACCCACTTAAGGAGATTTATTAATTAGTCGTTTTTGTTGTGTAGCAAGCACAGCAGATGGTGGCGTACCTGCAGGACGGGGCGCTAGATGATGACAGATTAACAGGGAAAGTGCCAGATCACAGAGTGAAAGGACCATCTCCAGATAACCAGCAGAAGTGGTACTACAAAGATCCACAAGGAGAGATTCAGGGTAAGCCTTGTCCTTACTGCATGGTGTCCTTTTTTTTTTTTTGTGTTTTTTTGTTTTTAATTTTCCCTTACTGTTTTATAGGTCCCTTCGGTAATCGAGAGATGGCTGAATGGTACCAAGCTGGATATTTTCCAGTGACTTTATTGTTGCGAAGAGTGTGTGATGAAACCTTCCAGCCACTGGGTGACCTCATCAAAATATGGGGCAGAGTTCCATTCATTACTCCTCCAGCACCTAGACTTGTAAGTCCTCTTTTTATTTTATTTTAGGATGTTGTCAGTGGTATTCATAATATTAAAAGGTTGCAGTTGTTGGGAATGGATGCTATATGTTCTATAGCATGGTCAAGTTGAAAGGGGCATACATCTGTAAAGAAGCAAGGGTGAAACGCCTATGAAAATAAAAAATTTTAAAACTGTACTTGCTTTCAAAGAGAGCATTTCGATTTACCGTATATACTCGAGTATAAGCTGAGTTTTTCAGCCCCAAAAAAATGGGCAGAAAGTGCTCTCCTCAGCTTATACTCAAGTCAGCTGAGGGGGGTCCACTCACCTCACCTGAATTTCCATGCTGAATGCTTCAGACAGGCAGCTTCCCTCTTCGGTAGATCTTCTGTGATCTCTGAGTTCCTGTGAGCTGTGTGGCTTCCCGGCTAACAGCTGATAGATAACAAACTCCACACTGCCACCTAGTGGCCAGTTACTAGTACAGATACAACACTCCATAGCCTATGATTTATTAGAAGATAGATAGAATTGCCTTGCAAGACCCATTCTGTAATAATAATAATCCTGTGTTCTCTTAAATTTATTGATGATGTGGCACTAAGATTAATCCTGTTTGATTAATTTCTAGGTGCAATGGTGCTTTCTCTATATTTTCTCCTTTAGAAAACTCCACTATCTGACTGCATTTCCCACCCTTGGCTTATACCCGAGTCAATACGTTTTTCCAGTTTTATAGATAGATAAAATTAGGTACCCTGGCTTATACTCGGGTCGGCTTATACTCGAGTATATACGGTAATTGGCAACATGGTTTGAGAGCTCAGAATGGAATGTATGGTTTCCCCCAATCTGTAGAACAGGTTGAAACATTGGGAGATTTGTGTGTACACTGTACTGTTTTTTTGTTTTATGTTTTTTTTTCTCCTATTTGTCCTTCCACTTTATTCTATGTGAACAGAGTTCATATCTTTACTGTTATATGGTGTTTTATTTTACAGGGAGAATTGGGCCCTGAGCATATTGGCCGCCACCAAGAGATGACAGCCCTGTACCAGTTACAACAGCTACACTATCAGCAGTTTCTAATACAGTGAGTTCTATTACTCATATATAAAATATAGGTTAGGTATGCATTACAGATATAATGCATGGAGTTCTCATTTTACGACTAATACTAAAAACTGAGTTTCACAGCTCGCATTTATATACATATGCAATAAGGGATTGCATAAAACTTGCTATGATCCAGTATCCAGAGTTAATAGCTGCTTCTGTTTTAACGGGGCGAGAAGAAAATGGCGCCATATTTTGTCTTCTGCAAAGGGTACTGAACTTGCACATGTTTGATCACATAATATTCTAAATACAGAATCTTTGCTCCAACTTTTGAAAATTTGGGGCTATTGGTTAGAACAGCACCCACCATCCCCCCTTTTCTTCTTTTTTTTTTTTTTTTTTTTTTTTTTTTTTTTTTTTTTTTTTTTTTTTCTTTTTTGTCTTGCTTTTATTAAACACAATTTTTGTCAGAGATAAAGTTCTGCTGCAGCCTTCTTTTTTGTGTTGTGGGTTTTTTTATTATGGTGACAAGGAAATGTTCAACTGTATATTCCTGTATATTCCACAGACAGCAATATGCCCAGATGATGGCTCAGCAGCAGAAGGCAGCTCTTTCATCACAGCAGCAGCAACAGCTGGCTCTTCTCTTACAGCAGTTCCAGGCTCTGAAGATGAGGTAACACGCCACCTTTACAGTGTCACAGCTGTGTGTTTTTACATCTCATAGAAGCGTTTTGCCTAATGCTGTGATTCTCATTTCTCACAGAATATCTGAACAGACCGTTATTCCTGCATTGACTAGAGCTATGTCTGTACCAGATAGTACGCCTTTATGGGAGCTTCAGACAGCTGCTCATCCACCCACAAGTAAGCATTGCAGGGTCTCTTGTTAGTAAGCCTAGCAGCTTACCTGTTAAGAGATTTTTTGTTGCTAGTGTAGTGCGTTGGATCCACTACTGTGGCATCTCAGCAACGTGCAAGATGCACATTTCATTGCAAAAATGCATTCTAAAAGTCCTTCATTAAAACCCATGAGCATCTCTATTAGGTACTTTGTTACAGTGTAATCTTGGTCCTATTGTTATCCTGAGTTGTAACTCACTTTTTAAAAATACACAGTACCTTTTTAAACTAAATATTATCTAGAGTTTGTGAGTACTTTAATAAGTTATTTGATCACATCTCTTACAAATAGATATAAGGTACCCATGCACAGATATATTTTTTGCTCGATTCCCAATCTAACACTGTCCACCTGGAGCGATTAACCCCACTCCAAGAAAATGTCGATCAAGCAGGGATCCAACATGTTGGTAAATCCCTGTTTGATCGTCAAATTTTTGAATAGGGGATCCTCGATTTCCATCCAAAGTAATGGCCAGGGATTGAGCACCTAAAGTTGTGCACATAGTTACATTTTTTTGTGTCACCATGTTGCAAATGATCATCATTGATCCTTGAATTGATTGTTTATCAATTTAACTTCAATCAATGCATGTATGGTTACCTTTACATAAGGATTTGTGTCTTTTGACTTGAAATCAGCAGCAGTATTTTGCTTTCTTTTTTTTTTCATCCTTGTAATGTAACTGACTTTTAGTTTCACTATTTCTCGGTGGATCGGGCAGATTATTAATTCATCTTATGATCATAAGCAGCGGGCTTGTACTCTTTCTTGCCGTGGTGCACACTTCTAGATTTGTTAGTGTTTTTAGCTTTAGTGGTGATGTTTTTCAGGAGGTTATTACAACTGCAGGCCGACTCCAGCTATGCTGTACATTTTAGCAGGCCCCATTCTTGTGCAGCTATCAAATTTAAAGGGTTAACATCTAAAAATATAAACTTATATGTATATATTAAAACAATGTTTTTTTTTTCATGTGTTTCTTTGCAATTACTGATTTCACCCTCTTTAAAAAAAAAAAATTGTGGCAAAGCTCCGTCCCATGCTGTTAAGGTGCAGCTTTTCTGCTGCTAGCTGACGCGTCCACGATCTTCATTGGAAGCATCACTGGTGGCACTGCGCATTGCCGGTTTGACAAAGCAAATTCAGCGCTGTCCCATTCATTAGAATGTACTCGCGTCCAAAATTGGGGTGGAAAAGACGCAGTGCACACTGTGTGATGTGTACCAAGCACTTAATTATTTTTTTTTCCTAACATGAAGGTTTGATAACCCTATAAGTCACTAACTTTTTAATCCTGTCATCATTTTGCTTTCAGTGTGGGAGGGAAGCAGTGTGTGGGACCTGCCTGTGGAGCCAGCATCTCAGGGAGCATCAAGAGAGCAGCTGGAACAGATGGAAAAAGCAAAAGCTGCCAAGGTAACAATTTGTACCACTGCAACTTATTGTGTTTTCTAATTTATGTAAATAGAATTTGTTGATTTTTACCATAGTACAGGGACAAGTTTAACTCATTGGTATTAGACAAAGTCTAAACCATTAGTTTAACAGACCGTCATATGCCATTTACGTTGACTCCACCCACCCTTCCCTATGTAAGACACTTGTAAAGTACCGTGTTTCCCTAAAAATAACACCGTGTCTTATAATAATTTTTGCTCCCAAAGATGCCCTACGTCTTCTTTTCGGGAGATGTCATTTTTTTCCATTAAGAAGAATATGGCACTGGGGTATCAGAGTTGGGGGGATCACTTAAATTGACACGGGGGGATCAGAGGTGGAATCAAAATGGCACAGGAGACTCAGAGGGGGGGTTACCATTTTTTATTTTACCCCTTCTGATCCTCCTGTGTCATTTTGATTGCCCCCTCTGCTCCCCCCTGTCCAGAGTTACAGTACTGTATCTTCGGGGGTGCCTTATATTTCAGCATGAGGCAAAAATGTAAGGGTTCCTTATAGGTAGTTTTAGCAATGTAAAAGGATTACACCATGGTTTCTGTATTCATATTAGTATGCACTTTCTTATTAATTGAGAGACACAGTAGTATCTGACAGTAGTTGCTCTGCTCGGACATCATAAAATGTTCACTATTGAAGAATTTAAAAAAGGTATTTATGGGAAAAACAAAAACATACCATATTTGTAAGGGGGCTCAGCGTGAGCTCAGAATAGTAGGCAATACCCCTACCTCCTGAAATAGTGTGTGTGTGTGTGTGTGTGTGTGTGTGTGTGTGTGTATATACGCACACATGCAGCAAACTTAGACTAACCTTTTTCTGTTCATCAATTGTTCTGAAAAAGTTTTTAAGCCTGTTTTTGCTGACCTGGTTCAAAACACTGATTGTTTGGATGTACTGTGGGTCACTCAGAATGGGTATGTAGCTTAGCTGTTTGGCTACTTGCTGTACACCTTGAGCCAGTTAGCTGTATGCCTATTTCAAGGATGTGCCTGACCCAGTTTAAAATCTAGATTATGATAACGATATTATATAGAAAGCACTGGCATTTTACATAAACTCTCATTTACATAACAATCTGTGTTCAAATGTTTAGTAGTGGGATGCAGGTTTCATTTCAGTCTGGCAGGGATATTTCTTTCATCCTGCGGCAGGATATTGATGGGCTGAGTGTAGTTATTTGCCAAACCCCTGCATTCTTAATGAGCATGCATTCTATAGAAGTACTATTGTCACTCGTTTCCTTGTAGAACATTCCCCTAGATTTTTACCTGATATGATTGACCCCCCCCCCCCCCCCCCCCCCCCCCCCCCCCCCCACTCGGGTCCTTGGTAATCGCGTTAAGCTCAGCAAGGATCATTCTGTTCTATTCTGCTCAAAACAGTTTGGGAGATGCTTTTCTTCCTCTTCTTAAGTCTTTGTTGTCATAGCTTCTGCAATTACTTGTGTTCATATTACTCTCAACACTTAAAAAAATGTTTTGTATACTTACTCAGAAGTTTTACTATTTGCTTCCTATCTTCAAGGCAATGGAAAGCAAAAAGAAATAAGATTTATGATTTTTCTTTACCATTATTCCCTTAAAACTCGTAAATCTAGCGGTCATGGGGACATAAAGTAAGGGAGAATCTAAATAGGTACATCCCAAAGAAAAGGAAGATGGTTAGGATTCGAGTCTTAAATTTAGTTAGCAACATTGTTCCATATATGATTTACCACTTTACTCAGATACCCTAATGAGGAGATTCTAGTGTTCTATCTTGCCCCTGAATTATCACTGTTAAATGAGCTTAGATTCTTTTACTAAGAAAAACTAAGCTGCTGATTGACTACGATCTGTCTATGCTTACTATTCATAATCATTTCATTTAGTAAATAATAAAAGAACACTATGCAATAATGGATGTTGTCTTTCAAGATTGAGCAGGAGAGAAGGGAAGCAGAAATCAGGGCAAAACAGCAACAAGAGGAGGAGGAGCGTCGACAACTAGAAGAGGAGGAGAGAAAAAGAAAGGAGGAGCTGGAGTTGGCGCGTCGAAAACAGGTATTATGATTAACATTTACAGTATGTACTTATATATCTTTTTTTCTATCTGACCTCTACTCTAATCCCCTTCCTCAACTGGCACACCTTTGCAGTTTCAACTATTCTAGGAAGGTTTTCCACGAGGTTTAGGAGTGTGTTCATGGGAAATTTTTACCATTCTTCCAGCAGACAATTTGTGTGGTCACTGATGGATTTTGGACCAGAAGGCTAAGCTCAAGGTCTCCTCCTTGCTTCACACCTGGTATAGACTATAGACCTTGCTGACCCCTGATAAAGAAATTACCTGGTGCATATATGTGCAATAAAACATTTCCTTTTGGATCTCAACTGCAGTTTTTATTGCTGTTTGGGAATTCTGAATCTAAGCATTGAAAACATAACATAAAGTATAAGGATCTTACATTATTAGTTTTGCATTTTCTTTCTTTTCCATTGACTGATACAGGTAGTCAAAAATCTTCAGGCTATAGTTTTTCTTACAGGAAGTGGGGGCATATTACAGGCCTAGGTATCCTGGGTCCTCATATCTGATGCATTTTATACTCAGTCCTGCTTCTGCTCGAATACTTTGCATGGACCCTTTTGGATTGGACATTGTGAGACAAGCCTTGTGAGTTGTCTGTGATGGCTAGTCAAAACTAGGTTGAAAATGATCCCCCTATATTTCTAATGACTCAGTCCCATTATTGGGAGTGCCACACCCCATGGTAAATATAACAAAAAACAAAAGAACAATGTTGGGGCAAAGGTGGGGCTTTTAAGGCACAGTAGAGACTATCAACAGGTTTTTTGAATAAAATTGGTCTTTATTCATTCTTGACCATCAATAAATAAAATAGTATTACAATACACCTCTAATAAAAAACATAGAAAATGTAATAGAGATTAACCTTATGAATAATGGATTATAAACATATAATATCGAAAAATTGGTCTCCTTGACCCCTGTCTGTGATGGCTACCTTAGCAATTTAGTCTGTGTTTGGGGTCTTCTCCCTCATTTTCATTGTTTGGCGGCTGTAATCTGCATTTTCCCACTGACTTTGCTTGCTGCTGGAATGTGATTGGATAGAATTTATAAACTGTATTGTTGTGCAACCTTCATGTGTTTCCTCACAGACTGGCAGATGTCTTTTAGGCCCTCCCAGGTCTAAGGTATCCTTGCCCAACAGGTTTCATATGTAGTGGTTACAGCTTTTACTTCGACCTGTTTATATTCCGAACCCCCAAAGGAGAAGTTCTCTGTATCCTAGACATATAAACCTGAAATATCCTTATTTTGGTTCTCAGGGTTTGGATAGATTCAACCAGACCGGTCATTCCTTTCCTGGACCACCAGAATTGCCGGAGGTTTTAAAAGCTTTCTTCTGTAGAATTGTGTTCCCATACTAACTTTTCTTCAGATTAGGACAAAAATTTAATTCTACTATGTCTGCTTAAGAAATCAGACCATCTTTGTCATTTAAATGATCTTTTAGGAAGAAGCTCTGCGGCGACAAAGGGAGCAAGAACTAGCACTTCGAAGGCAGATAGAGGAGGAAGAGCGCAAAAGAGAAGAAGAAAGGAGACTATTAGAGGAGAGAAGGAGGCAGGAGGAGGAGAGAAGACATCAAGAAGAGGAAAGGCGGAGAGTTGAGGAGGAACGCAAAAGAGCAGAAGAAAGGCGAAGAAAGGAGGAGGAAAAGAAACGAGAGGAGGAGGAAAGGAGACAAAGGGAAGAGCTTCAAAGGAAGCAAGTGAGTAATGCTTGTTATATAAAATTAACTTGCTCATATACTTTAATATGACCGTGCTAATACTTAAAGCGGACCTACCACCAGAAATCTATGGTTTCATGAATGGCACTAGAAGTGCCAATAATAGGGAGGAATGCAGTGAAAGAAAAAAAAAAACTTACCTGTAATGAGCAATTTAATAAGATAATCCCACAGCTCTTCTCACTTCCTGGTTCTTTTAAGGCAGAAATAGGCAGCATGTCACAGGAAGCTTAGATTTCTCAGTGATCTGCTTTGAAAATTCCCATATTCCCATAAAATCCCCGCGATATTGCACCCCCAGTTTCATGTGTTGCCTTCAGTGAACCAGGAAGTGAGGGGAGCTGTAGGGTAATCTTCTTAAAATGGTCATTACAGGTAAGTTTTTGCGTTTTTTTACTGCATTCCTCTCTATTATTGGCACTTCTAGTGCCATTCACATATTTTTTTTGGTGGTAGGTCCACTTTAAACACCACACCACACACAAACTGATTATTGCATTTCTTGTGGTGTCAAATGTCAATAGATAAAGCTGCTTGACAATGTGCTTGCTATTGCAAATTAGGTATGTAGTAGGCCTTTGTCGTCATGAGATCTTCTACGAGTCATATTGATGTTTTTCCGAGAGACTCACAATGTAATGTTGCACTCTAATGTCCCTAACATATATATATGTCCCTTACCTATTCTAAGGACAAGTTCTTGGAAACCAACCAACCCATTATGTTTTTGGAATGTTGGAGAAATCCAGAGGCTCATATCAAATGTATTTTTATGTTTTGGTTTTCTTCTTCTTGCAGGAGGAGGCTGCAAGGTGGGCCCGTGAGGAAGAGGAGGCAGCAAGACGCTTGCTGGAGGAGGCAAGGCTGAAGCAGGAGGAAGAGGACCGCAAAACGCAAGAAGCTCAGAGACAAAAAGAACTTCAGAGACAGAGGCAGCAGCAACAGGAGGCCCTTAGGCGCTTGCAGCAGCAACAGCAGCAGCAACAACTGGCGCAGATGAAGGTTGGGGAAATGTTACTTTTTGTTTTTTTACAAGCTGGGGTTGGTGTTCTCTTCTGTATTCTTATTCCCGGTCGATCCCATTATGTCATCACTGCCACTGACCAGCACTACAAATACTTCTAATGGTCCATGTTGCACACACTTTTTAACACACAAGAGAAACCTTTTGCTGCTCATTCTTCTCCATAAGCAAAGACGGCTTCCCTCAAAATAACTAGTATTAGTGTGAGTATTGTACATGGCCACAAAACAATAAAAATGATTCATCAAATTATCTAAATGTGTTTATTATGTTGTAAATACTACTTGAACACTATTTTACCTCTTTACATTTTTTATGGTATACTTGTGGCAAAATTTATTTTATTTTTAGCATTAGGTGGCTTAATTTTTTGTTTTTCTGTATTAGCTGCCTTCTTCATCCACGTGGGGGCAGCAGGTGAATGCTGTAGGATCATCTCAGTCAACGTTGTCTTTGGCAGAAATTCAGAAACTTGAGGAGGAGAGAGAACGGCAGAATCAGGAAGAGGTCTGTTCTTTTATTATGGACATATATTTATATATTCATGCATTTGTAAGCCGCTCTATGTTTGAAACCGAAGCAATGTTGTCATAAATAGGATTTCTTGTAAAGTTATTTGGGGCCATATACTTCCCTAAATAATTGTAAATTGCAGTAAAGTTCCTGTCATGTGACATGGCCCAGGCATTCCTCCTGGAGGCTAATAGCTGCAATTAACACAACATTTAGCATTTCCTACTCTTGTGCAGCTGTTGTATGTGGACTTTTCTGTTCTTCAGTCCTGTGTTGTTGATCATCCCAGCCAATACTATGTTTGCTATTTATGGGTTTATTAGATTTCCAGTTACCACAAGAGTGAGGGGGGGGGGGGGGGCTTGGTCCTGGGGAATAGATCATGTATTGCCTAGATCTGACATGGGCAAAATAAGGCCCGGGGGTCAAAACCGGCCCTTTAATCTTTTAATTTGGCACTTTCTCACCTTGGTGTCAAGACGCTCTGGCTCCCCTCATTCCCTGCAATAAGTGAAGAACACCTAGAGGATCATTGTTTGCTTGCAATAGAATTTTTAATCGTATCTATCAAAAGCTTCTATTTAGTCATTTTTAAATTTTATCTTTTTTTTATAATCTTTATAATCTTTGTCCTAGCTATGAGGACTTAAAATCCCTATGCCGGGCAGCCCTTGCAGCCCCTTGGTCCGGCCCCTATGGCACATTTAACCCATTGTAGCCCACAATTTAAAAAGTTATCCGACCCCTGGTCTAGAGCAAGTACTGTTAATTCTTGGCCTGCTTGATTATAAATTTTTTCGTTGTATCTGAATTTTCTTAATGGTTTAAATACACATGGTATATAAACATGAATTGAGTGAAGGATAGCTTTAGTATTTTCTGCATAACTCACTTATTACTTGTTCTATTTGCAGCTTCGACGGCAGCAGCAGGAGATAAAGTCTATGCAGCAGCAGCAGCAGCATCAGCAGCAGCAGCAACATCATCAAAAAGTCTCCGGCTGGGCCACTGTTGGGAAATCTACTGGCAATACAAAGTCTCTCTTGGAGATTCAGCAGGAAGAAGCCAGGCAAATGCAAAAGACTCCGCAGCAAAGTGGCCGTGGCCGACCACCGAACATTACTCTTCCATCTCCTCCTGCTCCTCCTGTAAGTACCATTTTCCTGAAACTGCTAGATGTGAAAGTCTCGCAGGCATGGCTAACTTTACTCAAGAAGATACTCAAAGTTTATTTAAGTACTTGAATGTAAAGCTGGCCATACACAGGGAGATTGCCGTGCAATCCACCGGCGATCAGTTAACGCGGGTCAATCGTATGGTAGTCACACACACACAGAGGTAGCTGATCACAGCCTGTGTGTGCAGCTCAGCTGTCAGCCCGTCCATTACATTGGATGGTGACTTGTGGTCCCCATTCAATGTAAAGGATTTCGACCAAGGTTTTCCAACATGTTGGAAACCTGTTTGGTCAAGTTCCTTCGAGCAGGATCCATTGGTTCCTGACCGTTCGATCATTCACAAATAATTGCATATTTAAAGCGTGCGATCGACCGAAATTACAAGAAATCACGCAAAAAAGCGATCGAGCAGGGATAGGTGATGTCTCAAGAATCGAAGGACTTTGTTGGAGACCTTAAGGCTATGTTTCGTTGCCGCTATCGGGTCACTTGGAACCCCCTGCGCTACGCACATTCCTTGACAGACTCGATCCACTTTACCTGCCAATGCCGCCGGCCAGAGGTTGACGAACTGCACTATGTTGACCTTCTGCCTGGTGCATTAGCAGAATACCATGGGCACAGCTGCTGCCGCAGGCAGGTAATGACCCATTAGTGCTGTTGAAACATAGCCTAAGATCTCCCCTTTCGATTGACCCATGCAGGTCTGATCCCATTTCCATAATTTCCATTCACATTTTTTGTGTAGCCGCTCTTTAGTTAAGTCACCGATAAATCGTATCCTGAAAATGGTGCACTTTTCAATGGATGGACGACTCAATCACATGTCACAATCGTTAAACAAATTGATCTCTGGGAAATCTAAGCGTCTATGGCCAGCTTTACTCTTGGCATCCTCATTTATGTCTGTATTTCTAGTAGAATATGTTTGGCTTGTATGTATAACCATTTCCTGCTTTTTTTTTATTTATTTTTTTTAACCCCTTTTCAGCCAATTCAGAATAGTAGTAGCAGTCCTTCGAGCTCTGTGTGGGGTAATCTGAACAATAACCCAAGTCCCCAGTGGTCATCTGATTCAATAAGTAGTATTTGGAGTAGTCCAGAAAACAAGAGCTCTAGTGGTGGATTCTGGGATGATGCTGTAAATGTGGTGGCACCTCGAAATACTACTAACAAAAACAAGAACAATGCCAGGTAAAAACTACTAGTCTGTGTTCATTGGTTTTGAATGATATTCTTTGATTTCCAAAGCTGTAATATGAGGATCTTTGTAAACTAACTAATCATGAAGATCGTTGCACTACATAGTTGTTGGTATGTATATAATGGAAATTATGAAGAGAGGATTGAAAAGTGCATGATGAGCTTAGGGTACTATAGTCTGCCCCACACTTACCTAATGCGATTAATATCTTGAGTGATATTTTCTTAATAGAGTTTATAGAGTTATAAATATATATATATATAAATATAGATCGAATATTTCACACAGCATTTTCCAACATGCAAAATCGGTTCCTTAACCTCCCTAGCGGTTGTGACGAGCCCAGCTCGTCCAGAGTTTGTGTGAAGAACAAACTCTGGATGAGCTGGGCTCCCGTACATGCCGCATATCCCCGGAAAGCTACGGCGATTCTCTTATCAGCTGCAGCATTTCCGGGGTTGCGCGGCGTCACCCCCCGGAAGGGGAAGGGTGGTGCCATAGCCCTCCATGTTAATGGAGGAGCTCCGGCTTTCCAGCCCACACAGCTGACATCATTAATGATGCCGGCTGTGTGGAGAGAGGCGGGGGGGAATTGCAGGCAGTGTACTGTGTACACTGCCGCGATTGCCCGTACTGTGCTGTTAAAAACAGCACGGTATGGGCAGTGCGCTAGGGAGGTTAACTGTGACATCCATGGCTCTTTTTTTAAATTTTATGCTCGATCACTTTTTATAGCTTGGCTTCAGAAAAAGGGGATCCATTTTTCAAACTGTTCTATTAAACAATGCATTTAACTTGCTAAGTTGAACAGAAACTGAAAAATTCTGCCTTTTTTAACTATGCACAGCTTACTTTTATATGTTAATTTTATAAAAGCAGACTTGGGGATAGAGAGGGGGTAGCGCCCCCCTTTGAATTTTCATAAAATGTTATTCGCCTGCTAGAATAAAGGTGGGTTTACACGTCAAGATTTTTGTTTCGTCCAACCGCCGATTCGATTTTTTGTTCGATTTTTTTTATCAGATTTCGTTCGTCCATTTATTGAACGTAATAAGATTTTTGTTCGATTTTTGTACAACCGACGCAAAATATTGAATGAAAATAATCGTCGGA
>CM070035.1:35589266-35606514 GCA_036250615.1 Ptychadena robeensis
TTTTTTTTTTATGCCGGCCACGGGCAGAACGGTTTAGGAACTTAAACATTTGACATTGGAGATAAAAAGAACAACTAATTACATCCATTCATTATTTTTTCCATTGTGTTTATTTCCTATTGTGTCTTAATCCTTGGCTGAAGTATGAAAATCAGATGTCTAATAATATTATTATTATTATTATTATTAACAACGTGTTCTTTTTATAGGGTTTTAATTCTTTTGTCTACACTTTCAAGTTGAAATAATATATAATGTTTTTGTGTTGGGACAGTGAACACATTTGTATCTTTCCTCCGTGAAGTGGAGTCTCCCTATGAGGTCCATGATTATGTCTGCGAATATCTTGGGGATACCCCAGAGGCGAAGGATTTCTCCAAGCAGTTTTTGGAGCGTCGAAATCGCCAGAAAGCTACAGTACAAAAGCCACAGCAGGTAATGAGTTATCTACATCTGGAGTTTACTTTTATATAAGCAGAAATAAGGTTTTGGGTACAAAAGGATTATAACCATCCAACTTTTGACACATAAGGTCATTAGAACTGGAAGTAAAAGGGTAGGAGACACAAGCAGTTCTGTTAGGCTAGCTGGATATTTCCCTACTCCTTCTGGCTGCAATCTAACATTCATATGATTAGCGAATGAAGCACTGTAACTAATCTGGCCATATGAAGGAAAAGGTCCTTAGCACTATCTCCATCTTTAAATGTCAACCTTAAAATAATATAATAATAATTCATGACAATCGTCAAATAAACTTTTTAAAAATGCGCTAACCTTAGCCTATTTTCTGCGATTTTTATATAATCTGTTCGATAACAACAAAGACTCAAAAGTACCTTCACCCAGTTTTTACAAAACCTGTTTAGAGTTTTTTTCTTTTTTTTTTTTATATCAACAAATCATTAGTCCCACAATTATTGCCGCCAATATTTTTTTTACAGAAGTAGAAATAAAACATGAACTGAACTGGTTTTGCTATATACACACCAGCAATGGAGAGCTACCCGAGGTTTCTCATGTTGTCACTTAACTTTTTCTGGTTTGATTCAGGATTCTGGATGGGGCATGTACCCAACAAATCAAAATAACTCGCAGCCGGCAACACTAGAAACTGCACAAAGCGCTGGACGCAAGAAAAAAAAACACAAGATGGTTCGTGCGGATCCAAGTCTTCTAGGTAAGTACTGACTCTTAATCTTCCACCTTTGTGAACTCTCCAACATCTTTTATTATTTTAGAAATTCTGCAATTCAGAAGTCTTTTTTTTTTTCCCCTCATGTTTGTTAAGCTGGTCACACACGGGTAGATTCCCGTGCAATCGACTGGCAATCAATTACAGCGTGGTGACGTCACCACACTGTGATCGCAGGTCAATCGTATGGTAATCAATGTTCACCATGTGCATCCCTGGGTGGGGAAAGCAGCCAGCCCCCCCCCCCTCTTCTGGCAGAGCTGGGTCTGTGTTGGTCAGGCCCCTTTCACACACACACAGAGCAGCTAGCTGAACACACAGCCTGGATGGAGGCAGCGCTGTCCCCATTCAGTGTCATGCATTTTGACCAATGTTTGGATGGCTCAGATGAAGAAACAGATTAGAGTAACTTCGGGAGCCTTGAGCGTGCACTGCGCCCGATGTTCCTCTAATCTGTTACTTCCTCGAGCCATGTGTGGCTAGCTCTAGTCTCGTTTTAAACTCTGCAGCATATCTATACACTAGGAAATGTGTCATTACCGGTAAATATCTACAGCAGATAAACCTTACTTATAGACATTAAATGCATACCACTTAAATGTATATTTACCACTTCTGAATGGTTAGTACATGTTGCATAACATAACTTTATACATAAGCCTATTCTGCTCTGCATTTCTATGCATTTTGTTTATATTTCATGCTTTTTCCACTCTCCTTTCCAGGGTTTTCTGTCAATGCTTCCTCTGAAAGGTTGAACATGGGCGAGATAGAGACTCTGGAAGACTACTGATCATCGTGGTGGGGTAGGGGTAATCTTTCCCACACCCCTACCTCTGCTTCAATAGGAGAAGGAAGCCGAACATTTAACGCCATCTACCCCAAACACACACTCCCAGTGCCCTGCCGGGGTCATTGCAGGACACCCTCCCACAGTGCTTTGCAAAGCAGGACAATTGTTGAGCATGCTTCACCCTCCAATCACCTAGGCATCCCCCTGGGCATTGTGGAGAAGGCACTCTGGGTGGGAAAAGAGTGAGTTATGGGGAACATTACCCTTCTCTTATCACAGTACTGCCAGGTCTCGTTTCAGAGACTTGCACAGTCTGTTACTTTTTCCACCGTTATTAGGTGGGGAGAGGAGGCTTTTGGGTTGGACTTTGCACCTCCCCTCACTGCTTCATTGGGGTTCAGCTCTGTGGATTTTATTAAGGCAACCCAACCAGTGTGGAGCTTTTGAAGTTTGTGCAGTGGTGGCCTTCTGCACCTCTGGAGAGGGAATACTATTACGGTAAGAATGGTGTTGCTCTCCTCTATCCACACCTTGCACTTTATCATGGGTGCATTTAGTAACTGATATCTACATTTTGTTTTGGTTTCTAAAATAGTCAGATGGGAGCGCCATTACTTGCAGCTATTCACCCGACTTGTACAGATTACTACATTGTTTTATTCTGTGCAATTACAAATCGGTTCTTACCATTGGTTAGGTTGCTAAAACCTGCTCCCCTTTGGGTTATACATTTTCACATAGAAGTGCATACATGGTGTGGATCAGAGGGCTCACAGTTTACACAGCTCCCAGACCACTGTCAAGTTTGGCCCCCATTTGCAGTGATTTGGGGGGATGCCAGGCCTGACCTCAATAAAGCGCTGGTTGTATTATAACATATCTCTGATTTGGATGCCTTATTGCTTGGTGAATGTCAGTGTTGTCCAGAGGAGCTTCAGTTTGTCTGCCACAGTCTTCCTTTATTATCTGAGAAATGCCAGCCAAGGACAATCGAGCTGGGACAGCTCCCACCAAAAAACAAATAAAAAAATGTTAAGCTCCCTGCTAACACATAACTGAATATTCTGCATTATCAAACCGATGAGACCTGTACCATGAAGACTTCTAGCTTCTACTGGAGGCAGAAGATGTGGCCCAGGAGTGCGAATGTGCAAGAATGGAGAGTGAAAATCTAACGCAGGATTTTACTTTATATTATAGGGTCATACATGAACAAAGGTCCCAGAGACTCAGTTGTATTAAAGCCTAATTTATTTTACAGTGTCTTGTCATTTGAAAGTTCCTATTTATTCTCCTGTTCAGGATTTGGTACGCTCTGTGAGCTTGCTGGTGTTGAGAGATTCTGGAGATACACGTAGGGACGTATCTCAACAATTCATTGGGCATTGTGAAAAGTCACTAATGCGCAGAACAAGAACAGGCCGTGGGCCCAGAAGGCTCGACACAACAGTACTCAATGCAAACGTTTTGCCTTAATTGAACTCCTTACTCTGCATTAAAGTGATGGAAGAGCTCTGTAGGTATTTCCTGACTACGCATTAGTACAACACATGATGGTAAAATAAAGGAATAAAAGAAAAAAACACTGTTCTTATGTCATTATAAAATCCATGGGACCAAATTTGTTTGGAATTTCAGCTTTTTCTTTTTTATTCAAGGAAGTATAGCATGGATAGTGAATCTCTTGTGATATGTTATGCACATATGCCAGGGGTGGACAAACTGTCTTGTGGACCACAATCTGTTTTTAAATGTGACATAGTGGCTGGACCAAGAGCCTGCAAGGGCCATCCAGCATAGGGCTCCTAAGTCCTCGTAGCCCAGGCAGGATATTTAAAAAAAAGATAAAAATATTAATTAATAGAAGCTTTTGAAGGAGAAGCTTAAACATTCTATTGCAGCAAACTATGGACTCTAGGAAACAATTCAAACAATCATCCTCCAGGTGTTATCTTGTTGTAGGGAATAAGGGAAACCAGAGCGTCTTGGTACCAAGGTGACAAAGGGCCAAATTAAGATCAAAGGGATGGTTTTGGCCCCCAGGCCTTAGTTTGCCCATGTCTGACACACATTGCTTCTCCTAAGTATGGATTTACTTTTCATGAAGTTGTAATAGTAAAAGTTTTGTAGTTCTAAGTTGTACTCCAGGTATTTCCTGAAATTTAAACATTTATGCCAACCTGTTGGAAAGGGTGGAAGATCTGTTCCTTTCTCTGCTAAGTTCAAATAACCCTTGTAGGTCTTGTCCTTCCTAGTCTGTGCCTTTACAGTAAAAAGAGAAGCAGAAGACACAAACTCTTCTTTCACTGCTCCCTCTACTTATCAAACTTTTCTTGTTTTAGCACACAAGCAATATAGCTCAACTAAATGGATCCAAGTGCAATCTGTTACCTTGTATGAGCCCCCCCTGCAGTCTTCGGAGAGCAGAGCTCAGGCAAGGTATTGAGCTTTATGCATCTTCACTAAATGATGTTACAATAAATGCAGATTTCCCTTTTTTTTTGTCCTGTAGTATTTCCCATGGTAAACAACGGTGGTCATGTTCTACTGTCATACATTTGTGGTTTCTTTCTTCATTTCTCTGCTTAACCCTCTGGGCGTTACAAGCTTTTCGCACCATTCTTAATGGCACGAAAAGCCGTTTCTCGCGCAATCACGGCGGAGTACACTGTACTCCGCCGTGATTGCCGGCTCTCCGTCCAGCCCTCTACACAGCCCTTTGTGTGTAGAGGAGCGTGGCACCCCCTCCATTAACATGGAGGTCTATGGCACCCCCTTCGGCGCCACAGATGACGCCGGAAACACGGGGACGGAAGGGCACACAGAGAGGAGGCGGTTTTGCCCGATCGCGGCAACTGAGTTCGGGCAAACCGCCAAGAAGGTTAACAATTAGTTTGAAGTTCAAGTGATCCCCTTGATTGCCTAGCTGATGTCATTGAAAAAGCAAGGTTTTGGGATGGCTCCGATCCCTTCTTCATGATTAACCTCCCTAGCTCACCGCTGGCGCGGTACGGGCAATCACGGCAGTGTACTGAGTACACTCTGCTGCTGACATTTCTCTGCTGACATTTCCTCCCTCCCTCCGCCCCCTGGGTGGAAAAGCCGGCACTCCTCCATTAACATGGGGGTCTATGGCCGCCCCCTTCTGCATCACCGTGACACGATCGGGGCGGTGCCGAAACCCCGGAAATGCTGCAGCGATGAAGACAATCGCTGCAGCTTTCCGTGGAGGTATGGGCTGCACCCGATGCCCAGTTCCCCTGCGGTTGGGGCGAGCCTGAATGGCGAACGAACTGGGTTTGTCTCAACCGCTAGGGAGATTAAGCCTTAAGAAGGGATCTGCGACATCCCAAAAGCTTCAGTTAGCCAATAAAGGGGATCACTTAAACTCTAAACTCACTGTATTCATTGATGCCTGACACCATGCAACTTCTCTTCTGCTTAACAAATGCAATATTTTTTGGACCATGATACGCACCCAGTTTATAGCACGAAAACAAGATTATTTTTTTTAGGTGTCCAAATTGGTGGAAAAATCCCCCTGCAATACCAAATTTCAGCCACAAGATGTCACTAGTAGCATTTCACGGCACATCACCTTATCATTCTCACACTGAGGGGGAAGATGCTGCAAATGTCTCCCCTCTATGGCTGTGTGTGAAAGCTTCAGCATGACTGCAGCTTTCACACACAGGAAGTGATAGATGGGAGAGATGCCAGCTCGCAGCTCTTACATCCATCTCTGCTCTTCATTGCTCTGCTGATATAAACAGTACAGTACAGATGGGAGATCCTCCACCTCCCCTTCTTATCTTGCCGGGTGAGCGAAGATGCTGGTGGGGGAACAAAGGCACGACTGGCCCCAGGTGGTCACGTATTTGGACCACAACAGGCAGGCATCGGGGGTGTGTCTTATGGTTCTGAAAAATACGGTACATTTGTAAATATTGCCTATAAATGGAACAGTAACAGATACTTAAAGGCCTAACATGAATACAGCTGTAATAAAACCAGAGACATGATTGAAATGAAACGTGAGTGAGAAAGTATCAGAGAAAATTTTTTTTTCTGGTAAATGGTCAGTCTCTTAGATAAGTGTCTACGGAAGGACGGGTTTATATTGATGATGGCAACACATTCCCCATTTCAGGTTTCCTGTACAGTGTATGAGAACACAAGGGCTTGTGAATGTGAGCGTCAGACCACCTCTGTCCATTACTTGGATATTGTTAATGGAGTTTTAGACACTGAACTTTGGATAAAAAGAAAACATCCCTCTAGAACTTTAAAATAGTTTAGCGCTCCATGATGGTCAATCCGCCAGAAGACCTTGTGAGACAACATTTGATCTTCCGGTTAATATGAAGGTAATCGCTCCTCGGGTTAATGGCTGCATTTATAAGGAAATTATGAATTTAGAATTTTCTGCTACTATACTGGAAGAAGCGAGGACGCATTTTTTTGGGGATGGTTTTGGAGAAGGAATTTTGCTGGGTGGTTCTGGTCCCTGACGTGATGGAGTAGGAGGGATAAGAGGGGAGTGTGAGGTGTCTGGGGTGTGTATGTACTTTTCTCTTGATCCTCAGCTAAACATTTCCATCCTTACCGGACAGAGACACCTTTGTTAACCCAGAGGCTGCAAGGTCTCCTTAACGTCTCACCTCTCAGTCTACATCTTCCCAGCCAGAGACAGACATGCCTTGCACGAGGACCTCACAGCTTGTGCTGCTGATTCTTACTGGAATTTTACTCCCGGCTTTCCTTACAGGTAATATGGATAGATGTGTAATGATTCTGACTAACCTAACGCAGGCAACTTCATAGTGCACAGTATAGGTCCAATGTAACTGCCTCTTCGATGGCAACTCTTTAGAAGTTTATTCATTGATATGTAACACATACTGGTAAAGTAACCTTAGGCCAGAGACGTGCTCATAAAGCACTGAGACATGTCCAACATTATGAGCATTATGGACACATTTAGACATGGACATACACCGATGTGTTGTACATCTATGATTTTCTGTAAATAAGTTGATGTAACATTTGCGGCTGGACACAGGGTTGGGTCTGCACAAGGCTCGGACAAGGTTCTCTTTGTATAAGGTAACAGGGCGCCTTTCATCCTGGCACTGGCCATTTGCCCGCTGTGGCTACTAACCTCACACTGACGCCGGTCGCGAGTCTGACCAATGGCCTGTTTTCATGTACCTACCAATGAGTCAACAGCCCACAGCCTATACTGTTAACTGTATGTACGCCAACATTTTCTTTTCGTATGGCTCTGACCTGATTTATGAAACTTGTTAAATAGGAGGGAAAGTCAACTTTCCGAAATAATGTGTTCCTTCCCGTGAGATTATCAGATAGAAGGTATGGCTGACATTGGAGTTTCAGCTAGTGACCTCTGTTATTCCACGCAAGTGGGAGGGCAGTGATGCCACATTCAATTAAAAAACGTAGGAACTCGTTAAGCCTGTTCAATTGTGTCTACAGATGGGTGCTCGATTGATGGCTACTTCAAGTATTGGCGCCGTGACTGTCAATTGATTCCGCTCCAACACAGGCTGTTCAAACAGGTAACAGACATGTCCATAAATCCCAATTGATTTACGGACATGTACGTTGGTCGGGAACGGGTCATCGATCGTGCAACCATCTATACGTGTATGGGCACCTTCATTCTGCTGATCTAGTTCTCATTGCATCTCTATGTACCTTTCCACAATAGTGGTCTAGAATACATTTCAGGCATGTATGTCCTTATTGCCATGACTTGGAGCTGATGGGGGTTATAATTTTTATGGGAAAGATCCAGTTCCTTTCAGAGGATGGGACATAGACTCTCCGGCTTTATTTAGAAGCATATCAACTGTCACAAAGGTGCGTCATGTGATGCCACCGGTTGTCTGAGATGACAGTTAACAGAGTGGCAGCAACTTTTTCTGCAATGTTTTAATTTAAGTTTTGCCTTCAGACATGCATAGGTTATGTGCTACATATATAAGGCATCTCTCCGGTGATAACTGTAACTTGTACTACTTTATGTTGACTTTAAAATGTCTGGTATACTAGATTGTCACATGTGGATCACAATTCCAACTTTACATCTAGGGGTGAGATATTGTTGCCTCCAGCTGCAAAGGATAGAAGAAAATAAAGAATCTGATGGCTAAAACACATGTGCAAACACTATTACCAAAACCTAGCAAAAGTCTTGCTATCCCAGAGGAGCGCTGTTTACCAATCATTGGCACTTTCTTCCCAAAATGTTTATTTAGAAACACAAAGATGAGCAACCAAGCATGTGTCTTTATTGTATTATTAAAGATGAGCTGTGAAGGCAATGGCCCACTAGAGCATTGAAAAAGCCAGTAAGGTCTAGTACTAGATGGTATTACCTGTGGTTGTCCTGTAACGGATTTCTCCTCCGTTATTGGCTTACCGTATGTCTCTGGAGGCAGCCATCTTGTGCATTTTACTTCATAATGAGAAAACCTTCAGTAAGGAGTACGGACAGCAACAGGATAGTTAATCTCTCCCCAAATTTCTAAATAACCTGTTTGAAGTGAATTTTATATTCCCTTCAAACTGGCTAAAAGAGTGGATGGTGCCTTTAGGTTGTAAGTGGGTGAGGTGAGAGAATAAATAGGCATCTACCTAAAAGGCCAAGGTAGGCTTGCCTGATAAATATTTTACTCTAATATATTCTGGGGATGCTAAATTCATATATTAGGAATGAATTGAAATTATTTTGAGAACTAAGCATCTTAAATACACAAACTGGTGCTTTCTGGATGGTAGGCGGTTGTGGAGGCTTTTTGTATACATACAGTGACTGTTACTGCTCGTACAATGAATAGTTTTCTAGATAGCAACACTCAGATTAAAAAGTAATTGAAGTCACCACTCCTGAGGTACGGTGGCCATGGGGTTGGTATCAGACATGTGGTGGTCACCAAGACCAATGTGATTTGTTACAGAAATGGACTTTTGTGAGTTCTGGGCTCAGCACCATTTTCATGCTTCCCACAAGTCAACTTTCCTGTTCCATCAAGTCATTATTGTATTGATTGGCGTAGGATTTGAGTAACTTAAAAGAAATCCAATTTCTGGTTGTTGTCAGTAATATTTGTTAATAATTCTCTCTTGCTGATTAAATGCAGCTACTTGGATTTGAAGGATTGTTGGTTTGTGCATTGCCTTAATATCCACATAAATGCATATGGCCTCTCTCTGTTGTACATGTGCCTATACCAACATCCCTGTTTGAACATGAAAAAGAACAATTTATGGAGAATATGAGAATCCTCATGAAATCATGGTGGATTATAATAAAAAGCGCACCATGTGTGAACAGCCCAGGAGGAAGTATATATTCCATTGTATTACATTAGACACAACATGGGTTTCGCAGGTTCTGCTTCATTAGGGGTGTGGTGCTTTTTTAAGGTCTATATCAGATTAAAATACATTTATATAAGGGCTTGTTTCCATTGTACGCCGGGACCCCTACGCTAAGTGTATATGCTTAGCTGGGGTCCCGACATATCTCACAGACTCAGCCTGCCGGCGGATGGTCTGTTTACACATCCGCCGGTGTAAAGGCTGAACGTACTCGTCTACGTTCAGCCTGACACCGGCGGATCGGCTCAGCGCAATGAAGACAGACCCGTCCGCCGAGCAGGGAAGTCTATCTGTTACGTTGGGACCCCCCGCTAAGCGTGTACGCGTAGCGGAGGGGTCCCAATGCAATGGAAACAAAGCCTAAGTAAAGTGTTTACTAATAATTTCTACAAAATTTGATTTCAAATTCATGCCCACGCTGTCTCCAAAAAGAGTCCAGCAATTTACTCGTATCTTACTCGTAATTGACTCGGTGCTTTGTTTCACACTTTTTTAAATCTTTTATTCCTTATAATTAGAACCATGTGCAAAAGACCAAGCAATGTGCGTGAGATGGAGGAACGGGGACGTTGTTGGGAAATGGCCACAACCTGTGATCAATTTAGTAAAGTAATATATATTGGTTTATCCGTGATTGTATAATTCATTTTTAAATACAGGTACCGATTACTTAAGACTTCTCTTGGTTTATTATTCTTGTTATCCATCAACGAGGTAGAAAATATATTTCATTATATATAGATAAATAAGCACATGAATAAAAATTATTATATTAAATACATTTGATGTGTTTAATGTAATAAATTCATTCTTGTATTCATCTGTATATAAAATTGAGCAACAGCTCTTTATATTTATTACCTCATTAATGGTTTATTGAAATATTAAATTATAAGAAGTCCTGAAGCCCCCCCCCCATACACCTTACAATCTTACCATACAATTTCTGTACAATCCACTTTTTTTCTACCCAAAAATTTTATATGAGGAACTTTTTTCCAATTATCCAAACGTGAATGCTAAAAGAAATGGGAAAGAAATTTGATTTATATTAGGCAGGTACCCAGTGCTTCAACACAATCCAGTGCAGATGTAGGGAGATAAACATCTGCCATTACATACCTAGTGCTGCACATAGTCCCCCTCCATGCTGCACATTTCCACCAGGGGAATCCTGTCCCACCACACAATGCAGTGCTTTGTTCAACGACCTGTCGGCAGGCCTGGCATTGTCATGATGGTGTGAGAGTCTTTGACGTAGACAAACTGACTGAGAAAGATTCTCTTGCCGTCTTTCCTGGATCAGGGATACAATGTGCACTAATGATCTGTCATCTTATAACATGCAACGTTCTTGATGGACTAGAATAAATAGTTTAAAGGCGCCCCGCTAATATAGGAGACCTGGGTCTCCAACATTTAGCTTCTGGACTTTTCACGGTAGCAAAAAATTCCATATATCATAACATAACGTATGGTGTAACACAAAAAACAGTTTATTCACTGTATAGTGTTCGGCAACAATTTCTCAATGCGTTTCGCGCCCTCAGGCGCTTCTTCAGGAGATAGCCAAAACAGATCAAAGTAATCCGCTGCAAAGGCAAAGGAAAATAGTGTGTCGATCAGTTTGGTGTCCAGTCAATACAAGAATTAGTGATGTATAAGTTAAGGGTAAAATGGTATTTACCCCAAGTTTTCCTTTTGAACCGAATAGTCCGAACCGTTGGGGTATAGTCTATTCCGGGGAACGGGGGACCCTCTTCCGGTCCACCTCAATGCATACACAGGTAGTCACCTTTAACCCTGTGATAAGCATAATAAATGTAGTTAAGTCATTGTTACGGATGTGTATGGGGGAGAGGGGGTGTTAGGGTGGTTATTGCCCCTGGAGAGTGAAAAAGTGAAGGAAAAAGTTCTTGATGAACTAAAATAAACAACACTTTTGGTTTTGCTGTGATATTATCACCCTAGGAACATTGTACCCTACAGCAAATCAGAAACATCATTTGTTTTGAATGTTGCACTATAGCAATAATGAAAGAAAATCACCTTGTGTTTGTCCTATATGGAGTGAAACTTTTAATACTACCCTACCAAATTGCTAATAAACAAGCAGCAGCCTCTCTGCTGGGAAGAAGCTTCATGTCCAAGCCAAAGCATAGAAATCAGGAGGGAATAAAAATGTTGATGAGGGGTTTAGCTCGGATGCAGTAGGAAGCTTGTTGGGATGAGTTTCATTATGGCAGAGACCCTGCTGCATATTTACGGCAGAACTGAAGGAGAAGGAGGGGGGGGGGGGAGAACTGACAGCATTGAGAGCGAATAGGCCGTGGTTCATTCCTCTGTGCTGGCTGACAGCTCATGTGGGCTCCGTGTGCCACCTCTGGCATGCGTGCCATAGGTTCGCCATCACTGCTCTATATGTTGCTGTAATCACTGAGCCATAGGTTCGCCATCGCTGCTCTATATGTTGCTGTAATCACTGAGGCACTGGAGGAAATTTCTAAATATGAACACAATATGACAGTCTTGTCTGTGTTATGACCATGTCTGCAGATACTGGGCCTTGTATTCTGTAATTCATTTCATTCTTCCAAGTTATCTAATAGTGGAAAGCCACGGCTAACTCAACTTTATTTTTTTTTGATGTTCCAGGACTGTCCTTTGTTTCAGATATTGCTTCATACCCAACTAAAAGAAACATGTTCATGGGTGAGGACGCCTTTTATTGGTGTGCAAATACTTTTTTGGACTAATTTCTAATGCCAACATTTTATGATCCTGCTGCTTCAGGCATTCACTAATATCGTCCCTTTACTATCATAGGCTGACTTTTAATTTATATTAATGCAGTAGGACTTTACCTGAACAGTCCACCAAAAAAATCCCAACACGTCCAATCCCTGTTTCATCAAGTTTTTGTTATATTTTATTTAACCAATCCTTCAAGGTGGGTGGGAATCATTTGTTGTGATTGATTGTTTGAGAACCCAACGCATAATCAATGCGTGTATGGCTACCTTTAGATAACTTAGGTTATTAGTTACTAAAATCCCGGCCCAATCACTCCTGATTCCCCTAATCCAGTGTCGGCTGAGTGCCCAATCTGTAACCCAAAACTCACTAATTTATCTCAAAGTGCCGACTTGGCAATGTAACCTGATTTACACACACACAACTCTCCTGGTTTCAGTTGTCATTCATAGGGGATCAGTGCAGTTATTGGCTTCTTGTAAATCCTAGGCTGCTGATGGACTACAGACCCCAGCATGCCTTTAGTCTTCTGCTTGTGTCCCATGGCATTCTTATGACAAAGCATAAAAGGCAAAGACTGAAAAGGCCAACTTGCTGTGTAAAGAAACTATAACTGCCTACACTACCCAGCATGCCCTGCTGCCTTTTCTAGCTGTTGTAGAACTACAACTTGACCTGTAACCTGTGAGAGTTCTTCTGCCTTCTCTTATCATTCTGTCTTCTACTCACTCACACACATTATACACACACTCTCTTAAGCTGGGCATACACGTTCCAATTCCTGCACGATCCGATCACTGATCCGATGCCATGCGCGCTCCCGCATCCCTTAGGGATCCCTTAGGACCTGCAGGAATCGGAGGCTGCAACTGACGAGGATTTGGCTAAAATCACCCATCCTGTCGGATCGCACAGTTATCCAAGCGGAAGGGAGATTTTAGCCCGACCCCATTAGTTAATAATAATAGTAATGAGCTGCACATAAAGAGTGCCGTCCGATTCTCGGCACTAGCGGGCGGGCGTGATGACGTCATCCAGCCGCTCCTAGGGCAAAGAATCGCATAAGGAATAGACGGTAAATCGTACTGTCTATTCACAGGTTTACACATTACATACACACACACCTTTTTCTTGGCATACTGGTTGTCCCTCCCTGGACTTCTGGTTGGCTGGCAGTGCTAGTGGAGGGTATGAGGGCTGTGTGCAATTGGAAGAGGGGGAAAGAAAACGGCATTGAGAGCCAATGGGCTGCAGTTCTTTCCTTCATCAGCCTATGTGCTGGCTGACAGGTCAGGCCCCACAGAGAGAGCTCAGAGTGCCACCTCTGGCACCGATGCCATAGGTTTGCCATCACTGCCCTAAACGTTTAATAGAAAGTGAAATCACATCGTCTATTGTAGACACTAGTCTTGTCTACACTTGTTCAGTGTGGAATTTTGTCTCACTGTGAAATAGAAATAAATGCCCCAATAACAACATTGGCGTGTTTGCTTTATGTTCAATGGCAGGGCTGTCAAATCTGTTCCACATCGCAATCATGTCAGGCCCAAGAAAACGTTTTGTTTTTTTTAAACGATAATTGCCCCAGATTTGTCTTTTATTTGACAAGTATAGTGTTAGTTCCACATTTAATATTTTAGCAAAACTTTCCATATGTAAAAGTCCATAGTTCAATAGTTCTATCTGATGAGAAGAAAACTTTGGTTGGCCGGTAACTTTGTCCAAGTTCCTCATTTTGGCACACTGTGTGTTTGAGCTTGACTCATTCTGTGGTGAATACATGTCACTTTGTTGCTCAGCATATTCTGACTTTCTGCAAGTTTGAATTAAAAATAGAAGTCAGTTTTCCAAAACTTTTAGCAATAATGTCCGACTGGAGAAACGAAAAGCATTGCAAATTCATTATATGCAATGCAGCACATTAAACATGGGGTACAATTTCTGTACAATCAACTTTTCTTCTACCAAAACCATGTAATATGAGGACCTTTCTAATCCTTTCAATCACTATGTATTCTATCAGGGAGGACCCGGCACTACATAGCAGTGATATATACCTTCCAATCACTATGTATTGTATCAGGGAGGACTCGGCACTACATATCAGTGATATATACCTTCCAATCACTATGTATTCTATCAGGAAGAACCCGGCACTGCATAGAAGTGATATATACCTTCCAATCACTATGTATTCTATCAGGGAGGACCCGGCACTGCATAGAAGTGATATATGCCTTCCAACCACTATGTATTCTATCAGGGAGAACCCTGCACTACATAGTTGTTGGTCGATCTAAAGGTGTATGGAGGGCTTTAGGTGGGTGCAGTAATGGCAGATGACAGTGGATGAATCTGATGAATCAGCGCTGTAGTTGGGATGATGCGGCCGGTCCAGCTCTGGGGACCTTATCTCTGTATCTAGTATGGCCGCGCTGGCAGGGAAGTGCCAGATTTGGCAGCAGCATGTGGAATGTGTGCGTCTGTGTGTGCTGCATTCACCGTCGCAATGTGAAGACACCGATCTTCTCCTAGTCGTGGGAGTCATGTTAATCGCTGTATACTTCATGAGGCCGCTGGATGCTGAATATATATAAACATCAAATACTCCTGTACATTACTCTGCTGTATGATGTATTCTCTGGTACTATATGTGCTACATACATTACTCACTTTATAAAAAAAGAAGCAACATGAAGGTTATGGTGAGAAGGGATGAAAGGAATCAAAAAGCCCTCAACTCAAGCAGTGCATAGCATAACAAAGCCTTCGTAAAACAGAAGGTATTGACATGGCCCATCCCTTCTCACCATAACCTTCATGGTTGTTCCTCTATGTTCGGCTTCCAACCCCTCCTCCATAGAACCATGGTTTCCATGCACTGATGGGGCTGCTATAGACATGTCACAGACAGATAAAGAGGTTATCTACTGATCAATGGCTATATTTCCGACTTGCTGACTTTGTGAGTTGATAACATGTAATATAGGATAGAACGACCACAGCACACTATATATACTTGTTTCCCTTTTGCAGTTCTTTCTTCCCAGCTGTGTTTACACTTCCTCTGCATAACCTCATTGGACGTCTCCTACTCTGCTGACTGGTATTGGCAGCCGCTTGTTTTTGGGTCTTTATTAACTTCCCATAAATACAGATTTTCATTATAACAATATTGACATTCCCCTGGGCAGTCTACTTGGCATTTTGTAATCTGCGGACAGTGAAGTATTGATCTATTCCGTTTCCAGATATAAGATGTTGCTGGGCAGATTTCTCAAAGAATATCGGCTTAGAGCCAAGAGCCCAGTAAAAGAAATCTGTATAAGAAACTGTTGAATGCAACAACCAGTTATAATGTGTATTAACCTCCCTAGCGCACTGATGAGGTACAGATTTCTGTACCAAGAGCGCACCATAGACTTCAATGGAAAAAAGTTTAATACATTGTAGGCCTGTAATGTTCCAAAGTATGTCCATACAGGAGTCTGGTGACATCCGGAATATAATAACTTGTTCAGATGCTTTGTGAATAACTCACAATATCAGATAATGAAGATTCCAATAATTCGCTGTATCAGGTAAATTAGCACTGCAACCACTAGATGGCGCTGCAGATGTGTCAGGTTACATAGGACAGCATTGTAATACTTCGAATCCAATGTATTACATTCAGTTCTGTCACATCGGGAGAGAGAAGCAAGTAGAGGACTTGGGGACACCGGATCATTTATTCAGGTGAGTATTTTACATAGGGAATCATATTGAATAGTGCTTTCAATGCATAAAGCACTAATCAACATGATTTTAACTCCCACCTGTGCCCCGATGTGACGTCATCACATGGGGGGGGGGGGGCTGATCTGTTCCCCTGCAGCTGCTTCTTCATTAGATCGGAGACACACGGAGCAGTGAGTATGCACTCCTGTGGCTCCGATCTCCGCCTGACGAACCCATCTCGTCCAGTGCAGTTCTTCCAGGTAAGAGCTGGACGAGCTGGGATGGTCAAGAACGGCAGGGGGGTTAAATGTTAAAATAAAGACTAACATCATGAACTTTACCAACAATAGCTTCAGGGAAATCTATTATCAGTTTTACTAGCAGGATTTGTATGAGATGTGCACAATCATGGGAAAAAGAAATGATGCTGCCCCCACCATGCTTCACTATAGGGATGGTTTTGCCTGGTTTCCTCCAAATCTTTCTCTCCTCAGAGCACAGTTCTTCAGGTGCCTTTTGGGGAACTTCAGGTGTGCTGTCATCTGCCTTTTACTAAGGGGTGGCTTCACATCTGGCCACTCTACCATACAGGTCAGATTGGTGGATTGCTGCAGAGATGGTTGTCCTTCTGGAAGGTTCTCCTCTCTCCACAGAGTGACCATCAGGTTCTAGGTCTCCTCCTTGATTAAGGCCATTTTCCCATAATTGCTCAGTTTAGATGGTTGGCCAGCTCTAGGATAGGTTTGTGCTCTGACATGAACAGTTAACTGTGGCACCTTATATAGAACAATGTGTGTCTTTTTTAAACCATGTCCAATCACCTGATTTTACTACAGGTGGACTCCAATTAAGCTGCAGAAACATTGCAAGGATGATCAGGGGAAACAGGATGCACCTGAGCTCAATTTCGAGCTTCATGGAAAAGGCTGTAAATACTTACTTACTTAATTTTTTTTCATCCATTTTTATCCATTTTGGAATAAGGCTGCAACATAACAAAATGTGGGAAAAGTGTTGCGCTGTGAATACTTTCCGGATGCACTGTACATAGTAATTTTTATTTACTGAAACTCCTGTTAACTTTACTTTACAGAGGTTTATCAGGTTACTGTGGTTTTTTCTTCTGGACACTAATGCAGGGAGCATTCTTCCCAATGCAATGATCAATGATCATTAACCTCCTGGGCATTAAGCCTGAAGCAAGTACAGGCACAGTTTGATCTTGGGTCAAACTGCGCCCGTGCTGGGATTGGGCACAATCGCCGGCTCTCTGTGAGCCTGCAGCGCTTCTGCATAGCTGCAGGCTCACAGAAGTTTTCCAACCCAAGTTGGCGGGGGTGGCGCCATAGACCTCCATGTTAACAGAGGCCGCCGCTCCC
>CM070035.1:35606524-35618038 GCA_036250615.1 Ptychadena robeensis
CCCACACACACACACACACACACACCGCCCGCGTCTATTTAACACCGGCGGCGTGTAGAGAGCCGGGAGGATAGTGGGGAATCCCGCGACTGTCGGGATGCGCAGGGCGGATGTTTTGCCAAAAAATTGGGGGAGAATCGTCCCGTGTATGTTAATGCATGTGTATTATATTTATAGGCTGTATAAATAAATAAAGTGTATGTAAACTTTTGCTAGTCAGTGGGGATACATATACTGGTCATATACTATTTAACGGCCATATATTACTCATACCTATCTCCCGATTTGTGGTATGATCCTAATTTTTTATTTTACACAGTAGGTTATCCGCAAGCAGCAGCACCCACAGTGTGGCAGGATCCTCCAGAACTTCCTTCAGGAGCAGAACCTATAGAGACAACACCATCTGTGCGCTTCTCTGATGTCACTGGGGTTCCCCCCGACGCCTCTGAGCCAGACCCCACATTTGAGGATCCTCTAGGAAACAGCGATGGTATGCGTCATTATTACATTTTGCGTATATATATATTTGAATAGACAAAGAAAGAGCCGTCTGTAATGCCCAGAGCATCCAGAGATCTTCCCTCATCTCCCATAGTACACTAAGAATAAATAAAACCATTGGTTGATACAAGTGACAACAGCTTTTATAAAGTGTTCCTATAAGATTGTATAGAGATTTGTTAATGTGTTTTGGTAATGGTCTCCATACACCTGTCAGATTTCCTTCAGATCTTATTTCATGGTTTTGGTAAAACAAAAGAAGAAGGACTTTCTAAAGCTGGCCACACACGGCTCGATGAAGTAACAGATTAGAGGAACATCGGGCGGCATGCAGGCTCATGGCTCCCGATTCTCCACTAATCTGTTACTTCATCTGAGCCATCCACGGTTCCTTCGAGCAGGATCCATTGAGGTTTCCAACATGTTGGAAAACCTTGGTCGAAGTCCATTGCATTGAATAGGGGACAGTGCTATCCCCTATTTAATGTAATGGATGACAGCTAAGTCGGAGACACACAGCAGCTGTGTCTTCAGCTCTGTATGAAGGGGGCGTGGCCAACACGGACCCAGCCAGCTCTACAAGAAGAGAGAAGGGTCCGTGCTGTGTGTCTCCGGCTCAGCTGTCATCCATTACATTGAATAGGGGACAGTGCTGCCAGCCAGCTGGCAGTACAGTAATTGATGTTCCCATGTGGTGCACATTGATTACTGTGACGTCACCACGCTGTAATTAATCGCCGCTTGATTGCACGGGAATCTACCCGTGTGTGGCCAGCTTAAACCATCTAGTCTACCTGTGTTCAATCGCAGAGGACCCGGCCCTACATAGTTGTTGGTAGAGCTAAAGGATATCTGACAGAGAGATCTAAAGATGTATGGCCGGCTTAACTATGAAGCCTGAGATATTTACTGCGACTTCTGCAGATCTCTTAAGCTAGCCATACACGTGTCGGATTCCATGGCCAATTGATCACTCACCCAATTGATTCTGGCGATCTCAGCGGGAATGGGAGCTGCGATCAATCAGCCAATTAAGAGTATCCGATCGCTGCACACCACCTTGTCCGAGTGATCGCGTCCAATTGATCGGGGGCTCAGAATTGGATCCGACAGAGAACCAACATGTTGGACAAGGTGGTATGCAGCGATCGGATACTCTTAATTGGCTGATTGATCACAGCTCCCATTCCCGCTGAGATCGCCGGAATCAATTGGGTGAGTGATCAATTGGCCATGGAATCCTACACGTGTATGGCTAGCTTTACTAACAGAAGAACTTCTACAAAGTAACTAAAAAGTACTTTACTTTAAAAGTCCCATATAACCCAGGAAGATTAAAAAACAAGTAACATATTTAAAAAAAACGAATTGTTCAAAACATTATTGGTAGTAATGATGAAAATCAACCTCTTAGCCAGTGGTTCTGAAACTTTTTAGATCCGGGACCCCAGAAGTGATATCTCAAGGTGCCACTTTCTGTATTTGAAACACAAAAATACTGTTCTTTAGTGTCACTTCCGCAATCTAAATACCAGACGTTACACTCTGGGATGTCACTCCCAGCAGGATCAGCCATGTGTAATGTCCCCTCCCTTCTATTTTACCAATTGTGCAAATGATGTGCATTTTTCCCAGATTCTTGAAATCGTGCGGATCTAGCATGGAGAGGACGTTATCCTGGTACATGGAGCACGAAAGAACCAAGATCGGCATACTGGAAGTGATGTCACTGACATCACTTCCTGTATGTCCCCCGTTTTTTTTCCCCAAAGGTGACAGCTATGATGGGGCGTTACTCTGCCTCTCAACTCCCCAACCCATTTGTGGGCATCAGCGGAGTGAAATCGCCGACCCCTGTTAAATGGTCATTCAAGAGAGTCCCGACCCACAGGTTGAGAACCACTGATCTAAACAGTAACCAATAAATGTAATGATAAAGTGTCCTATGCCATGTATATTGTTACTTATAAATCTTACTCAGCAGAGACAGCAATGATGTAAACCAGATAGATCTCATATCTTCTCCCACATAACGAGCCACAATCGCAGATGACCACATGGGACGACAGATCCCTGTCGCCCCAAAGCTCGGTCGGCCAGAGAACAGACATGTCGGTAAATCTCTGGCCGATGCCATTAGTTGAAATAGGGACCGGCGTCCCCGTTCATACTAATGGCCGGCACACAAACGATCACCTGAGCGACTGATTGTAGCGTCTCCGCTCGTTACGTGTGTGGGGACCTTTAGAAACACAGACCTTTTGGATAGAGTTTATCCCAATTTCTCTAATCTACATTCGATAGTCCTGCACAGGCGGGGACACAAATTGTATAGACAGAGGAGGATGAAAATGTGAGACGATAAAAATCCCGCTATGCTCCTGGTTTGTAATATTCAACCTTTGATGCAGCGCCTTCACCTCTTGCCCAACTGGCCTACAGAATGCTTCTACTTTCCTTCCAGTGTTAATGGTCCCAGAAGGAAATGGAGAAGTCTGCGGTCTGACTTTATATAAATTACATATTCTGTATCTGATTATGTAAAAGGATTCTCTTCAAAGCTTGTCCATCTTATCTGGACTGTTGTCGATAAAAGCAGGGTACACACATGTAGATATGGGCCTGGTCGATGGCCGTTTGAGCTTTTTGTGCGCTCACGGCCATCTGGCTCATATAATATGCCGCTATCGCTGTTTTCGAGCGGGACCAATCTAACCCACTCAAAAACAGCCATATCTGACATGACCGTAAATACGGCCGATGTCCATTGCTTTGCCTAGAGACCACGGGCAAAGCATTGGCTCAGCTGGGAAGAGCAGAGATGTCTCTCCGGCTCCTCCGATATCTGACAGGTTACTGCATAGGTTGCTGCAGGGAACATTATATATTTAATATATTTGAGCACAATCAAGCGCCGTTCGCATTCACAGCACTCGATTGTATAAAATAAATAGAGCCATCCAGACTTTTTTTTTTTTTTAGAGTGCGATGGATTGCACAGCTCGGTCAAAGATGGAACCACTATTTTGAATGGCGGCCGAGGGTCTCCATCCAAAGTTCAGGTTGGGATCAATGCTACAGCGCTATAAGCTTCCTCCTTATAAATCTGCAGCATTTCTGCGTCATCGTTCCCATCTAATACTTTTAATGGGGACTGCCCCCCCTCGATCATATGGGCATGAAGCTGTGTACTCCTTGCATAATTGTATGAAGATCAAAGTTATCTTGTTTGTTGTCCAATAGAAATCATTCAATTTAAATTTAGAATGCAAATTGTAAACGGAGCCAAATCAAGTAGCTCCTGTGCTGGACTGGCTCCATTTCAGTCCGCATGCTTATATTTGAATATAAATTTTTTCAGCGTCTCAATCATCTCTATAGTCCAGTTTAAAAGCAGAAATAAAACAAGGCAGTTATAACCTGAAAAGCTCATACTTTTATGTACAAAATATTACATTACGTTTTGTGATCCCTCCTGCAGGTTCCCTGGGTCCCGGTGCTGTCGCTGCCATTGTTCTGGCCGCCCTCCTTGGCGCCTCTGTCCTCATCGCCCTGATTGTGATCACACTCCGAAAGTTCTCTGCTGCTTAAAATCAAAACAAATGACATCTACTTTTCATGGGCAAGCTGCGCTTGTGAGATATGTGATCAGAAAATCGGCCCATTCCTCCCCACAAAATGGCTTGCTTGCTGTACTGCAAGAATGTGTGCTGGCTTCACTAAACCCGAATATTATAGACGTGGGTCTTGTAGGAAATCAAAAGCGAACCTCTGTACCAGAAAATGGCAAGACTCCCATTATGTAATGTAAACATTATACTGTAAAATTATTTAAAAAGACGAGTCCGTGTTCAATAAAATATGACAATAAAGTATGCCAACACTCTTTTGGAAATGACTCAAGTGTAAGATGAGATTGATAAAGGATGTGAATGGAAGACGTAAGGCAGATCTGTCATTAAGACCATTGCATGAGACATCTGCCCCTCAGTGTACCAGAAAAACTAGACTTGTGCTCCCCTATAAAGGAACCACACATAAACCAACATGTGATGTGATGACAAGAGCTTATTACAGCCATAATATGTTCAATTACCTGCCTGACCAGCAGTCAAGGCTGCGTAGACCTTCTAAGCTACATTAGATGAGAGCTACAAGATTTGCTTTGTGCCCCCCACCCCCATTTGTAGTGTGTTACACACTAGGTGCCCAACTTGCGGCCCTTTGGGCAATCTTCAGTGGCCCTCCTCAGTCCTCTCATTGCGGCCCCTAAAACCTTACTGTTCATGCATAGGGCATAGGAACTCATATTGCATCACATAACCTCTGAATCAAAATGTGCATCACCATACTACAGTGTTACCCAATGCTTGAAATATCATTCAATACAAGTTTTGTTATTTAAAAATGTAAAATATTGTCTTTTAGCGCTGCCTGTTGTCATTTCCACATTAAAAAATGCTTCTACAAGTCAGTGTAGATTGAAAATGTTATGTGCGGCCTTTAAGTGATGCAGAGGGTGCGCACTTGTGGCCTTCCATAGCAAATTAGTTGCCCACCACTGTGTTATACAGTATTAGGTTTTAGACTCTATCTACACTGCATGAGACAAGGCCATCTTAGCCAAAATGTATTTTTTTAACTGGCTAGTAGGGTAGGTGCTCATTTGACATCCTTGAAGGCAGGGCTGGAGTATGTATGCGCATAGCTGGTCCACCTTATCCCCAATTGGAGTGTGGGGGCAGTGTGTGTGTGGAGAGGAAGTAGGAGCAGCAGCAGAGTGTTTCTCCTTTTCTTCTTCGCCAATAGCACCCCGCCCCCCCGATCGATAGTTTTGCTACCACCCCTATCCTAGCAGCACGATCAGCAATGGGGCAGGGGGTTGTCGAGATTGGAGGGGGAAGGAGAGGAAGAAGAAGCAGCAGCGTTTTCCTCCTTTTCTTCTCCAATAGGACCCCCCTCAACAGGGGGCCCTAGGCAAGAACTTGCTTAGGGCCCCCCAGAGGCTAGAAACGCCCTTTTTGATGGTAGTCTCATTTAGAAGCCTGTAAATTGCCAGTTCGGGCTTTCCTAAATATATATAACAATTGGGGTCAGCTGAGGGGTCTCCTGGAAGAATAAATAGGCCCAGCATAGCAAGCCGTGTCTAAGAGCTTAGACACTTTCTTGTGATGTTTGAGAATGCAAATATTAAAAATACTGTTATGGTATATATTTTTTTGTATTAACCCTTATGTTGCTGCAGCATTTGCTCACATAATGTAACAGGTAGCTGTTGTTCTTCGATAAACTAATTAGATTTTTTTCAGGGTTCATCAAAGAGATGATGAACACTTTAGACAGGCTTGATATGTCTTTCATATTTCAGCTTCTTCTCCTGTGTGCAGCAAGTTGTATTCATTATAAAAATTTTATGTATAAACCCTTCTCTATCCTGCCTGTGTATATATATTTTGGTGTGTTGGGTTGATTTGCCTGTCAGCTTGTGCGGTGCTGATGAAATGCCATGTCAATCCCTGTGATCACCTGAACACCAGTAACACAAGTTTGTAGATAATATACATATATTTATATAGAATATTTGCATCGCGTCACAGACACACCGCTCTTCTTCCCCAGCCCAACCCCCAATGCATGCTGCACCCCGTCCATTGCCATGGGGTCACTGCCGCGTCCGGCTTCCCATCTTCCGCCGGTCTTTGTTCTGGCTGCCATCGTCGGATTTGTGCACCCGGAAGCATTCCTTTAGGTTCTGTGTCCTGATGTCTTTGTTTAGGATATCCTCGGCCACCGAGCTGGGGAACCAGCCCCTTTCTTGGTCATGCAAGCGCTCTCCGTAAACCCAACCTGCAGGACAGCAAGGAGGACAAAATGAGCAATGTATTGGTGCTTTAATAAAGCTCAATTGGGAAACAAACTATGTTTAGCTCATTTCTTTATTTTCTGTACATTCCGAGAAAAAGAACAATGTTTTTGACAGTCTAGTAGTGATGAGCGGCATAGGCAATATTTTGTGAATAATTCTACTACTATTCGATTTTCATGAATTACCTTCAAAATGAATGGTCACGAAAACAAAATCACAATGCATGGCCATAAGCTTCCCAATGGAAAATATCCGCCAACATAATTGCAAAATTTGTGAATTCTCGAATAGCCGATATTTGTTGAATATATTCACAATTCAAATATTCGAGCTCAACACTACAGTCTGAACTAGGGGTGGGCAAACTTTTTAACCCATGGGCCGCAATGGATTTTTTTATTTGACAGAGGAGCTGGACAATGAACCTGTAAAGCTAGCCATACACGTGTCGGATTCCATGTCCAATCGATTCATCATCCGATCGATTCCGGCGATTCTGCCGGGAATCGCAGGTGTGATCAATCGGCCAATTAAGAGTATCCATCGCTGCATACCACCTTGTCCAACGGATTCCGGCACGATTCCGGGACGATTCCGTGTCCGATTCCACCTCCGATTCCACCTCACAAATGGCAACTCCCCCTGATCTGTGCAGAATCGGATCAAAAAGACCAACATGTTGGTTCTCTGACGGATCAGATTCTGGGCCCCCGAACGATCGGACGTGATCGGACGGACAAGGTGGGCTGCACACGATTCCGGCACGATCGATTCACGTGCAATCGATCGGCCCGGAATCCGACCCGTGTATGGGGGCCTTAAGGGCTGTCTGGTTTCACATCCTCCCAGTCTGGGTGGAAAATTTAAAAATGGATTTAAAAAAGTAATAATCATACGGATTACCAGGGAGGTTAAAAAAGAAAAAATATATAAGAAAAAAACTATGGCCTCTAGCAGGAGACATCTATGGTGCCTTGACACCAAGATCACAAAAGGCTGGATTAAAATACTAAAGGGGCCGGATATGTTAGTTTGCCCACGCCCATCCCATAATCCAGGGGCTATAAACAGCTTTTGGTCAAACTCAGGCCCCTGGAACAAATCTGACCCACAATCCAAATCTATTTGGCCTATATTTGGTATATACACATTAGCAGACACCAGAGCCGCTGAAGTTATGCTCATCTTACTGCTGTCCCAGGTTTGAAAATGCAAATGCTGTTTTAGATTTCTAGAGGTATATTTTGACCCTAAAGATGGGCTTACATGGGTCGATTGTTTTGAATTGATTCGAGCACAATCGTCGGGGTGATGGGTTGTTCTTAAATCAATTGTGGCCACCCTTAGATCAATCAATCCCACTTGAAGAAAGCTCGATTGAACAGGATACCCATTTGACTGCCATTACTTTGGATGGGGACTGATGGTTCATATCTATGCAGTACAGCAATACTCTGTGATGCAATAAGACTGCCCATTTATGAATCCAGAAATAACGTATATATTATATGAAAAAAGGGAGACAAGGGAGTTTGAATACACTATGGATTGAAGGTGTGTTAAGTGCCTTTGGAAAACACAGTTATTTCTTAATGTGCTGGGCCATAAGGACGTGGTTTTGTTCTTGTATGTTGGGCCATTGCCTAAAGAAACAGAAACCCTGACATCAGAATTGTTTTACATGTATATGAACTACTTTCTTTACATTATACAACTATTGGAAAGCCAATCTTAAAAAGGTCATTTCTTTCTATAAAAATCATGTTATCACGGATACAGGACACAGTGCGTCTAGATCAAAGGACTGCTTTCTTAAATTATAACTACAAGTTTGGAGTTCAAGTGATACAGTATATTGGCTAACTGAACTGAGATATGAATTTTATGGGACGGGTATCACAAGTGGATCAGGGAATGCTTCAATTCTCTGTATTTTTACCATATTTCTCTGGCTTCATTGTCAGAAGATTCTCTGTAATGGTCGTCTTCACAAACAGCAGTCAGTTTATTTCTATGTACAAGAACCAGGTTCACAAGAAACCTAAATACTAGAATGCTTTATGTATTATGTAATGATGGCGAATTTAGATTAGTTTGTGGCGCTGGTACCAGGCGCTCCTAGTAGTAGTATTGAAAGTCTCTTGGTGCTGCATGTAAAATCATCGCCCTCCTGAGCTTAGGGAAACCCACTGCCTTTAATCTGTGCTGCAGCGCCAAAGCCATGAGAAGTGTCATCCCTACGAGTAAATTAATGTAATCTACAGAAACTCTATTGCTTACAGCTGAACCTCAGCCAAGTAGCCAATACAGAGTTTAAGTTGGAAATGTCTGAACTGTGAGCCTGCTGTTAATACTAGCAAATGAGCTCAAAGCCCTGGTTGCCAGGGTGGGCATTGTTCCTATTAAATAGCCCATTACTTACGGTAATAGCGGGGTTACAGCTTTTGGCATTCATTATACTAAGTCCTAGTTTCCACTGTGTATATGGCTATGCATCCAAATGTTCGCAGGGTTTTTTTTTACGTTAAAGGGTAAAAGACAATAGAGCCTTATTGCAAAAAGGGGTCCGAAAAGCAGCTGCATACGCTCAATGACACGTCTACTCATATACTTATAACTGTGTCGAGCACGTGTGTGAAGAGACACAACTCTGGGAGGATGTCCATTAAATAGCATTGGGCGCATTAAAATGCTGGAGTTTTGAGCACCCCTAGACAAAGGATTTGTGATACTCTGCTAATACCAGACAACACAGATCCTTAAATAGCACGGCAGCAGCAGTAAACATGATAATATTATAAATAACATTAAAGTAAATGTCTTAGTTATCAATTTAGATCCAACACACTGCTCACTCTGCTCTCAACTCCTGTCAGTATGCTATGTGCATGCAACAGGGCCTAGTACTATTCTGGACTCCCAGTGCTACTGTAACGCCAATGTTAAAAAAAAGTTCAGTTGTATTGAAAATAATTATAAGAACTGGCAGGTTTTTTTTTTTTTGTCTGCTAGGAGTTTAGCTGTAGCTCTGTCTGAAAGTAATCTACAAAGTTGAATGGAGACAAAATGCCATTGGTGCCATCTTTATACAATTACTATTTTGGTGCCAGCAGAGTTGATCGGCTCTTATATAAAATCTAGAGATTGAAACGTAATATAGGATTGCATCTCTGTATTTCTGATGTTATTTCAGGATCGGCACCATTAAGCAGGTCCACTATCAGACATACTGGTGTCCCATCTGCTTCGTGTGCAGTGCTATGTCTGACCACAAGAGGGAGATATTTACCATCAAAGCCCATTGGTAATACATAAAGGCGCCTTGGACAGTCTCAGTGACCTGGATTCAGATGAACAAACCATCCCAGGCAATTGTTTGCCGACCAAAATAAATTCCTCTTTGATTAAAAAGAAGATTTAACATCATTTTGACTGAAGCCTGAGAAAAAACTATTAAAGGTTACAAAGTACCCATCTACCCTGTCTCTTCAGCTACTTTATGTACATTTCTTGCATAGTACCATTCACCAGTTTATTGATCACTTGCATTCAATACCCTCTAATGAGTGTAGTTTAGTCCTAGCACAACATTTTAGCTATGCAGGGAGATATTGAATTGGGAGCAGGTTAAATTAAATCTGCTTCACTTTCATAGAGAAATGACAAAAATGCATTTCTGGAAGCGGCCTATTTCCATATCCAAATAATAGGTGTGCAGATGAAATCTGTCAGTGTGTCATAAATAGTTATTCCCTGTCATTTGTTCTGAAATTTCATCCCGTTACTGTGACACATATATTCTGCTCCTGGATTCTGTCAGCCTCTTATTAGGCAGCCAAGACTGGAAGCATCCCTGGGGAGCCCTGCCTGTATCTAGCAGAATACATACCGTCATCTGCCTTGTCTAGGACATTGAGCAGGTCTGCCAGGTCCAGAGACAGCTCGTCCGGCTCCTGGGCAATGTATGGGTGGACGCACTGAACCTGTGGGCAGTCTGAGAAGTAAGAAACAAACATGAGTTATACTGAGATCTGGAGGATTGGAAGCACACACAACATTTCAATGGATAAGATACACATTTATAAAGAGGGGAACCCATTGACTCCGCTAGTAAGGTCACAGCAGCGCAGTATCCTTCCCCACTGAAAATCCAGGAGAAATGAAATGTATACCTTCCATTGCTGGCCACCTGAGGTTGTGAACAATGTGATCCCAACATTTATGGAGTACATTGTCTATACATATTCCCATATTACGTGAGTAACACCACATTATGCTTCAGGAAGAACTTTAAGGGATTATTCAAATATACGGCCAAAGACAGGTCTATACGCATTTTCTAAAAACTGCGTGTTTGAATAAAAAAAATATTGCCCATCTTGAACTCAATAAGCGTATTCTAGCTATCCCAATATCTTTCTGAAAAAGTAGAATTTGAGGCCAAAATTAAACAAAACTTTTCTGTTACCAAGAGCAAAGTCTTTTTTTCAAAACAGACAAGGATATATCATTAAGTAGCAGATCTATAATCAGCGGAGCTTCATACAACGATCATCATACATTACATGGGCCAGGTATGTGTACACACCTCTTAATTGCTGAACTTGGTGATTTATTTAGACCCATTCCTACAATGACAATCAAACACCAAGCCATGCAGTCTGCATTTACAAACATTTGTGGGGGATTGGGTCAAACCTAAATCTTAAGTTGATTTAAGTGTGGTACATTCATAGGATGCCACCAATGCAACAGGGTTGTTCATGAAAACTGTCGTACTATTGCAAAGTTCAAGCATGTAGGAACAAGAGAAATGTAAAGCAAGTGTTGAGGTCCACAGTATGTAAAAGTTACCAATGACCGTTAACAGAATGGATTTTAATGGCCAAGCAGTAGCACAATGCCAAGTGCCGAATAGAGTGGTGTACAGAATGCCCTCGCTAGACTGTGTAAATGAGTCCTCAGTGACAAATCCTAATTTTAAGCTTTCATTTTGTGAGAACAGTTTGAGGAAGATAATGTTCTTCTTCATCATGAAATAACTAATGTCTGACTTCAGAAATAATCTTCTAGATGAATGGGCAAAACTTTCACATATCTAAAAATCTTTTCAAAACCCTCCCCAAAAAATTGGATCGGGAAGG
>CM070035.1:35627641-35640997 GCA_036250615.1 Ptychadena robeensis
GTGATCGTTCTTGGGTCTCGGGGAAGTGGGGTGGAAGGGCGGCAGCTGGGTATCTCCTTAACAGCAACCCCCCAGTGACCTCTCTCGGGTCAGGCAGGGGATGGAGGGGCGGCAGAGGGAGTGCTCGTCCTGGGCAATATTGCTAGGACCGCCCGCCCCTATCCATCTTTGTACTGTAAGCCTGGGCACCCAAAAGCAGGGTGCAGACGGCTCGATATTGGAGCTGTCCGATGTTCCCTGCAGCAGCGGGATGATATCATCACACTGCTGTCAGATATCGGCGGAGCCGGGAAGACAGCTCTGTTGTCTCTCCCAGCTCAGCCGATGCTTTGTCTGGAGACCCGCGGTTTCCATGCAAAGCAACAGACATTGACCGTATTTAACAGTCATGTCCGATATGGCTGTTATCGATCAGGATTGATTAGTCCTGCTGGAAAACAAGGATTGCTGCATATTATATGGGCCAGATAGATGGCTGTGAGCGTGCATGGCGTTCGAAGCGGCCATTGACCTGGCCCATATCTATATGTGTGTACCCTGCTTAAGACTAAGCAAGACATCAAGGCTTTAGTTACTATTGTGCTGCAGTGCTGTCATCTGCCCTTGGTGAAGTCTAGGTACTTATTTTGAATAGTAACCCATTTATGGAATGGCTCCATGCAGGTGACAGGAACACTTTAAATGGTAAGCGCATGGAGCCTGACCGAGGAGCTCCTCCTGGCAGAAACATGAGACTAGCGGGTTGTCTGCATTCCTCCAGAGCTCTCATTTTTACACCAGTATTCCACAGCACTGCATGTTTATTCTAAACACAGCGCGGCATATTGCACATTGAACTTGTTCTTATGTCTGTTTACAGAGAACAACGCTCCATTTATTCAGCACCAATCTGCTCAATTTGGATGTTCTAAAAAGAGGTATCTGACAGCACTGCGAATGAGCTCCGGGATGCAGGTTTACTTGGGAGGGCTCTCTGCGGCTTGTAAATGACTATGCAGCAAGACAGAGGCCACATCGTTTAAACATGGGTTATGTACATCCAAAAGGTGCAACTGTAAACACCAGTCTATTAAATGAGACTGTGTTCAATTCAGATTCATGTATTTCTACAGATGTATAAATATAATTATATTATTTTTACAGAGTAACCATAACTGAACTTATTTACAGTGCATATTTATAAAGCCCACCATAGTATAATGAAAAGAGAAGTGGCGCATTTGCCAATATTGACAGGCTTTATATTTATTCTCTGGGGAAATGGAAGAAGGAACCTGACCTTTGCCTGTGCCCTTCATCTTCCTTTTATATAGAAAGGACACAATGTATATCTACCTTCCAGGCCAACTCTAGCTCATTATCAATTGCAAGATCATAGGAGAGTAGTAACCTCTGTCTTGCAGTCATTTGCCCTTTTTAGGGGAGACTGAAAAGAGAAATCTGCATCATCCTAAAACAAGGACATAGAAGCAAACAACTTATAGACAGGTTCCATGACTGTGAAATACAGAAATAGGTAGCAAGGATGATTGATGGAAGGATTGACCTTTTCCTACTTCACCCAATACTTCAAAAAGATGGTGAAGATCATCACAGATAAACAATCAAAGTGATATCCTTGCAGGCAAAGAGCAGCTAATCTTTAGGTCTACTACTAGACCTGTGTCTGGGCCCATCATTAAGCTGGCCATACACCTTTAGATCTCTCTGTCAGATATCCTTTAGATCTACCAACAACTATGTAGTGCCAGGTCCTCTGCATTTGAACACAGGTAGACTTGATGGTTTAGAAAGTCCCTCATATTACATGGTTTTGGTAAAACAAAAAGGAGATTGAAAGGAAATCTGACAGAGAAATCTAAATGTATATGGGGACCCTTAAACATTATACTTAAGATCCTTTCTATTTTGTGAATGTGTAACCTCCTGTCACATGAATCTGGACTGTGGACCCTCTGCTGCTTATTTAGGTCATGTTTGCTGAGCTACATTTTCCTTTAATTGTAAAAACTAACAAACAGTCAAGCTCTAGGGTCCAGGTGCCCAACCTGCGGCCCTTTGGGCATTTAATGGCGCCCCCCCTCAGTCCTCCACTTGCACCCCCCAAAACCTAACTGTAATTGCATAGGAACTCATTTGTGCAGTGCTCCCCTGCAGACAGGTCCTCTCCAAGAATGTCATTAGCTGGCCACACACCTTTAGATCCGTCTGTCAGATATCCTTTAGATCTACCAACAACTATGTAGTATAGGGTCCTCTGCGATTGAACACAGGTAGACTTGATGGCTTAGAAAGTCCCTCATATTACATGGTTTTGGTAAAACAAAAGGAGATCTAACGGAAATCTGACAGAGAAATCAATAGGTGTATGGGTGGCCACACACGGGTAGATTCCCGTGCAATCGACCGGCGATCAATTACAGTGTGGTGACGTCACCACACTGTAATTGATCACAGGTCAATCGTACAGTAATCAATGTGCACCACATGGGCACATCAATTACTGGACGATGGAGACCCGGTCCCTGGCTGGCAGCGCTGTACCTGAGCCGGAGACACGCACAGGCACTGACCCAGCCAGCCCCCCTCCCTCCTCTCTATAGGCAGCTTCTCTGGATCCGTGTTGGCCACGCCCCCTTAACACAGGCAGAGCCGAAGCCTGTCACAGCCTGTGTTTACCTTCTCCGTCTTCGTTGTTTACACCGGCTCCAGCTGTCATCCATTGCATTGAATGGGGATAGCGGGTTCCCTATTCAATGCAATGGATTTCGACCAAGGTTTTCCAACATGTTGGAAACCTGTTGGTAGACGTTTTTTCGAGCACAATCCATTGAGCCTGCTCGAAAGGGACAGTGGATGGCTCAGATGAAGTGACAGAGGAGAGGAGAATCGGGAGCCGTGAGCACGCACGCCACCCGATGTTCCTCTAATCTGTTACTCTATCGAGCCATGTGTGGCTAGCTTTAGAGTGGGAAGAGGAGGAGGGGTACACTTACGTGATAGGCATACAAAAATTGCTTCTCCTTTTATCTAGTGTTGGTGGGGGATCAGCAGACAGGTGAGTGCCTATGCGCCTACTATTCCACCAATGAACGAGGGATGATTGTATAATATATATTGCGGCACATACCCTTTGAATCAAAGGTTATGTGTCCCATAGATACCATCAGAGGCTTTGATGATATATATGGGGCACATAATCTATGACAATATGGCACAAATGTATGGTATATGGCACAAAATGTGCATTACCATACTAAAGTCTTCCCCAATGCTTGAAGTATCATTTAAAATAAGTTTTATTTTAAAACATTAAAAATAATGTATTCTAGCTATGCATGCTGTAAGTTTTCATAAAAAAATGCTTCAGTATAAAAAAGTCAGTATAGGTTACAAATGTTATGTGCGGTCCTTTAGTGATCACGAGGGCCGCACTTGTGGCCCTCCATATCAACTCAGTTGGCCACCACTGATCTAGGGTCACCACCTTCCATAAAAAACATGCTGTATTCTAAACACGAAACTAAACCATAGAATCAATCCACAAAAATATAAGACTTCCCAGGCAACTGTGTAAATAGTTTGGTACCACTTTTTATGCAACCATGTAACAACAATGTAAAGCTAGCCATACACGTGTAGGATTCCATGGCCAATTGATCACTCACCCAATTGATTCCGGCGATCTCAGCGGGAATGGGAGCTGCGATCAATCTGCCAATTAAGAGTATCTGATCGCTGCACACCACCTTGTCCAAGTGATCACGTCCAATTGATCGGGGGCTCAGAATTGGCTCAGAATTGGATCCGACAGAGAACCAACATGTTGGTTCTCTGTCGGATCCAATTCTGAGCCCCCGATCAATTGGACGTGATCACTTGGACAAGGTGGTGTGCAGCGATCGGATACTCTTAATTGGCAGATTGATCGCAGCTCCCATTCCCGCTGAGATCGCCGGAATCAATTGGGTGAGTGATCAATTGGCCATGGAATCCTACACGTGTATGGCTAGCTTAAGACATTTCTTATAATTCAGTGACGCGTTTGTTATTGTCACATTATGGCAGACAGACACAGGTAAGCAATGGTCAATAGTTTATACATAACTTACCTGTACCAGGAGTTTCAAGCGCGTGATCCTCTGAAATGGCAGGATGAGGAAAGAGGAGAATGGAAGACCTTTGCAAATAGGATTGGTCTCCAAATGTGCCACTGCTTCCCGAAATTCTGTCCTTTCCTGACTGGCCAAGAGAAACACAAACACAGAGATTAGATGGCTATACAGAATGGTAGATGGAGAGGCTGTAATGATGCATGATTTTATTCTGTAACCTGGTGAAACACTCATATCCATACTAACCAACACAATACAAATGGAGACTCTATAAATAAACCTGATAGAGTGAACACAACGACCCAACAACAAAACCATGGTGGATAGCATGTGATTGGAGTAAATGTTGGTGGAAGCAACTTGCTGAAAGTCCACAAAGGTCTACCAAGGTTGAAAATAAGGACAACATTCCATCAGCTGTGGTGCTCCAAAACTTTAAGCAGATGTGTTTCTTCAATATTTGTATTTTTATTGAGAAATGTTTCATAAACATTAACAACAACAATAATAGTAACAAACACTAAATATATATACATTTATAAAAGAAAAGTGAGAGAGGAAAAAAAAGAGCAAGCAAAGGATTCAGAAAGTTCTCTTCAGAATGAACCAATCCCATTAGAAATAATTCAGTACAAAATCTAATGAATGGAGTAGTCATTCATTGAAGAGCTAGAAAAAAGAGTTATAGGCGAAGAAGCAGAAAAAAGCCAAAAAAAAGGAGTCCTTTAATGTGTGAATGTCATTTTTGCAACATGTTGATGTTGACCACCCTTCAACTTGATTCATGGCCAGTTTATCAGGATAGGTTTAAAGGTTTTGTTGTGCTGGGATGAGGAAAAGATGTCCCAGATCTGCGTCAATATTATCCCAGATTTTGTGTCAGTATGGGTCTCTATCTATAAGGATGTTTGGAGGCTTCTGTCTGCTGCATCTTAGCAATGCAGTCTGCATATTTCTTTTTTTTTTGGGGGGGGGGGGTTGTCCTCCTCTTGCTGGGCATGCAGACATACCCAAAACACTACAACTGCTTCTGTTTTAGACTTTTATGAGCCCTACTTACCCTGTTTTCCCCATGATAAGCCATCCCCATCAAATAAGCCACCCCCCCCCATTTTTGCCCAAAACTTTAAAATAAGCCATCCCCCGCAAAAAAAAAGACACCCACCGATACCTGCCCGAATTTCCCATTTGGGTGGTACAATGGGTAACTGTGTGACTCCTTCAGGGCTGGCTGCAGTGCAGAGCAGGAAGTGACTACAAAGGCCTATGCACGCGCCAAGGAGGTCAAGCAAGCTGCTGATCCCTGCCGTAACAGTCTGTTACCTTGCCATACCGGTAGAACCCAAAAAAAGTGAGTCAGTGAAGGGGAAGGGGCATGATTGCCACAGAGTGATCAAAGGGGACAATGAATGGCACAGTGATCAGAATAAGACATCCCCCTGAAAATAAGACCTAGGGCATATTTTGGCATTTAAAAAAATATAGTTTTGTCTTATCATCGGGGAAACTATATATTTTGTTTGGCTCTACAAAGTGATGTACTGGATCTGTTTAAAAATGAACAATTGTTAAACTATCATTAGCCGCATTACCCTTAGTAACACGAGAATTCTGTGCAAAAAGAGAAGATGCAATAGGATGGATCTTCCACATACCTAAGAATATCATCATTGAGGAAGATTGCTTGTTTGCAAAACCCAGTAACTGCTGCCAAACAAAAAGAAGCAAACAGTTCATCCTTCGGCAAGCATGGAATAGCACGGAATAGCTAAAAATTACTGAAATGAAGGAACAAAAAGGCTTCTGCCCTGACGGATCATGGAATCACCTCACCTGACAGATGTAAAGATGCTTGATTATGAGGTTTAAAGCTGGCCATACACCTTTAGATACAACTCTCTGTCAGATATGCTTTAGATCTACCAACAACTATGTAGTGCCGGGTCCTCTGCGACTGAACACAGGTAGACTTGATGGTTTAGAAAGTCCCTCGTATTACATGGTTTTGGTAAAACAAATAGAGATCTCAAGGAAATCTGACAGAGAAATCTAAAAGGTGTATGGGGACCCTAACATAATAAATGATCTTGTATAGTAATTTGCTTGAGATTTGTAAACAGAAATTCCGCATAAATCTGTTTAATTTGGCGAAAGTTTGGTGACCGTTTCTATTGCTTACAGAGGCTAAGCCGGGCAACATATAGAAAAAGCTACACAAGACATAGAATGCTAAACACGAGAGGCGAGCAGATGACGCTTGGTTACATTTACATTTCTGCAATTGCTGAACTCACAGCAGCCTCCTGTACGCTCTCTCCTGATAGGTCTGGTTGCAGACGTAGGTGACGTAGACCCCAAAATGATTGGCTGCATGCTCATGGACAATGTCACAGACATCTGAAATCACCAAATTCTCTTCAAATCTCTGTTCCAAATCCAAGAGAAACCTAAAACATATGTAAAAACCCATTTTGTGATTAGAAAACACTAGAAACATTTGTGTCAGAATAACTTCAGGTTACTGGAGACTTGTCAATGAAAATTTGGAAGGAGTTAGTACTGGAGGAAGTTCACCACCCGAGGACAACCAGAGTCATAAAGTGGCAAAACCAAGGGGTATCCATGAGGATAAAGAACATTTTTTTTGAAAGTTTGGTTTGCAGACCACATGATTGTAATGCTACCACTGGCAACCGGGGCCGTCATCATCTTGGTAGGTTGGTTGGAGCAATGATGGCACCATGAACTTTTCTACCAATTCCTGAAACATATGAAAATGTCTATCCTTGAATAGTACTTCCTCACTAAATAATGAAAGTCAGTCTGCATGTAGGCGTCGAATAGCCGAGGCCCCTTTGACAATACCATTTTCTGTAGGGGATTCAGCTGGGTTGCGTCTCAATGGCAATGCAGGGTACCTTGCTGCAAGCAGATACCAAATTCAACCCTAGTAGGAAACCATAACCAGTACTTACTTTTCACTGGTGGAGAGGACCTCCAGTACATTGGAGAATATAAAGTGTATTTCTGATGGGTGTAGAGTGGCTTTCAGCCTCTCGCTCTCCATGAAATGCGACACAAGAAGGCGCAGACTCTTGTAATAAGATGCTTCAGAAGTTACCAGTTCAAACATGGCCTAAAAACACAATAACCAGGGTTAGTTCTATCGTATACAAATCTTTAATTACAAATTGTAGGCATTGTTTGCAGGTACTTAAGCTGGGTACACATGGCTCGGTGAAGAAACAGATTAGAGCAACATCGGGTGCCGTGTTACAAGATCTGTTACAAGATTTGATCCACCCACGGTTCCATCAAGCCAGATCAACGGATCCTGCTCAAAGGAACTTGACCAAACGGGTTTCCAACATGTTGGAAAACCTTGGTCGAAATACATTACATTGAATCCAATGTAATGGACGGGCTGCCAGCCACAGAAACGCGGAGGCTTGATATGGGGGCAGCTCCAGCCCAGCACGTTGATGTCATCTTGCTTGGCTGGAGCTTCCTCGAAATAGGCATGTATCGAGCCGTGTGTACCCAGCTTTAGTTTACAGATTAAATGTATACAACTCCATCTTTTTCAGGAGGTTTTCCATAAATCTACAGATACACATTCTTCTTTCATTCTTCATATATATAACATACCCATAACATAGCATAAACCAACAACCTAAATTCACACGTGCGCCTCATTATAGGTTGGTCATAAAGGACTGTTGTGTTATTTTTATTATGTGACAGTGTTGTATTCAAATCGCACAATTTTACTGGGAATATTGTCACTTTAAGAATCCGCGAATATCTTGAATATACAGCTATATCTTTGTAATCTCGAATATTTGAGATTCTTGGGAAAGTACCATGCATTAAGTTTGCACTATGCGTATGTACACATGCCGATTTTCAAAAAAATAACCTATATGTGTGTGGTCTAATGTGGTGAATACACTGCAGCTGCTTTTTCTGCCACTAGATGTCGCCATGACAACACACATTGCATTTTCAATATTCACATGTACAAGTGCTCATTTGTGCAATAAAAGTTATAAAGACTAGCGCTCATGAATTAACAAATTTTTTTCGCTACAGACTACCAAGATTATCCTTTCATTAAGAACAGTTGTGCAAATGAAGAGATCTAGGTCTTTTTGCATTGCTGACTTCATGTTGAAGAAAGAGCCAACATTTTCATAAGTAGGTCACAGGAAAGAACATTTCTTAGGAAAATTTTTCCTTATGAGTCGCAGAGATGGTGAAGCAAAATGGCAACACAAAAAATTTTGTATACCCTGGATGGGCAATCAGTGCTAAAATGGTATGGTCCATTCGGAGATTCTCTAGTAGGAGGATGAGGTTGTTGGGGGTATAAAATAGCATGATGCAGCCACAACACATAAATCCTAGCAATTCCCTCTTCTATGTATATGAAGTGACATGCAACCCTAGATCAGCATTGTATTGCCAACGGCATCTTGATAAAAGCTCAGAGGTACCTCTTGAAGTTTGATCTCTTGTGGCTGCAGTACAGTCAGGACTCTGCTGTTCTTTATTTCTGGAAGATCCTGCCACAGGTTGAAGCCAGAAGATGTATTTTGTAGGCGGCTAAGCGTCGAGTTAGAGCGGTGATTTTCTATAGCAGGGGGTGACCCCTCCACTGGTGACTTAGGGCTGTCTGGCGTTTTAGCGGGTTGTGCATAACTGTCCTGAAGTCTTCGAGCTTCAATCTCTTGTTGTGTGGATTTATCTCTGTATTCCTGGTACAGGAACTCTCCATAAGAAAACAAAATTCATTAGTACCTTAGGTTACACGTTTCTTGTAATATAGAGAATTAATATAGCGTGTACAAATATCTAGTGCCATATAAACTGATATGAAAATGTGCTTTCAAAACTGTGACTCTCATCCCCCGAGTCGTGAACGCCTTAAGCACTATTCAAATTAGCTGCTAATGTGGGCACAAGCTTCTCCGCCACCATTCTAACATTAAGTGTATTTGCTAAAAGCATACATTCACATGATTTTACAGAATGTTCCTTTAGAAGAATGGGTCCAGAAGTGTAACTATGAATCATGGGACCTCACTGCAACATTTTTTATTGCTACTATGACCCCCCCACACAACCTATTTTCGTTGATCCTGAAAGCATCAATTGAAAGAATAACTAGAACATCTTTTTGCCCCAAAAATATCTGCAAATGCGTAATAATGATTTTGCACTGTTCCTTCAGAGAATAGTTGCCACTCTTCTAAGGGGGACGGGGTACTTGTCTTCATACAGAATATAGAAGGGACATGGTTACTAAAGAGGACTCCATACACGTAACGAGCCACAGGCCGATTTTGTAGCCGACCGATGTGCGTGCTCGCGGCAATTAGCAAAATTGCCCACGTATTGCAGGTGCCCCAAAGCTCGGTCGGCCAATGAACGGACATGTCTGTAAATCTCTTGCCAATGCCATTAGTTCGAATGGGGACCGGCATCCCCGTTCAAACTAATGACCAGCACACAAAAAAGGTGCCTGCCGATGCTGTGAGCGATGGAGAGCAGCGTGATGACATCATCACACTGCACTTCACCGCTCATCTGTCGGCCCCAACTCGCTACATGTGTGGGGGCTTTAAGTCACAAGGCTGTTGCTTATCAATAAGCACACCTGGTCTTGTATTTGGACTGATCGCACAGCAGAGCTACAATGCCTGAGAGGGCATTCTTGTATATTTATAAGTCTGTTCTTAGTAAATGAACTTTGAGCTTGTTTTGTCAGACCGGACTTTTACATTTAAAAGCAGCAGGATAAACTCTCAAATATGAAACAGCTGCACCAGGGGGACATTAGAGATGGTCCAATTTTTTCCCAAAATTGGACCATTTTGATGATTTCGAGTTAATTGCAAAGCCACTGAACATGGTATTATCCCCAAAATTGCTGGAGATATAGAGAAGGGTTGGGGGTAAATTAAGTTCAAAGTTAGGTCAAAATTTCAAAAGTTGAAATTTCAAATTTTAACTTAATTTATGCAAAAATATATATGCTAGAGCAAAACTTTTTTCTTCCAATGTTTCCACAGCCCTTCTCTACATCTACAGCTATTTTGGTAATTACATCACGTTCAGGGGCTTTGCAGTCAGCTAGTTGAAAAATTCATCTGAAGTGATGCGTCTCCACGAGGATGCAGTCTTCATGCCCCCAGATCTATCTTGTATCATTGTAACCCTCCCACTCCTTCCCATTGGGACATCATTGGGAACAGGCTTGGAGCTTTGGCATCATGCCTCAGCGAAGGGATTTATATATCCACCATTGAAATGGTATTTCCTATTTATGTGGCGAGTTGCCTTATGGGCATTGTGTTATCTTTTGGAAACTCATTTCATCTCTAGTGATTGCCTGGGACCGCCCAGGCAATCACTAGAGATGAAATGAGTTTCCAATGGACAGCTGAATCCCCTATCCATTGGGGCTTGTGCTCATTGTGAGGCAGGTGATTAAAACCTGTTCCTGTGTAAAACGTCATGCTTAGCAGGTCTTGACAAAGCAGAGGAAACGCCGAAACGCGTCAAACATTGCAAGTAACAAATACAGATTTTGTAAACTGCAGCAGTGATAATATGTGTGAAGCATAATACAATACACTTGCTTTTTAATAATGCTTTTTTAATGATTGTATCAATAAAATATGATTTTTATATATATTTAATACATTGTCTGACTCTGTATGAATATCCTTTTTCTAATTAGTGGCCTAGTGATAAACCAGTTTGTTTTATAATTGGGTTATTATAATAAGTCTCCTTGTTAGGACCTAACTTAGTACCTCTCCTCACCCAGATCATTACAATATACTAAACCCTCTAGTAGAAATAATATCATTTCATATTCTAAACGTTAACGCTCTTGCATTCAAATACTCCCTAGAAATACATACAAATATACATACAAATATAACCCTAGAAACACAGTTAAGTCTTTGTAAATTTCCTCCCACTCTAGGCCCCCCATCGGAGCCATGTGGGTATTGACGCTGCAATATCTGAGACTGGCCTACTTACCTGCTTTTGAACTACAGCTAAAAGGAGGTCACACAGTCATTTCTAGCCAAATGTTGAATTTTACATTTATATGCAGCTGCACATTTGAACGAATGTACCAGTATATTGGTGAAATGGAAATATAATTAGACTTTGCTCATAAATGTGCTAGATCATACTTGTAAAAAACCAAGGCCTGTCACTTTGCTCAGTAATTACTAAGGCACACCCAAGGCTCAGTGTTCATTTCCCTCTGCTGGATTTCTGAGGAGCTGGTTCAGCCTCTATGAATTCCAGAAGTTTCCTACCTTCCAAACAAACAACATCAGTGATTACCAGGACTTCGCACAAGAAAATACTTCCAAGGGCCAGTCAACAGCTTGCTGGGAGTAACGGTCTTCTGGTACATGTCAAAATCAGCCTCATAGATCATAGCTACATGGAGGAACTACTTAAATAGTCAAATACCAATCATCCAAATAAGAAGGAAGTCTTATGTCATCTCCAGATATTCCTATAGTATTCATTTATTATATAGTATTCATTAATCATGTGCTTATCCTAGAAGAATTTGTCATCCCTATTTCCTTGTAAACCACATCAGGTTGACATCTTCATACAGAGAAGACAAGTTAAATACAAAGGTATTTACATCAATAGTGAAATTCTTACCTACGTCTCCTATTAAGGTTTTCCATGAGTCTGCGGGCGCAGGGTAGACAGTTGGCAGTGCCTCTGGGGTAGAGGTGGTACAATCAGTAGAAGAAGGGCTATCTTCTGTAGGATTGTTAGAATCTTCAGAGTTAGGATAGTCCCTGTAAAGAAGAAGACCCATACTTAGCAAATCACAGTAACATTGTAGAAGACATATCATGATCTACAAATTTCCTTCAACATTTAATCAGCAGTGCCTACCACTCATCCACCCTTCCTCAATGGTCAGTCTGTTAAACACAGCAATGGAAGTGAACACTGCAACAACAACATTTTAATATTTATACATTTTATTTTTTTAGACCCCCCAAAAAGTTTTGTTGCAGTGTAGATCACCAACTTTTACAACATAAGTCAGGATGCAAACTTTTTACACATAATACACACACAAACACAAATTTGCCTTTAAATAGATGTGTGATTCCAGCAAAAAACTATGTGAAGTATTGCTGAGAAGTCAGACTGAGATAATTTTCACATTTTCACTCAGCAAGTGTGTGTACACAGAAAACATGTGCCAGTCATGGTGCAGAAGAGATTGAGGTGAGATGGAAAAAGATGCTTGAAAAGAGGTCTGTAGCTTTTCTGGTAAATACCATAAATGACATTCCTATGGTCAAATGGCAGGAAAAAAGTTATCTTTAGTAGTATTATTCTTCACTGTAAAAAAATATAATATTATATATACACACATACACTGCTTAAAAACAAACAAAAATAAAGGGAACACAAAAATACGACATCCTAGATCTGAATAAATGAAATATTCTTATTAAATACCTTGTTCTTTACATAGTTAAATGTAAAATTTATCAACCCATGGAGGTCTGGTCACACTCAAAATTAACGTGGAAAAGAAACACTACAGGCTGATCCAACTTTGATGGAATGTTCTTAAAACAAGTAAAAATTAGGCTAAGTAGTGTGTGTGGCCTCCAAGTGCCTGTATGACCTGCCTACAATGCCTGGGCATGCTCCTGATGAGGTGGCAGATGGTCTCCTGAGGGATCACCTCCCACAGCTGGACTAAAGCAAAGAAGGTTTGCTATGTCTGTCAGTGTAGTGTCCATGGACCATGGAGGCTCTACCAGGAGACAGCCTATTACATCAGGAGACATGGAGGAGGCTGTAGGAGGGCAACAACCCAGCATCAGGACCACTACCTCCCCCATCGTTCAAGAAGTAACAGAAGGAGCACTGCCAGAGCATGTGTCTGCTCACACAGTTATATTTTGAGTGTGACTCCAAATCCAGACCTCAATGGGTTGATAAATTGGATTTCCATTGATAATTTTTGTGTGATATTGTTGTCAGCACATTCAACAATGTAAACAGCATTGTGCAGTTTGTTTGCTGGCGGGAGAAAAGAAAAACTGTACTACATGCAGAGGGAAAGTTCTAGTGACAAAGTCATAACTCTGTAATCACCATTGACTAAAGCTAGCCATACATGGTTCAATTGACATCAAATCGATCATCAATTCGATCAAAG
>CM070035.1:35641097-35657407 GCA_036250615.1 Ptychadena robeensis
TTGATCGAATTACATTGATTGTACAGTCAATTGAACCATGTGTGGCTAGCTTAAGAGTGGAGCTCAAATGACAAAACTACACTGAATGAACATTCTCTTGGAGCTTTCACTGTCCTCCGTGGCTGCAATCGCTGTAGATCCATTTATATCAAAGCATGAGGTTATCAAAGTATGAGGTCATCAAAAGGTGTTTTCTTCATGTTTGGGGAAACTTCAGTGTCAAAAAGGTACTACACTCACTGAATGAGTTTAAAAAAAATGATAACCCAAATCAACCTTTCTATTGTTCTAAAGTACCGTCCTATTCTTAAGGTGGCCTTACACGGTTAGATTTTTATGTTCAATGGATCAAGTCAGTATGGTGTGTATGGTTTAATTTAGTCCCATTTAACTCCTTATTTTAAATACACTGATTTAACTAAGTGTTAAGTGTGTGCTAATGGCGGCTTTATATAAATCTTTGTGTCACAATTGTGTCAGTTAGGGCTTGTTGTAACTGCGCGGCTGAAACCGCATGCGCGTCCGCATGAAAACGCATGGCATAGTTTGCACATGTTTTTGCACGCTTTCGCGACGCGATTGTTTTTACAAACGCGCCCAGAGCGTCCGCTCTGCCATGCTTTTTTGCGCGTTTTGAAACGCATCCAATGCTTTCCTATGGATGCGTTTTTGGGATGCGGATGGGAAGCGGATGCGTTTCAAAACGCTGCAGGCAGCATTCACAACCGCACCCTAGACCGCATCCGCATTCAAATGCGCACAAATGCACCAGTGGAAACTATATTGAAGTTTCCAATTGATGCGGTTGATTGCGGCCGCGCGGTTACAAACGCGCACAAACGCGCAAAAATGCAAAAGTGGAAACAAGCCCTTATTGTTGTGTTCTTGACCAAAAGAGCATCACATTGTATTGTGTTGTCACTGCTGGCTACTGGACAGACAAATAGGGAGAAGTGGGTAGAAGAAAATGTTAACAGTGATGAGGATTTTACAAGAATTATTATAATTATGATCTTTATATACAAAGCAGCAGCATATTACACAGTGCTAAGCACAATTTGTTGATTCTTATGCCATGTCTGTCAGTATCCTGTTTTCCTTTTGTTTCAGACAAAGTGTGCCAACCTTAAGTGCCAACCTGAAGCAAGGTTCATTCATGCATGAAAAGTAAAACCTAGCAGGTATCGATAGCCAGGATCATTCAAAGATCTAACTATTACTTATACAGAGTACCGGTATTTATAGATCAGAGGCTGGTTTGATGTACTATTACTTGCTTCAGTGAAGATGAACACAAAACAAAGAACGCACTCTGGTTTTAAATATCCGTTCTGGAGAAGAGCCTGATAAAACAGGGAACAACTCAAGAACAACAATTGTCTGATTTTCTATTCTTAAATATACTAAAAGCAACATTTGTGCGTAGAGAAGCCAAATCCCATGTCAGGAAGGCTGGATTTTGTGAATATTGGTTGTGGAATTCTGCATGCTGCTCATTGTTCCATTGCCTCTTCAACACATTTTCTGCAGAAGTCAGACAAAGCGTTATATATAGAAGCTTGGTAAAGTTAACAGTGTACGTGCACTCTTGAAGACACAGAACATGAAGGCCTCTTAACTACATATATAGAATACTGTAGGTTGGATACTGATTTGAGGTAAGAAACCAAGAACAAACTTGCAGAGAGTGTCTTGATTGAGATTCAATGCTGGAACTCTAGTGCTACGAAGACAAGAAGGTGGCTAGCCATTGAGGCAACATGCCGCAAAGAATACCTCCCCTAACCTTCCATGGAAAATTAAAAAAAAAAAGTCTGGCTCCACAATGAATGAAAAATCTTAAGCAAATCTGCATGTCAGAACCCTGTACACTAAGATGTCATACAAGTTAATTCTGAGAGTATGGATTGTTAAAAAAATAGAAGAGCCCCTTACGTAATTGTTAGGAAATATAATAAAGGTCCAGCGTTCGCCAACATCCCATGAAATGACATAGAGATTCAAATTGAACACAAATTGCACCAACTTGCAAATAAATTCCCACACAACAACGGGTGGCACAGGTCGATTGTGGGGCACGAGGGGGGCCTATTCTGGGCCAACCAAAGGGATAAGCCCTTTGCCTGGATAGACTCGACAATAAACACACGCCCAGGTTGGCTCTCGTGGGGTAGTAAATGCTGGTTGCTCTGGAGAAAGGCTAAAAAGATCTTGGTCAGAGTCAGATGCTGGGTCAGATACTCCAAGCAGGATGAACTGGTTACAGTCAAATTTGGTCACAGCCTTTCTCCAGAGCAACCAGCATTTACTACCCCACGAGAGATAAGCCTGGATAGACTCCACAATAAACATGCGCCCAGGTTGGCCCAGAATAGGCTCCCCGTTCCCCACAATCGACTTGTACCACCCGTCCCTCCCCCAAGGGGAGAGAGAAGGGGTTAGGTTGCCCTCTCCAGTCTCGGTTCAGTACCTATGTGATGTGTTCATGCAACAAATGCGAACAAATGTCCTGAGGAAGCAAACCTTTGGTCGCGAAATGCGTCGGAAAAGATTTGCATGGATCACTAACCAATACTGGATGATTATTTTCTATGTGCAAAGCGACTTTAGCAAACGGCACGCATATTTAATTTGAACTAATTGTTATTGCTATTATGTTAAATAAATTACACTGTATATATTTTTTCTGAACCACCAGTTGTAATACCGTGTAGTTCACCGGGGAAAAAAACCAACACAGACCACTTGGACATCCTGGGGATAAGACAATTTGTAAAACACTGTTCATCCTGAAGTGGCATTAATAGCCACTAAACGTGTTGATGTCACCATCACTAATATTCATTAATAAATCAAATATATTAATACGGGGCGCCTTCCTTTTGACTGGGAACACTCCATACTCTCAGAATTAACTAATTACATACCGAAGTGAGAACAGCGATTGCCCTTCGTGTTACCCCTCGGTCACCCAGAGGCAAGCAAGAGCGACCACTCCCAACACAAACCTAAAGGGCCCTGAAAAAAAGCTCTCCAACTACAGGTCTGTTGGCACCTAGGCAAGTAATCGAGCCGATACCAACAGCTAAACTGTGAGGAACACTATCGCAAAAGATCTAAGAAGTCACCGCCATACGCTCCCTTTTTTTCTTTTTCCAAGAGCCGAAACACCTTTTCGTTTTTTTTATGCTCTCCTACTACTCCCCTTGTTTTTTGTTTTGTTTTATCTAGGGTCTCATATAATCTTTGCGGTAATCCTCAATAGAAGAAGACACTTCCAATTTACATCAATATGTCATATATGTCAACATGTTTATTGTGGAAAATCCAACAGATATATGGAACCATGTATGGACACCTTAACTCTCCTCTGCGGACTACCATTGTAAACCGTTGTATTGTGAATAATGTATGACAAGTAAGCATTTCAAAGACTAGAAGTCTGTGCATTTGACTAATGTTGTGGGTTAGGAAATGAGTCAGTATTCATTAATGCAGAATTCAGCAGTATGTATAGTACATGATTAACCAGAAAAGGCCAATTGAGGTAAAGGCTAATGGAGGAAAACCAAGGAGGTTTTCTTTAGAAATTCTCATACACTTCCTCTATGGTCTAAGGTCAGCCTTTTCAATGTTTCCATGCACTGGAGTTTGCCCACATTCATTCATTTTGGCCAAGAAGATAACCAATCGTAGAGCTAGTAACATCACTATATTTTTTAAAGCAACACTGACTTTTATAGAGTTATAGACATTAATTCTATAAAGCATTCTTCAGCACAGTTATATAGGTTTGTTTACCAGTACAGAATTACACAACAGTACACAACTTGTTACCTAGAGTCCCAGACACCTTTAGCTCCAGGCTCCACTATGTGCTGGCATCTGCCAATTCCCGCGCAAGCCTCCGGCATGTTACTATGGATGCAGCTGCGTCGACATAAAGGGCTTGTCCCCACTTTAGCGATCTCCTGCGATTATAATTGCAGAGCAGAGATCGGGCACATGTATTTAATGGGGCTCCTCCCCATAGCTGCGATCAGGCAGCAGTGGAGCATAGGGCTTGATCAGTAGAAATGGTAAGCGGATAATTTAGACCACCAAGATTTAATGCATAAGAGGCATCTACTTACACTAAAATTTTCCTTTTTAAAAAATGAAACTTGCCGGGGCTAGAAAGTGGTCTGTGGGTGGAGAAATGTGGGAATTCTATACACCTTACTATCTTACCATACAATTTCTGTACAATCAACTTTTCTTCCAAAACCATGTAATATGAGGAGCTTTTTAAACCTTCCAATCACTTTGTATTCGATCAGAGAGGACCCAGCACTACATAGTTGTTGGTAGGTCTAATGCAATTTGTATGGAGTTATCTAAAGGTGTATGGGGGCTTAAGCAATGCCTTAATGTGGCCATAGATGGTATGATTTTGTGGGCGATCGACCGCCGTGCACATTCCCGACCGTCCAGGAGTCACTCGGCTGCAAATCAGATGCGCCCACCTTGACAGATCAACCAGGATTGTATTACAAGTCGTATTACTTTGGATGGGGACCAGCGTACTGGCACACAAAGGGCTTTCTGTTCGATTCTCTGAGGGGCCAGCTGCAGCCTAGTGATATCATCACGCTGCAATCGGCCACTAGAGAATCAGGCAGGGGTCGTAGCATCTATGGCTACCTTTAGACACCTTCAGTTGGAAAAATAAAGTGCCCTAGGACTGGTAAATAGTGTTGAGCTTGAATATTCAAATTGCGAATATATTCAGCAATATTGGCTATTCGAGAATTTGCAAATTTCACGAATATGGTGGCAGATATTCGCCATTGGGATGCTTATGGGCATGGATTGCGAATATATAGCACATGTGACCATTCATTTTGAAGGTAATTGCGAATCTAGTTTCGCGCAATCGCGAATATAGAATCGAATATTAGTAGAATTATTCACGAAATATCGGTAATTTTAATATTGCCTATGCCGCTTATCACTACTGGTAAACAGCTTAACCTGAGCTTGAAATTCATGCCAAGAAATGTCAACATCAGTGGAACAGTGCTGGTCATGGCTCCCTTCTATAACTCCTGTACTAAAATGTAATACTAACAATTATCAATGGATTTTTTTTGTCTACAGGGTATAGGCTGCCATACATGGGTCGATGCCCATCAGATGGATCAGCCTTCTCGTGGGATCAATCGATCCCGCTCGAAGGCTGATCCATCTGATGGGCATCATCAGACAAGTAGGGCCACATTATATATGCACTAGATAGATGGCTGTGAGCGCACATGGCGCTTAAAGCAGCCATCGATGCATATCAGCGCATATCTATGCATGTATGGGCACCTTAAGCCTATCTGCTCTGCTTTTTATAGACAGACTGCTTATTTCTAGGAGCATATTCTTTGCTGTTAACAATTCTGTATTGTCTTCATGTAAAGGTCTAACATGGAAGTCCACCTTATTTCCAAAGATACTCATATCATAAGCGCACACCAGGACTGCTTTTAAGACTTTCCACATGTTTTTGTAATGTAAAGTAAGTTGTAATGTTCAACATAAAAAATACTATTCGTTGGGTAATGGAATCGACATCCTAAATTCAAATACAAAAATATATATCAATGGGAAAGTGAGCCTCGGCCCACGGACCCAGATCAAAGTTTCCCCCCGAGGCAAGGGGGCTTTAAAGGTTCCAATGATATATGTCAATCCAACAAGTACATGATGTAAAATATGATCAATTTATTACAGCATTATAAGAAACTTCAGAAAATTCATAGGCCGCAGTCCTCAAATAATGACCTTGCTGGTGGTTACAATAATATGAAATTAAAATTAAAACAGAAACACATGGTGGTAGTCCGCAGATTAACAATAACGACATAACTCACAACCCGACGTACGTTTCGTTCTTCACAACTTCTTCAGGGGTTTGCAAGGAGGAACAGTTCTAGCGTAGCCAATTTTCTTAATTAGTTGTCATCAACTCCATGGATGACCCTGAGCTGTCCAGTGCTTGTTCCCAAGCTTCCCTCTCCTATGGGTAGGTAGTTGTAATGTTTATGGGCAAGAACCCCACACTAGTAGCAAAAATGTTTGTGTCCTTACTTTTAAAATGGTACCATGAGTGGTACCAGCCTTTAAGAACGCTAATGTACTAATACATTTACTGCTAATAGTAGCCGTATTTGCAGCCGGACTATGTGTGAAAGTGGAACTGGTAGCTTGTGTTTCCTCTTTGAATATTTGAGTGTGATTTACAGCAGCAAGGCTAATAATATATCAAAGAATATTCCGTGGGGGCCAGTAAACACTCATTAGGCTGCCGCCCAAGAGTTTTTCAGAATCCATCACTGTATCCATATAAATTTGGAACCAGACTTGTTAAGTAGACGTTGGCTGCGCTCTGAATTTGAGCAGTGCCAGGTCAGCCAAGTGAGTGGGTAGTGCAGCAAAAATAAACCATAGGTTGCATCAAAGAAACTGCAGCTGGAGACCTTCTATGATAACAACATATGAAAAGGTAATATCCAGTATAAAGTGGAAGGAATCTCCCTTATAATTATTATGATCTGCCACGGGCTACAAGACGATGGAATATTAAATGACTGCCATATTGCTGTATCTGGTGCATAATTACACTCCATAAGAACTGTTTTCCTTCTATTTGGGTCAGAATTTTGCCTTAACCCAGTTAGCTGCTGGAGAAGACACATGCAAAGGAGATTTACTAAGCAGACCAGAGAGAGAAGGGATAATCGGAGGCAGAAGGATGGAGATAAAGTCCTACAGAAAGAGCTGTCACACTAAAGACAAAACAAACAAGAATTCTAATTACATTTCAGCCCCTGGCATGTAACAGACAAAAAAATCAGGCCAAGAGAATATGCACAAGTGATGAGAGTGATCCGACTCTGAACAATGTTCAATGGGAACCTGTCAGCAAGAAAATATGTGAGCCTTGTTTTTGTTGATATTTTAGAACCTAGGTAATGGAGGAATGGCTTGCTAGGGTATCACATGACTTAAGCCCCCCATACACCTTACAATCTTACCATACAATTTCTGTACAATCAACTTTTCTTCTACCAAAACCATGTAATATGAGGACTAGTGATTGCCAAATATCGTCCATTCGCAAGCAGGTGATCAGACTTTTAGAAAAGTCCAAGGTCCGCCTGTTTGTGGGGAAATTCAAATTCCCAGCCTGTTCCTGGGAATTTGAATCACTGACGTCACGTCCGGTACCTGTAACGCACCGTTCCTTATCCAGATTACTGGACGTGACGTCACTTCTGGTTTATAAAGCTGATTTTTCACCAGGGTTCTCTACACGGTCTCAAGTGTAAAAATTCTTACTCCCGCAGGATCTTTCTGCTCCTGATAATAATCATCTTCTTGCCGGCAAACATGGCGGGTCGAACACCCGCCAGATATCGCAGAAACCCGTGGTTTCCATGCAAAGCAACAGAAATTATTCCTATTTTCAAGCAGGATTGATTGATCCCCCTCAAAAACTGGAATGGCCGTATATGATATGGGCCATCCGACATGCCGGTAAATTCCTGGCTAATCCCATTACTTTGGATGGGGACGACAGTAATGTCTGAAACACAAAGGGTGCCCGTCCGATTCTTGGCACTAGTGGCTTTGCGTGATGAGGTCATCACGCAGGGTCGATCTTCTGAGAAATCGGCAGCAAAACGACATGTCTATGCCCAGCTTAAGGCTTGAAGAAAGAATCAATGCGAGAATCACTATGGTAAGCATTGGCATGACCTGTTAGTAAAACAATGTCTAAAGCGGGGCATAGATGTTTACTTGTACTTACGATTCTCTGGCAGATCGATTGACGGCAAAATCGGCCACAAATTTAACCATCTACGGCCAGCTTAACACAGACAGTCACTACATTAATGGATCATTTACATATGTGACTAGGACAGAAAAACAGGAAATGAGCAGAAATCTCTCTGTAAACTCCAACTGTAAAGAGAATATATATAGACCTCAATTAAAGACTGACAGAGGTTGCATAGCTAACCTCAGGCTACTAAAAGCTAAGAATCCGTATTGTTTTGAATACATGTAACTGTTAAAAAAATGCCAGAGACTGGGTTATATACAGAGAATCAGACGTCTAGATTTCTGCAATACTGGCGGCTCTCTACAAGAGTATTTCCTTTGAGAGATCCTTCTGTTGATATTGGATATTCCAAAATAAAATAATATACCGTTCTCACTGATCTGTCTTTATAAAAAAAAAGATATCAGATATGAGAATGTGTGCCATGAAGACAGCTGTATGTCTCCCACAATGGGCCAGACAGAATTGCTGCATTCGTTTCCTTTTTTTTCTTCAAGCCAATATCAGAGAAGCAGTATCCTTGTCATTTGCTATGAGCAATTCCTAAACATTAACACGTTCTCTTCTTCTGTACTACTAACCTCCCAATATCATGGGTATATACAAATCCAGCCTGTGCTACACATGGCTGCCACTATGCATCCAGCAGAGTAGTGAATGTAACTATGAAAAATACAAGGGAAAGTTACAGACAATTAGTGATAAATGGTGCGACATTTTATATTGTAGTTTTTAAGAAAAATACAAAATTTAACAAAAAAATACAACCAAAGAGGCACCATCACACCGCGCCATAAGGAACTCTTCATTACAGGAACATTTACGTTCAGTCAGCAAACAGACAAGTTTTTCAGCCAGCTGTACACAGATACTGTAGTGACATGGCAGAAGTAGGGTATTGTCCTCTTTAACATGTTGGACCATGATTTCCTGGGATGCCAGGCTGCCATAAAGGAGGGGTCCACTGCCAAGAGGGTGCTCAGTGGGGAAGGGTTTGATGGAGTGAATAGGGTGCCCGGTTGCTACTACTCCAACGTCTCCAAGGACCGTGTCCCATTACGTCCAGAAGGCTGTTTCCATTCCTAGGACACACAAGTTTCACTTACTTGCCCTGTCCCCTTTTGGGTGCAGTTGTCACCCAAAGATAGAGGGGGTTACCCCAACTCTTGAACTTCTCCATACCATTGTCACTGTACCGCTTTGCTTTGTAAAAGCGGCAAGACCCCGTTGGGCCTTGTTTCTTAATAGGAGTTAGTTAAAACACAAGGCGCCTCTTATCATGCCTACTAAGAAATGCTCCTAAGCAGGATGAAGAAATGTCTACATTCATCAAACAACCAAACCAAGGGCACTCAACCCCTAGTGAGAACTAGGTTGTTGCCTTGTGGTCATTCATGATATAGACACGTAAATCATCCCAATCAATTCATAATAATTATCAACCGGGGGTTCGCATGCCATGTGAATGCAAAGAACTAAATGTCAGGGACACCACCATACCCCTGGGTGACTCTCATCCAGAGTGGAACCTACTCACATGGAGCCTGGGTTGAAGCCGCACCCCCTTTCTCCGGCTGTGGGGGACCCTGATCCTCTATCTAGAGATGTGACCCTCACGTCAATGCCCCGTACATTGTGCTAGTTATACGTTCCTCTATGTTGTGTGAATGTGTAAGAACCTATCAGAATATTGTCTGTCCCGAGTATTGGTTTGTGTGCAGGCAGTGTCTATCAGATGGATGTGCACCCCCCGAGTGTATCCCTACCCATGGAACTATAGCAGAAACAGTTGCCCTCTAGACTTGAGGTGTGCTCCTTGTGATATACTAACTGCTACAGGTGGTGGTTTACCCTGGGGGTATCCAGAGACAATTCAATCCTCCGCAGTTGCCCCCTAAACTTGGGGAAGATGCTGTGCAGGGCTATGACCCAAAAACAAAGGATTTGTTAACTTCTCTTTGTACATGTTTCCCTCTGTACACTATTTTGCATTGCATTTCTTGTTTACATTCAGAAAATGTGCTTACTAGACATAACATTAGAACAACAAAATGAATGTAAAACAGGAGCTCTTAAACATTTTAGGAATACTTGTGTAGTGGTCTCTGTACAATTGTTTTAGTTGCTTTTGGACCCTTTTAAGTAAACACAATTAACATAGTATATACTGTTACCAAAAAGTACTGATAAGTAACATAACAGCAACAAGTGGCAACAATTGCAAAACTACAACTAAGTCACCCCTTCAGAGTCCCCCTGAAACCACTGATGCAAGAAATTGGGACCATATAGCGTTTATGATCCTTGTGCTTCTCCCTCTCTTTCAGTATAAGCTTTGCAATATATAGCATTTCAAGAGAATAATACCAATTTCAATTCAGGTACTTTCACTGTGCTAAGATTTAAGAAAAATATATTGGCCTCTTCACACTATTACATGCTATTGTGGCAAGTTAGGCTAAATTTCCTCTCTTAATGACCGTGCGCTCCGGCAGCCGCGCAGGAGAGGACTACCTGTGAGCATCTGCAAAAATGTGCAGGCTCTCTCAGGCCGTCTTGATAAGGACCCGTGGAGTTGCCCCGATTTAACGAAGCAAATAGATACGATCCTCCTATTGGTTAAATCTGGGGTTGCTGCAGTTGGCCAGGTCTAGGTTCAGCAACATTATGTGCTCCAAGAATGAGGTCATCTGAATATACAGTCCTGGCCAAAAGTTTTGAGAATTACACAAATATTAGTTATCACAAAGTTTGCTGCTGAACTGCTTTTAAGGTGGCCATACACAGGTTGATTTCACACTCGATTCCTGGCCGATCGATCACCAGGCGCGTGCACACCGATCGATCGACGAGGAATCGAGTGCAGCCCACCTTGACCAATCGACCCGACCGATATGGCCCCCAAATCGGATCGGCCAGAGAACCAACCTGTTGGTGTTTTATGATCGATTGGGCACACATCAAGGGGCGTTGACATTTGTGAATCGATCGACTGGTAACAGAATCGTCCAGGAATCGGTGGCCTAAGGTGGTAGGCACAGACTTGTATGGTCGATCGATCGACGCCTGTGACTTCACCGGAGTCGATCAGATCGTCGATCGATCAGGAATCGACACGTGTATGGCTAGCTTTAGATCTTTGTTGCAGTTGTTTCTGTGATGAACTGAAATATAATTATAAGCATTTCATATGTTTCAGAGGCTTTTATTGACAATTACATGAGATTTAAGCAAAGAGTCAATATTTGCAGTGTTGGCGCTTCTTTTTCAGGACCTCTGCAATTCGACTGGGCATGCTCTCACTCAACTTTTGGGCCAAATCCTGACTGATACAACCCATTCTTTCATAATCACTTCTTTGAGTTTGTCAGAATTAGTTGGTTGTTGTTTGTCCACCCGCCTCTTGAGGAATGACCACAAGTTCTCAATGGGATTAAGATCTGGGGAGTTTCCAGGCCATAGACCCAAAATTTCAACGTTTTGGTCCCCGAGCCACTTAGTTATCACTTTAGCCTAATGGCACAGTGCTCCATCGTGCTGGAAATGCATTGTTCTTCACCAAACTGTGGTTGGATTATTGGAAGAAGTTGCTGTTGGGGGTGTTTTGGTTCCATTCTTTATTCATGGTTTCTGTGTTTTGGGGCAAAATTGTGAGTGAGCCCACTGCCTTGGATGAGAAGCAACCCCACACATGAATGGTCTCAGAATGCGTTACTGTTGGCATGACACAGGACTGATGGTGACGCTCACCCTTTCTTCTCTGGACAAGCACTTTTACAGATGCCCCAAACAATCGGAGAGGGGCTTCATCGGAGAATATGACTTTGCCCCAGTCCTCAGTAGTCCATTCACCATACTTTCTGCAGAATCAATCTGTTACTGATGGTTGTTTGGGAGAGAAGTGGCTTCTTTGCTGCCCTTCTTGACATCAGGCTATCTTCCAAAAGTCTTCACTGCCTCACTGTGCGTGCAGATGCGGTCACACCTGCCTGCTGCAACTCCTGAGCAACCTCTGCACTGGTGGCACTCCCATCCCGCAGCTGAATCCTCTTTAGAAAACAATCTTGGCGCTTGCTGGACTTTCTTTGACTCCCTGAAGCCTTCTTAACAAGAATTGAACCTCTTTCCTTGAAGTTCTTGATGATCCTATCAATTGTTGATTTAGGTGCAATCTTAGTAGCCACAATATCCTTGCCTGTGAAGCCATTTTTATGCAACGCAATGATGGCTGCACGCGTTTCGTTGCAGGTCACCATGGTTAACAATGAAAGAACAATGATTTCAAGCTTCACCCTCCTTTTAACATGTCAAGTCTGCCATTCTAACCCAATCAGCATGACATAATGATCTCCAGCCTTGGGCTCGTCAACATTCTCACCTGAGTTAACAAGACGATTACTGAAATGATCTTAGCAGGTTCTTTAATAACAGCAATGAAATGAAGTGGATTTGGGGATTTTGTTAATTTTCATGGCAAAGAAGGATTATGCAATTCATCTGAACACTCTTCATAACATTCTGGAGTATATGCAAATTGCTATTATAAAAACTTAAGCAGCAACTTTTCGAATTTCAAATATTTGTGTCATTCTCAAAACTTTTGGCCAGGACTGTACTGAATGACCAGGTGATTCCAATAAAATAATTTTTCCTTCCCCGATATTATTCCAAGATGACAATGCCAGGATTCATCGGGTTCAGTTTGTGAAAGAGTGGTTTACGGAGCATGAGACGTCATTGTCACACATGGATTGGCCACCACAGAGCCCAGACCTTAACCCCATGTGGGATGTGCTGGAGAAGACTTTGCGCAGCGGTCAGACTCTACCATCATCAATACAAATCAACTAAATAAAAACTTTGCATTTACACTTACACTTTATTGAATACAGAATCACATGAATGTTGGTCTTTCATGCCTGACATAAAGTTTTAATGACACTTTTAGAGTTAGTATTTTAAAGTTTATTTGAAAGCAATTTTAAGCATTTCATAATTTTCCTTGATTTCTATAATATATTTTGATTAGCGCATTGTGTAAATACAATTTGTATATAAATATGTAAATTATGAAATTCTGATGAGATCGGGAAGGCCCCATTCATACCTATAAACAAATTACCAGATGGCTTGTGTGTTGCATTAGGGCTGCCTATTCATTTTGAATAGGCACATAACCAGCCTCCAACAGACCTGCACAAAGCTTTAGCAGAAACCCAACTGAAAGTTATCCACAAATATCTCCAATATAGAACAAGCAGGTTTCATAGTTAGACACATGTAGAGACGAAACACAGCTGCATATTAGTACAGCTCAAAGCATGGAAATGGCTAGTCCGTGATGCAGTGCAGGTGCATTATAACATGTGGGGAAGCACAATGAGAATGTATGACCACTCTTATTATAGGGCAATAAGCATATGCTGGCACACATAAGAGGTTGTGAATGTCTGTATATCGTGTTTAATGTCAGCTGGTGATTTCTTGGCACACAAAGGAGGTGGTTCTCTGGGTTTTGTTTTTCAATTTACATTAAGGGTCCCCATACACCTTTAGATTTCTCTGTCAGATTTCCTTTAGATCTCCTTTGTTTTACCAAAACCATGTAATATGAGGGACTTTCTAAACCATCAAGTCTACCTGCGTTCAATCGCAGAGGACCCGGCACTACATAGTTGTTGGTAGATCTAAAGGATATCTGACAGAGAGATCTAAAAGGTGTATGGCCAGCTTAAGCCATCTACAGTCAAATTTAGATACCAAATCTGTACCAATACCAATACCAATGATGTATATAGTCTTGTGTAGGTAGGTATACTTAGGTTGGTTGAAAAACTAAAGGTGGGTTTACAAGTGTAGATTTTTTGTTCGTTCAACTGCCGATTAGATTTTTTTATAGATTTTTTTGTCGAACATCGTTCGTCCATTTATCAAAGTAACATTATATTTTTGGGTTTGTTCATCCCGATATCGAATGAAAATACATTTAGAATTACTAGGACAGATTAAAATTTACCAACATGTTCGATAACCTTTTGAACGATTTTTGGTTCGAGGTCGAACAAAAATTATCAAACCAAATTGCCATTCTAGATTTTTGTACAATCAACCAAAAAATCTTTTGTTTTTTGTCTATCGGACGAAAAAATCTAGACGTGTAAAACCACCTTTAGCTGGCGAACCCAAAGCCACCCAGAGTACGATGTGTCGACTGTTGAAGAGTCTTTATCTTTTCCTATCCCAAGTATGTTTAAATGCACACACTGATTTAATGTTATCCAAGGTAAGTTTGCTCACGCTGTCGGTCAGGTTAAAAATCGGCCGCTAATCGGCATGTGCCCACACTGCTCGGCCGGCCAGAGAACGGACATGTCTGATCTTCTCTGGCCGATGCAAGCCGAGGCAAGCCGATTCCATTAGCTGCAATGGAGACGGCGTCTTCATTGCAGCTTATGGCCGGCACACAAAGGGTGCCCAGCCGACTGAAGGGGCCCCAGAATGCAACGGGGTCGGTCTGACCTACTCGGTATGTGTATGCCCAGCATTAGTGTAAGGCCATGTCCTGTTGTTATTGAATTAGGCTATTGAAGCTACTACTACTACCCCTCCATATTATTCACAGGTTTAATGTACTTAAAGAGTTGGATCATGTTCCTCCAGTTTCTCTTCTTTCCTTTATTCCTGGGGTCGGGAACCTTGTTGGGGAGAGAGCCATGAACGGCACATATTTAAAAATATAAACTGGAAGTGAGGTCAAATACATTTGGATTTAGTTCTCGGCTGATCTAGCAGGGAGAGGGCGTTACTCTTCCTGCTAATGTCCCACCCTGCTTGTGCAGATAATGTGCGGGGTGGGATATTAGCAGGGAGAGACATGCCCTCTACCTTCTAAAGTTATCACCGTGACGTAAATGATGTGGTCGCGCAACCCTGGAAATGCAGCTTTCCTGAGCTTTCCGTTTTTTCAACAAACTCCAGACGAGCCGGGCTCGTCATAGACACTATGGATGTTAAAGATATGGCAACGAGCCAGATGTAGCCATCAAAACAGCCACATCTGGCCTGCAAACCATGGCTTCCAGACCTCTGCTCTATGTTGAACATATTATGTTTCTGAGTCAATTTTAAAATGCTTTATATTTTAGACCTTTCACCATTTTTGTTCCCCATCTAAAAACTCTTTCAGTCTAAAGCTAGCCAAACATGTATTGATTCTGCGGTCAATTACCGAACAATTGATTGGCATGTGCGTTCGCTGCAATTGTTTGTCCAACGATCCTTTGGGAAGTGCCCACTTTGAACAATCGATCCAAAAAGGTTGAAATCTAAAAAGGTAGTCATAGACGGTCCGATTCCGGACAGATTTTTCAGCTCGGCCGCAAATCGGGTCCGCCCACCTGGACAGATCGACCAGGATCGTCCCGCGTGTCGGATTGCATGGTGATCTGACAAGTCTAAATTCCTGGCCAATCACATTACTTTGGATGGGGACGTCCCCCATCCAAAGTATTGTCTAGCACACATAGGGTTCCCGCCAATCCTCTGAGCGACTGGCTGCAGATGCCTCACTGAAATCAAGTGCCTTTGTCTAAAATTAAGCTGCCTTGGGTTGAGTATATTGGTTTTTTAGAGATTGTTTTTTTAGAGCGGCCGCACGCGATCATGGCCATCAGTTCAGTGGGGACAAGCCCATTTAACTGAATGGACGTGATCAAAATCGCGAGCGCAAGGTGATTAATCACCTATGTGGGCACATAGCCTAATTTCCAGCTTCTCTGCTACCCTTCTAATAGACAAGTACACTACCAGCCATCTCCCAGTCATAGTCTTCTACTTAAATCTCAGAACTTTCATTTATTTACTTTTCATGCTTTCAGGAGACTAGGGCACAGTTAGATTCCTTTAAGGCCCCCATACACCTTTAGATGAATCCATACAATTTCCATTAGTATTAGTATAGTGACCTCCCTGCTATAATACATAGTAATTGGAAGGTCCTCATATTACATGGTTTTGGTAGAAAAAAAGTTGATTGTACAGAAATTGTATGGTAAGAATGTAAGGTGTATGGGGGGCTTTAGGCCCCCATACTCCTTACAATTTCTGTACAATCAACTTTTCTTTTACCAAAACCATGTAATATGAGGACATTTCTAATCCTTCCAATCAGTATATGTTACATCTGTTACATCATGGGGGCCACTATACTAGATAGCTGTTGGTAGATCTAATGGAAATTGTATGGAGTGATCTAAAGGTGTATGTTTTTTTTTTACAGGTTTACCTATCAATCAATTAACAGGATGGGAGTGCAAGTCACCTTAGCTCAAAAAAGTTTTGACACAGGGTTCACCGGCTCCATCACTGTTACCCACCAGATATGAGACTTTTGCACTGTAATGCTTAAACAGAGTATCAGGGAAGCATTTGGAGG
>CM070035.1:35657417-35669770 GCA_036250615.1 Ptychadena robeensis
GGGGGGTGAAGTCTCTTAGCATAAACACAAAAATGTCTCTCTCCTACCTGTAAATATATGCTTCTATAAGATCTTGTGATTCTGGAAAATGTCAGAAAGGGAACATATGTTCTGGCCATGCTGTTTGGGTACAGAGCCGGACAAAGCTGTCTATTCTAAACCTTTTCATTTGTTTTATTAGAATGTTTCGCTTTTTTATGCTCCGCCAAGACCTTTCAGTGGACCATGGCTCCTAGTTGGCTCAGAGAACAGGAAACCTAGGTTTTTAATAATAACAACGAGTATTATTGTGCAGTGTGCTAGGAATTGTCTCTATTGATTAGAATATGTCAGATTTACACAAATGAACCTTTGCTGCCACTATGGAGAACTGGCCGATAGATCCATATGTACGCACAGGTGGGGGGTTTATTCCATCTGGTATTAAATTTAAGTCAGTGCTAACACCTTGAGATGTTGTGCACCCTCAATCCTTATTTAGGTTTAATTATTTAAGTTTAATTATTTTGTGAGCTTTCACTACTCAAGTTTGATGTTCCCTGTCATCAGCTGCAAATGATTTAGAGAACAAGTATGTATCAATCATGGCATTAACAAGATGTGTCACAATCATGCTAACGAAAAAATTGCAAAAATGTCAGCTCTCCTCCCGCTGTCTGCTCACAAAGCCAGTTCCTCTAGATGCCTCCATTGTCATAGGAAAGTATTCAGCGGTAGTAACATTTTGAAGGACAATTTAAACAAAATAAATGTTCAAAAGCTTTACACCAGATAGCTTGTGTTAATGTAAATCAAGAATTACTTTTCACAGCTTGTCTACCAATAATTACAGAGGAAGGTCAATATCCTCCAGTACGACTTCTAAGCCAATAAAGGGAACTTACTATACAACAGTGGTTCCCAAACTTTCCTTGCAGGCCCCCCCTTTTCTATTTAGGAACATTATCGAGCCCCCCCTCCCTATTCAACACAGGTTCAGAATGAGGGCCCCCCTGGAATACCTTCGCGCCCCCCCAGGGGGCCCACCCCCAAGTTTGGGAACCACTGCTATACACTAAATCTTAAGCTAGGAACACACGGTTCGATTTAGGCTTACAATTGATGTAAATCAAAGAAAATTTACATCGTTTGTAACAAAATCGTAGCGCCGACACATGGTACAATCGACGATTTTAGTTAGTTGAAGAGCTTTACATCGATTGAAAAGTGATCGGACTTGTTGGAAAATTATCGTCGAATTGTACCATGATTGTACTACTTTTTCATTTTCATCATACAATTGTATTCGATGAAGTGATAGTTTACCGTTTGTAGGACATCAATGGCATCAACAATTTTAGTCAGTAATCAATGTTTTCTACATCGATATTGTACTACGATTGTATGACACTATAGCGCACATGGTACAATCGATAAAATACCAAAATTGAGGTTCTTCATCTAATCTCACATCGATTGTATGCTTAAATCGAGCCGTGTGTTCCTAGCTTTATCCTATATATAATTTTATTTATTGCAGGGCCATGAGATATTTCATGTATTGTAGGTTCTAAGTAAAAATAAAAACACCCCCTATTTATATGTTTGTTCAGGGCCATTTCACACAAGCCGCGTTTGCGATGCAGTACCATAAGAAGCCTGTAGTACCTTTCACACTGGCCTCACATTTTCCTTATGTGGTAACGTGTGACGCACTGCATTACCGCAAAGGAACTGCAAGATGCATTCGGTTGTAGCACAACACGGAAACACAGAGTTGTATTACTAGTAACAGACATGGTAACCTAGTGTGAAATGTCCCCTAAATTTCAAATATTACTATTTAAATTTGACGTTCATATTAACCAATAACTTGTGAACTGCAAATTGAAATCAGGCTTGTAATGAGGGCTATTTTGTTCTGAGCAGTGTCTCACAACCCCCAGGCCTACCAGGGAGATCTCCAGAAGGAGCCTTCATGTGATTGGATTCAGTAGTCCAATTCATTCACTGGTGGCTAAAGCCCTTCACACACCACATACAATTACCATGCAATTTCTGTACAATTTCTGTTTTCTTCTACCAAAACCATGTAATATGAGGACCTTTCTACACCTTCCAATCACTATGTATTCTATCAGGGAGGTCACTATACTACATAGTTGTTGGTAGATCTGATGGAAATTGTATGGAGGAATCTGAAGTTGTATGGGGGGCTTTAGGCTATGTTCCCACTTATGCCGGCCATACACATGCCGATAAACGGCCGGATTTTAATCTGGCCGACGGGCGTGCGCGCTCTCGCCGTCGGTCAGGTTAAAATCCGGCCGTTTATCGGCATGTCCCCACATGGGGCGACAGATCCCTGTCGCCCCACTTCTCGGCCGGCCAGAGATCCGACATGTTGGAAAATCTCTGGCCGGCCGAAGCCGATGGAAGCCGATGGCCATAAGCAGCAATGAAGACGAGCGTCTCCATCGCTGCTTATGGCCGGCACACAAAGGGTGCCTGGCCGATTGTGGGGCCCCAGAATGCAATGCGAGGCTAACGTGATGACGTCATCACGTTAGCCTCCCGGAGCGATATCGGAGGACGATATCGCTCCGGCTCTGGCTGTGTATGGCTAGCATAAGGCGATTAATCGCCTGCCAATCGCCTAGACTACTTCAATGGGCTTGTCCCCATTGATAGGATTGAAAAATTGCCACCTCAGGCAATTAACTAACAGCGCAGTGGGAACATAGCCTTAGTGTCTACCACAATTTCATTCCTGGCAACCCAGCATCTCCCTTTCACATACGCTCGCTGCTTGTCCTGTCTAGTCCTACAGAAATCTTCCAGCATACGGGCCTGGGAAGAAAGAAAGCAATAATGCACACAGATGGAAATCAAATGAAAAGGTTTATGAAATTTGTAGGGTACTTCTTCAATACAAGCATTCTGCAAATGTATATGGTATGTATCAAATATATGCCATATACCTCCAACAATTGGCTACAAGAGTTGGTGGTGTTCCTTTGGAATAACAGGTACATCTTCTTAAATATTTGTAACACTGTCACATCAGAGGTATATGGCTCCCCTGCATCTTCTCCTTCAAGGAAGGCCAGCTGTCAAACTTACATTTTGATGTTTCCATTCTACAGTCCTAGGATGGGGAACAGCTCTCCTTCCCCTCAACCTGTTGGGTTGAAGTTCCACCCATGAAAGACCTCACTTCCTCTTTGTGTCTACCCACACCTTTGTGGACCTAGCACCATCCCTTAAAGGGGAACAATACCCCAAATTCCATCATGGGCTATATCTTCCACCTTGCAGTGGGATAAGACTTAAATAAACAACATTTATAAAGTTCCCCCGAAATCTGCCAGTAAAAAAGGAAGTGGAATATAAGCTAGAGATTTGTTAATGAAAAAAAATCCCAGTATGATTGGTGGCCACATACAAATATATTAAATAATATGGATAAATTAGGACTAAAGCTGGGCATAGATGGGTCGTTTTCCCGTCGAATTCTCAGCCGACCGACTGGCTGTGATGACTTCATCACGCATGGCCGCTAGTACTGAGAATCGGCCAGGCACCCTTTGTGTGCCCGGCAATAACCTCAGATGGGATCGGCCGGGAATGTACTTGCATGTCAGATCACCGTGCGATCCGACATGCGGCAGATTCCTAGTCATTCTGACCAGGTGGGCGCACCCGATTCTCTGCTGACTGACCACTAGTGATGAGCGGCATAGGCAATATTCAAATTCGTGATATTTCGCGAATAATTCTACTAATATTCGATTCTATATTCGGAAATTCGAATATTCGCGGAACAGCCATGATGGGTCCATGAATGGTCACATGCTATGTTTATTTTCGCAATGCGAATATTATTTTCGCGATACATGGCCATATTGCGAATATTCGGAATTGCGAATATCCGCCGACATATTCGAGATATTGGCGAATTCTCGAATTGCCGATATTCATGAAAAATATTCGGCATTCGAATATTCGAGCTCAACACTACTGACCACCGACCGATTGCGATATCTGTCAGATATCCTTTAGATCTACCAACAACTATGTAGTGCCGGGTCCTCTGCGATTGAACACAGGTAGACTTGGTTTAGAAAGTCCCTCATATTACATGGTTTTGGTAAAACAAAAGGAGATCTGGAAATCTGACAGAGAAATCTAAAGGTGTATGGGGGCCCTTAGGAGAGAAAATAAAACTTGTAAAAGCCAGTCTATGCCACAGATGTTGAGCTGCAATTAAGGTTGGGTCGATACCCATTCAATCGGTGACCCGCACGATCGATAAACACACATCGTGCATGTTGAGTGGGTCATTGATTGCGACCTCCTTGTCTTCGAGCAGGATGGATTGACTGCTCGATCGAACAGGAAACCAACATGTTCTATCTTCATTGCTTTGGATGGGGACCATGGGTATCAAATGGGAATCTATTGCACAAAGTGGTGCTGAGCTCAAGCTGATCATCAATTGATCGGGAATCAACCCATGTATTTGGACCTTTATTCCCGTTTGCTGTGAAAATAATCCCAGCAGTAGCAAACTATAGACCATTCAACTCTAATGGCCCCCCAAACAAACAACTAAAAATATCTCTGACAGCCTCCACCTGCCCTGACACATCCATTTAACAACATGAGCTTTACAAATGGTGTAGAGAACTGAATTTTTCGCATTAGAGATTTCACCAAAATTAGAACGGAAGCTTGGAAATTGTCGGTGAATGAAAGTAGACAGATAGAACTAGACTAGATAAATCAGAAATATCAGGGAGGTAATTAGACAATCTCCTTTTTCCTCTGACAGTATTGTGGTCACATTCTTCTTGGGATCACATCAATAAGCACAAATAGATATGATAAGACACCTCTAGAAAACACATCTATGGGGAAATAGAGATTTGCCATGGATGATCATTTCAAGTGTTTTCCTCAAAGATAGGCCAGTGCGTATAGACATCAGTATGTATAGTTATATATCCCTCACATGGTCATTTATAATATTAAAAAAAGAGAAAGAAACTCATGGTCATCAATCCAGATCCCTAAGTATCAAGGAATCCAATGTTTATCACAACAGCATTGGCAGCCGGCACAGAGGGACAAAAGCTAGCCATACATATCAATTTCCAAAAGATGATAAAAACAATAATAAACACGGCATGCTTACGCCAAAATTGATTGTTCAGTAATTGGTGAGCAAAAAAATGTGCACCATTTTTGGGGGCACGATCCCTGGCTGATGATTTCAATGGGGATCGAGGGTCTCCATCCAAAATAATGGCAATTAAACAGGGAGTTCCAACGCGCATGGCAATTGACCTTTCAGGAATCGAACGCAAAATTAACCAGCTTAAGACAGCCAGATGATCTCTTTCCATTCTAAAAAAAGTTACCCCTGCTTATGGACGTCTCTGAGGTGTCCAAATAAATCCTTTCTTGTTATATTTTATTCAGTATTAAGCCTTCACCTAGTCTTGTGTTTATTGTTGGGATTTCAACGCATGTCAGACATGACCTATTGTTTACAATGTGTCTTGTTCCAAAGGCTCGTCATTGCCTGCGATGCATCTCATCCATAATAACGCAGGTCGTTGTGTTGTCATTTGCTTTACTCATTGCGTGTGTGACACATCCATTGAAAAGCATTTGCCCATCGGGGTAAATTAAACGCATTAAACGCTGCATTAAAATCGCGCAACATTTAAAGAATGAGAGACCAGCCCTTTTTCTAAATAATAAAGTCTTAAGTCTTCCAGACAGTCCTACTATTGCCACTGTAGTGGATATATTATCAGTATCCATGGATAGGTGCTGTAGTTGTAAACAGATACATCAATCTTCTCTCTGTTCGGCAGTTCTACACCTAGGTGCCTCATATATTTGTAGTTATTATTATTCTACAACATATAGCAGTAATTTAAGTAAGCAATTTTTATAGAATTTTAGAAAACAATACAATTTACAATCAGCAATATCTGGAGGTTCCTCTGAGGTTTCCATGTCCTACTCTCATCAGAACTTAGATTCAATGGAGCCCAGTGACAAGAAAGCCACACACACAAATACACACTAATAATGGTATGATTTACTTTGTTCACCTGAATCAACTGTCACATGTTTAATGGAATAAATAAATAAATCATTCTCTGTCAATACTGATTGCAGAGCATCATTTCAAACAACACATGGCAGGCAATGCATAAAATCCAAGCCCTATTTATCAAAGCATGAGTAGGAAAGATTGTTGTAGGCCCCCTCAACAACAAATACAACAACATTTCTTCAGTTCTGTGCGGTAAGAAAAATTATGGAAACAGCGATCTGTTCTACCATCAAACTTAAATTAGATCAATGGTATCGTACATATATGTCTATAAAGCTTGCCATACATGCATCAATTTTTGTTAGATCGTTCTTAGATTTGATCTGTTTGGGCAACTGAAATATCAACTGTCAGTCTAACATCAATCGTGCCACCACCAGTGTGATTGATTCGAAAGAATGAATTTTTATACTGTCGGATAAACATCAATCCACAATCCTGTAGTCTCTCCAGTAGCAACAAAGAATATCGGGGAGTCAAATAGTTGAAAGTTAGATACCTGTCAGATTTGTTGTTCCTGCTGCAGGTGTTTTCCTTGTTTAAAATGTTTTCCGCAGAACAGAAGCAAATATTCTAACACAGCCCCAGATAGTCATAAAATCATCCAGGAATTGTCACCCTTCCACTTTCTATCTATAACCAGAAAACACAGTTTTGGCTCGACATACACTATGAGGACCAAATGTTTGCTACATGAATGTCAATCCTGTACATTTTTTATCACTAACCAAGAACAATATCAAAATAAGAGCCTGTAACGTTCCTCTAATGTTTCTGATGTACATCATATCACTAAGAAAGTGGTAAAGGATCAGCAGCTAGATAATTTGCATTAATAGAAAGAACATATCTTGTGTATGTTATTAATCAGTAAAGGCCCTCCTTTGTAAACATCCACAATCCCTAACTACTGGGTGCCGCCATCTTGAATATGACATTAACAATTCCACTCAAAACTCATACAATAGAAGCCAATAGAAGATCTTATGTTGATGGTGTATTCCTGTGATTAATGCCTTATTAAAGATAGCTTGGAAGATCTCTGGCGTCAGGAATAAAGGGAGGCTTTGCTGGTACCATGTGTTGGCCCTGCCAAGCAATGTTGATGCTAGAACTATGCTGGAACTGTCAAGTGGGATATTAATTATGGAACCCTGCCCTGGCTACCTCCGATGAAACCCTGGATTGGAAGCTGTATTATCCTATTAGCTCCTTTGTACCCATCATTCCTACTCTACTCCTACTACATTAATACATGAAAGGTTCTATAGGGAGATAAATGCTGGGATTTGGAGGAGCTTGGCCAACGTAGGTAAGACATAGACACAAGGGAAGAAAGCTATGACATAGCAGAAGGAGAGGGAACTATGCTTGTTGTAAGGATTGACTCTTCTTGAGTAGTCAAATTTTCTAGCAGGCTCAGAGAAAATATATCAAGAAAAGCAAACAAAGGATTTTAATATTTTTTTACGTTGGTTACAGGTTTCTCTTTAAGAAGTAAAGGACATAGGCTTAAATTTCTAGGGGATGCCACAGGGTATTATTAATTTGAATATCAACACAGAACCTAATAATCAGTTGAGTTGGATGATCAATACTTGAGGCCCGCTAAGCAGGTTCTAGCAGGCTCAGAGGATATATATAAAGGAAAGCAAGCAAAGGATTTTAATACCCAATTTTTTACATTGGTTACAGGTTTCTCTTTAAGAAGTAAAGGACATAGACATTATTTTTGTGGGGATGCTGCAGGGCAACATTAATTTGAATATCAACACAGAACCTCAAAATCCATAAAGTTGGATGATCAATACTTGAGGCCCGCTTAGTTTAGTCCGCTAAGTGAGAAGAACCCATGTCAACAGCAAAATTCCCATAGACATGACTGAATACAGGTGCACATCACTCCAATTCCATTCCACTTAATGCTTCTGGTAAATCGGTGGTGCCGCTGGAACTTGTTAAACACAGCCTTCCATTGGAGTAATGAAGGAGAACAATGAATATAAAGGAGTAAAGTGAGCCCAGATAAGCACAGCGAGCTCCCTGAAATCATGAAACCTGCTCGGTGACGCACCTTGCACTGCACGTGGCTGAATGACCCTGTGCGGCTGCAGAAAGTCTGACTACAAACATGGCATATTGCACGGCGCTCCATGTTACGGTTTCACCATTGTACTACAGAAAATGACAAATCGCCTGAAATTACAGATGACATTATTCACTGCCAGCTGGAACAAATCTATATTTGTGCACACTAATTAGCCCGTGCAGCCTCTCAATCATGTTTGCCTCAGATGGGTTGTTATACACATTCAGTAGACATTATTAGTCACAGGGTAACAGGTAGTACTATGACATTCACTAAACAAGTAGCATAGCCCAGCAAGGTTACAGGATCGCACCTGCACATGACTCTTCAGAGATGCCATCACATTTCCAAGCTGTAATTCAGAAGCCACAAAACCGTACAGGCACCATCTGCACGCCCTTTGTGAATTAGGACAACTTTGCAAATACGGCCTGATATCTTACTATTTATAGCTTTCCATTATTATGTGTTATAGTGTCTGTAGGTGTGCGCATGTACGCAGATCATCATGAGAACAGATAGGTAAATACATGTACATTCCTACCCACAAAGTCCTATACGTACATATAGATGGTGGGTATTTAAAATTAAAAATGACACACACTTGTGTGAACGCTTACACCCACAGTTACACTACCCACATTCCCTCGCAAGGGAACATTAATATGTCAAATAGAGATCTTACAGCACCACAAAGTGGCACACACCTGCTGCAAACACATGGAGTGCCAATTATAGGTGTACGGGCACCTGCGTGACACCTTGGCATCGAAGGCGGGCATGCACCAACAGGGATCAACAACTGCAGAGCTACAATTATGGATGAGCAAGACAGACAGACATGCAGAGACACACACCTACACATCCTATCACACACTCTCATGACTTTCTATATTTAGCGTTGTGCGCTCTCCTCCCAAGCCTGTCTCTCTCACCCTTCGATGGGGTCTTCCTCACATGGACTTGGAGGGTCACAGGCAAGTGCTTCCCCCTCCTCGGACACTGCCTGAGGCTCCATGCTGCACTCTCTCAGACAGTCAGAAGTGCGCTGAGAGTGCAGGGACACTGCTGTCAGCCAGAGACCGCACTCCGGGTGGTTACCAGGGAAACCAGATGGAAAAGACTCTATGGATGGGGAGGAGGTCTCTCTCTGTCTCTTCCAAGTGTAGAATAAATGAGAAAGAAGGGAAAAAAGAAGGGGGGACAGAGGAGAAGAGCAGGGATAAAATGAAGGGTCAGATAGTGTGATATGGGTGAAGGCAGAGATGGAAAGCAGAATGGGATAAAAGCAGGGAAGAGAGAGAATGGCAGAGGAGGAGAGAAGAGAGGGAGTGAGGAGGAGGAGGAGGGAGCAGAACAGAATAGGTGTTTGGAGAGCAGACAGAAATAGAATGGGAAACAATACAACAAGAGACGATTTGATTTATAAGAAAGGTGTTTAACTTAGTTTTCTAAATCCAACGATGGAAGCAGTGACCTCTTAACCTATTTATTGTAAGCACAGGGACTTGTCAGTGTACTGGAATTTGGTGATAGGGAGACAGGTGGATGGAGATGAGAGGGGGGGGGGGGGGGGGGTGCAGATAATTAAGAACTGCTTAATGTGTCATGGAGAAAGAGGAATTGGCTGGGGGCAAACCAGCTGCACACACTCCTATACACACACTGTTTATAAAGAAATCACATTCACCAAACATTTACTGGTGTATAATTCACCCGCAGTGAATGGTGAGTGAATGTCACATTTCACTGATTTCTAAATATTCCCTTTAGAATTATTCAGGATCCGGCTGCATGGAGCCTACTTGTTATTTAAAGAACAGCGTGCAGCAATGCTTGTCAGCGTTCATTTTTTTGATGGTATTTAAGTGATATAATAAGAGCTGCTTTAGGGTATTGAAAGTTGTATTGCTCTTTACATTTGTTGTATATGTTGTATATGTGCATTTTGCAGTCGGATGCGTTATTGATGCATCCATTTTTTTTCTTTCATCCCTCTTGACTGATGCATCAAAAACACATACCCATTAATTTTTTACCCATTCAATGCATTTCCTGCGTTGATTGCATTGCAACGCAACCCAACGCAGGCAATCAACGCATGTGTGTTCATTGATTTACATTGGGTGCGTCAACATCTCTGCACATGACAAATTTATGCCGTGGAAACATAGCCTTAGACAGGGCGGACGCGATTTTAATCACAAGTGACAATCACGGACAGCAGATCATGTGCGATTGCTAACACGATTGGGCGCGATTGACCAGGTGATTTTTACACGCAATGCAAAAAAATCACCCCTATTAGAAAAAGAAAATCGACCCTTGATCACGCCCATAGAAAATTAATGGAGGCAATTCTTGATGAAAAATTGGGGACAAGCCCATTCAACTGAATGAAAGTGATCAGCTGTGATCATCATGTGCGATTAAAATCGCGTCCATGCCACGGCTGATTTTCTAAGTGGGAACATAGCCTTATATTTGTAAACATTGGCATTTTGTAACTTATAATTACCGTATATACTAGTGTATAAGCTGAGTTTTTCAGCCCAAAAAATTGGCAGAAAATGCTCCCCTTGGCTTATACTCGAGTCAGCCAAGGTCCTCTCACCTCAGCTGAATTTCCATGCTGAACTTCAGGCAGGCAGCTTCCCTCTTCAGCTGCATATCTGTGTTTCCCGACAGAGAGCTGATATCATGTAAACAACTCCACACTGCCAGCTGGTGGCCGGTTACTAGTTTAAATAGCCTATGAACTCCATAGCCTATGATTAAAAAATGAACATAGGTTTCCATTCCATGTATTAACCTCCTTAGTGTTCATGACGAGCCCATTTCGTCCAGAGTTTGTGTGAAGAACAAGCTCTGGATGAGCTGGGCTCCCATGAAAGCCGCATATCCCTGGAAAGCTATGGCGGTGCTGCCGGGGTTGTGCGGCTTCACTGATCGCATCACGGTGACGCGGAAGGGGGCGAGGGTGAGCAGTGCCATAGACCTCCATGTTAATGGAGGGGCCTCTGTGAATGACACCGGCTGTGTGGAGAGGGGAGGGGGGAGGGAGGAAATGTCAGGCAGTGTACCTTGTACACTGCTGCCATTGCCTGTACCACACTGCTAAAAACGGTGCGGTACAGGTGGTGCGCTAGGGAGGTTAATCTCAATAAAAGTAATAATAATAAATGGAAATTTATTTTCATATTTAGATAAGAAGATTTGCCTTGCAAAACCCATCCTGCAATAATAATAATCCTGTGTTCTCTTAAATTTATTGAGTGTGTGGCACTAAGATGAATCCTGTTTGATTAATTCCTAGGGCAATGTTGCTTTCTCTATATTTTTCTAATTTAGAAAACACTATCTGACTTTGCATTTCCCACTGTCGGCTTATACTCGAGTCAATATGTTTTTCCAGTTTTTGTAGATAAAATAAGGTACCTCTGCTTATACTCAGGTCGGCTTATACTCGAGTATATACGGTACTCTCTTTATTAAATGACTGTTTGAAAGTCATTCTTTGTTACAGTTAAGTTTATGTGCTGCCTATTTTGTGGTAGACAAATCAACCGATTTTCTGGGCTGTAAAAAAAGCTCAAACGACTTCTGCAATAAACAGAAATAGTTTTTGTAAGGAGAATCCTTTTGCACATGTATTTGACGCTGAATTCCATATTTTATTTATATGTTATGTTATATTATATTATATTAAAATAAAGACATTTGTGTGAAGTTCCCTCTTAACCCTCCAAGTCCATAACCAGACTAGTGATGGCGCGAACCCGGAATTTGATGTTCGCGAACCGGCGAACCACCATAGACTTCAATGGGCAGGCAAATTTTAAAAAACAAAGGGACCCTTTCTGGCCACAATAGTGTTGGGAAAGTTATTTCAAGGGGTCTAACACCTGGACAATGACATGACAGAGGGGGATCCATGGCAAGAATTTTTTTTTCACACAATAAGTCAATGGGATTTGAACATAAGAGGGAAGCTGGAGAGCACTAAACAACATGGTTGGTAAATGCCTGTGTGAATTCCACCTGAAACAACCTGTGAAGATCTGCTTTTCACGTTGCCCACAGCTTAAAAGTTGAATTTTAATTTTATGGAGGACACTGGGGGAGATGGACAGTGTGGAGGACACTGGGGGA
>CM070035.1:35669870-35681572 GCA_036250615.1 Ptychadena robeensis
ACCAATGTTAAAAGATAGGGGGCGGGTCGAACTCGCCATATGTTCGCGAAAATGCGCGAAAGCGAACATGCGATGTTCGCCGCGAATAGTTCGCGGGCGAACAGTTCGGTCCATCACTAAACCAGACCCCATTTGGCATAGGAGGATCCAAAAACAGCATGGCACCCCCTCTCCCCAACCATACCAGACTCCTTCATAGCCCTGAAAAGCCTGAAGGTGCTTATCTGCATATGCACAGGGGTGCAGTGCCTGCAGATACCAGATGCAGACTGGCAATGTATACCCTATCTGTCTATATCAGAAATAAGCACTCCTTCCTGGGAAAAGAAACAAAAACACACTCCAAAATTGTTGAAAACTTGTTTATAAAGTACATTCCACTTGATATAAAGATAGATATTGAGATAGTCAACCAAAATAAACCAAACCTTTAGAGTCCCACATATATAGAAAACACCAAAAAAGAAACATGTCAACAAAGTCAAGTATATATATATATACAATGCATCTGTAAAGTATTCACAGCACATCACTGTTTCCACATTTTGTTATGTTACAGCCTTATTCCAAAATGCACACCCTACCTATAATGACAACATGAAAAACGTTTGAGATTTTGGCAAATTTATTAAAAATAAAAAAACGAAGAAAGCATGTAAATAAGTATTCACAGCCTTTGCCATGCAACTCAATTGTAGTCCACCTATGGCTAATTCAGTTGATTGGACATGATGTGGAAAGGCACATACCTGGCTATATAAGGTCCCACAGAGCTGGGGAAGATTATTTTTGTCCCAATGAGTACAGGGGCCTCCATCATCTGTAAGTGGAAGAAGTTTAAAACTACCTGGACTCTTCTTAGAGCTGAACGGCCATCTTAACTAAGCAATTGGCGAAGAAGGGTCTCAGGGAGGTGTGAGTGCCAGGTGTCACGTTTGGAGGAAACATAACCTCATAACCTGCCCAATTCCATCCCTACAGTGAAGCATGGTGGTGGCAGCATCATGCTTTGGGGATGTTTTTCAGCAGCAATAACTGGGATGTACAAGTACAATGTACAAGTAACTCACAACTGGAAGCTTAATGCATCACCATTTGAGGGCTTACATTCATTTTGCATCATGCCAACATATCGCACTTCAACACATATATGTTCAAGCATACCACAACCAGAATAATTTGTGCATCAATCTGTTGACAACTAAATTGATCAGATGTGTTTTCTTTTAGTGTAGAAAAAATGCTTCTAGCCATTCCAAATGGTCTCCCTAATACAACATGCTGTTACGTGTTGTATTTTTAACGTGTCTATCCTCTGAAATGCCCTCTAGAGAGGTATGGAGAGATTATATTAAAATAAATACAAACAAAATGTCCGTTTTGTGGTGTATAAGGAATAACAATGGCATTATAAGGAAGATTGCTGTGAGCGCTTTCTATATTGCTGATAGCTTTGTAAAGGTTTTAATGACAGGTTTATTAATAATAGCTTTGTGAATCAGTCATATGATGTCATCAGAACATTTGATTTAATTGGCATCATTAGGGTCTGAATAGAATTTGATTTTCAATATCACTTCATGTATGATCCTGGCTTGCTGCTCTACACATAACATAGTATAGGATTTTGCTGTATATGGATGTATCACTGGCTCTGACAGATGAAGGGACATGTCAATGTCTTCCTATTGCCATGGTAACAGAGGCGGGCCCCCCCATATTACAGAAGGCTGACGCATTACAGGAAAATATAGGACAGGGAACTTAAACTGTAAAATAAAAGTAAGTACGAAAATATAGAGAACGTAAATGTCAGTTCACATACATAATGTGCCGCAAGGAACAACATATTTTGCTATTTATATGCCACACCAACAAACTTGTAACTACCATATCTGTGCACAATGTTTTTTTTTGTGTTTTAAAGTATTTTATTTTAAATATTTAGATAACTTGGAGAAACAACAGAAAGTAAGGCTATGTTTCCATTACGTTGGGAGGTCCCAAGGTAGCAGATAGACTTACCTGCTAGTCAGACTCTCTGCCTAGCAGGTAAGTCTATCTGCTACCTTGGGACCTCCCAACGTAATGGAAACATAGCCTTACTTTCTGTTGTTTCTGCGCCGAGTCGTAGTCTAGTACGTTTAGCCTTTGCACCGGCGGATGTGTAAACAGACCATCCGCCGAGCAGGCAATGTCTGTGTGATACTTCGGGACCCCTGCTAAGCGTATATGCTTAGCGGATGGGTCCCGACGTGTAATGGAAACAAGCCCTAAGAGTCCTCTCTTATGACTCGTAAACACACACTTGATAGTAGTTGGTTAAGACAAACAAGTATCTGTATTGCTGTCAGGGAAGGTGGTATGTCTAACATTTGCTATTTATTCTGGGGAGGACATGGCGGGGTGCCACCCACTCTTGGTACTTGGTACTCTTGTATCCAGCTTTGAGGATACAGCCCTTTTTCCCAGAAATTTCAGGGCCCTATACAAGGTAATTTTTCAGGGCCCCCTACCACTAGCACCCCCATTCCCCCCTGGTCTGAGGGTTTGAGAAGATGCCTACCTAGATGTCACATAACATTTTTAGTGAGCTCCTCAGATGAGTACCAGGAGATGGTATGTGGTATACACCTCATATGAAATATGGTTTTAAAAAGGGACATCTTCCTCACTGTCTACCTCACTGTCCTCTGTGTCAGCTTACTGCATGGTAGATTCTGGTGCAGATGGATCTCCCTGTTCCTGATTGATCCTCAAATTAGCTGTCTCCAACCACAGGTCACCAGCTGGCTTTGGGTCAAGTGTAACTCTCACAGTACAACACCGTTTGACACCCCTACCTGCAACCTTTTATAGCTAGTAATGTTTCCCTGCGGTTATCCATAGGACATAAAATACATTTAACAATAAAAACAGAAAGAATGTTGGCAATTAAAAAAATTACTTTTGCAGTATTGTATACATGATAAAGTGAAGTTTCTGTACAACTATTTGATGTGTTCAAGCTTTAATCTCAATTTTCCTGCAGCCACGATGTCACTAGTGAGCACTTGCTGTTAAAGTTAATGCACATAATCGGCTACTTTCACACACATCGATGAGGGGGGGGGGGGGGGCAAGGGGAATGCTGCAGGTCTCTACCCTCTCTGGGTGTTATGCAGATGCGCAGGCTGCTGTCAGACAGTGGGCAGTGCAGGGAGCATGGGTTTGGGCAGCTAAACATTTTTTTCTAATAGGAAGGGGAAAAGAAATCCAGCAGAGATCTCATACAAAACTTACAATGTTTGTGAAAGCTTCGTTTGTGGTTTCCATTGGAAGCCCATGTGACAAGGTGAGAATGGAGACACATAACTGGACTGTGACTTCCTTAAGATTTCTCTGACTGGGTTTATGTAATACTTTAGTCCAGTTGTTCCCAAACTTTCCTTGCAGGGCCCCCCTTTTCTATTGAGGAACATTATTGAGCCCCCCTCCCTTTTCAAACACAGGTTAAGAATGAGGACCAGCGCCCCCCTGGAATACCTTTGCACCCCCCAGTTTGAGAACCACTGCTTTAGTCTAACCAATTAAATTAAAAACATGATACCATAGTGCTCTTGTTACAAGTCATATAACCTGAACCTACCATGACAGATTGGAAGCCAAAAGAAGTCTTGTCAAAACTTTAAATTCTATAGATGTGTGTATGCAAATGAGTGGTTAAGGTTACATTAGGAAAGTGGTTCCCAAGCTGAGGGGGCACAAAGGTATTCTGTGGGGAGGATGTGCTGGCCCTCATTCTAAACCTGTATTTAAATAGGGGGGGGGGGCTCGATAATGTTCCTCAATAGAAAAGGGGGCCCTGCAGGGAAAGTTTGGGAACCACTGAATTAGGAAGACTTACAGGATGGTATTAGTGTCTGTGTGAGTCAAATCATCTGGACTTCCAACTATTCTCAAGTTCTGTACTGTATAAAAACTGTATAAAAAGCTCTGGATTAACACTCCTTAATGCCTGCATAACTAATGAAATGGAAAATCTACAAGGTCAACTCTAAATAACACAGTCTAGAAACAAAGAGGAAAGAGACCACCAGGCCAAAGCGCATTGATATCGCTAAAGCTATTTGTATAATAGTCCTAGTCCAAGATGTTATTCCTGCTTCATGGTTATAGTAAGTATTCAAGTGAATTGGACCTTGTTGTAAGCAACTCAGAACTAGATTTTACCAGCAGGATTGAAGACTTAGTATACAAATTTGCAACCTTCAGAGGAACTAAACATTGAAATGGAGGGGAGGGGTACCCAGCTTCATGTATTGAGGGGGGATAGGAAGGAGCCACATTTGTACTTTAAGGCTAGTGTGATTTAACGTTCAAGGCTTTACTGTTTGATTTAGAGATGTCCAAATTTAGCTCAGTAGTGAACCATTACGCTCTTATAAATTGGATACAGAATTATTAGTGACAGCTCATACACCATTATAAATATCCATAGGTGGACATTCATATTTTTCCCTCGCTGTCTGATGGTAAGGCTGTATTATGATGAATCTTACCTGTATACAGATGACGATTTGGTCTCTGACTTTATATGAATACTTTTCGGTTCTCTTTGCCCTTGGTGCCCTGGGGAAAAGCAGAGATAGTTTTTAGTCAGTTTACTCAGATTGTACAATTACTTGCTTGAACCTCTTGCCAACTCATGCCTATTTTACATATCTAGGTCATGGAAACCCTCCGCCCACCTTAATGTGGTCTCACTGACACAGAGAATACAGAAACAGTACGGTCTTTGCTTGAGAAATATATGTTAATATCTGTTTAATTGGACAAAAGGTGAAAATGGACTTTATCAGAAGGACACAGCCAACAGGAAAATGCCAACACATATTCTCTGGCAATCAAAAAGTTTTTCTTTTTTATATAGCATAAGTACAAAGTTCTGTCTAGATAGCATGCAACGTGATCCTAAATACAGGCACCAGTACTCAAATTAGGAGAGGGAGGAGCAGCACTAGGTGCCAAAAACAGTCTGCTGCAGCTCACATCGGTCTAAAGAAGGAAAAAGTAGAAGAGCTGATGACTTTCTGTTCCTTTATAGTGCAAACATCATATTTCTACAGAAAGGCTGTATTTTATAATCTAAAATAGAAATGGGTATAAGCTCCCAGGGTAGGTGCATAACTCCAAACCATTGGGCCCTTAACCAAAGTTTTGGTGGGCCCCTCAGCAACATCTGTCTGTGATTGTCAATGTCAGTAAGGACAATAGGGTATTGATCATTTGATTAGTCATATTAATTTATTTTACAGGATAGTCATATAGTCATATGTTACTCACTCAACAGTCTAAAGGCTGCCACACATGCAATGAGTGGCAGACAATTTTTCCGCCAACCGATGTGCATGCGCGTGCGGCCGGTGGCAAAATCAGATGACGTCATCATGCTGCTGATCTGTCACACACACCGAGTGGGAGGGCCTTAAGGACTATTTGACAAAATTTGACAGAGGTGGTGAACCAAGAGCCTATAATGGCCACCCGCAATAGGTGTCCCAAATTCCTCATGTGCCCAGCATCATGCTGGGGGAGTGTAGTAGGGACATTGTAATATGTTTTAATTTCCTGTACATTTCCAACAAAGAAATCATACTGCCAGGAAGGTAAAAAAGAAAAAAAATATATATATAAAAAAAAATAAACTTCAGTGAAAATATGGAGATGGAGGTGAGAAGATGATCTGGCTCTCCTCTGCAATTGAAGGCAACAAGCCATGGTGTCAGGATCCAAACCCAGATATATTTTGGTCTGCTGAGCCACCTGCTACTTTACCTTTGTTGGATCCCTTTGACAAAACTGCCATGAAACCTAGTTCTCGTTGAACCCTGAACTCCTCCCTAGTACTTCCTTTATAAACCATGCCTCTGATTTCTTCCTTGCCAGATCATTGTGGTCCTGCCAATATCTCGCTGCTTTAGCTGATCCTTCCTGCACTATGATCATCCATGTATTAACCCTCCATGTAGCTGCTGATAACTGGAGTATGCTTTATCTTGCTCCCTTTGTTATCTGACCCCTTTGGCTTTTAACCTACGCTTGATATTGGACTACGCTTCTGATTACTTCCTTAAGATCCCCGGACCTGTATTTTTGTTTCAGCACCTGGACTCCGAGGGTACCTGAGCATCCTTTCATCAAGGTGACAGCAGGATGAATTACAAAGTTAAGCAGGCCAGATAGGGCCCCAGGGTACGCACCCATACCAACCCCATTTCAATACAGAATGAGAATATCCTGAAAGTAGATATCATATATAGCATTTACTGTATTCTATTGAACATATTCTTCTTGATGCATGGCTGGTGTTAGCAGGGCTTCTGATTCTCCTTTTGCATGAAGTGACATTAGATTGCCTGTGACTATTGGAGTGTGGAATAGAAACAACTTTGGGAAACCAGACTTGTAGCTGGATAGGAGTAAGTAAACTGCATATTAATGTTGCCCTATGTACCAATGAGCAGTACCTGAGGAATCCCCTCTAAAAGATATCTTTGTAATTGACTCGGATTGATGTTTTCTGTGGGAACTCATCAAGCTACGTTAGCAGTCTACTGTGTCCATAAGTGTAACTAAGTAGTATGTCTGTACACCGCAGACTGCATTGGAGGTATTATGTTTTGAGAGGGTGAAATGGTGTCTTGTTGAACACTGGCAGACAACTGACTGTGATTTCAGTACAAGGAACACTCATAATTAGTATTTTATCTCCTAGTGACATTTTTAAACATTTTACCGTGAGAGGACAGAAAATATTTCTTCTTAATCCCCTTTTACTGCCAGAGCCATGGAAAACTTTCTTTTTCTAAACACTTCAGTCTGAGGAACTGTTAAATATTCCTTGATCAACCTCTGCTCTTCTACACAGATGTACCTAGTTGTTTAAACGCAGTACTGTTTAACCCCTTACACACCTATGAGTTTTGATGCTCAAAAACACATATTTAGTTCACAACCTCCATATCCTACAATCTCCAAAAGCAGTTGGTCTTGCTTGGAGATATCTGGTCATGTGTTGACAACCTGATATAGCCAGAGATGGACAATAAAGCTGTCCATACACCTTTAAATCTCTCTGTCAGATATCCATTAGATCTACCAGCAACTATGTAGTTCCGGGTCCTCTGCGATTGTTTAGAAAGTCCCTCATATTACATGGTTTTGGTAAAACAAAAAGAGATCTGAAGGAAATCTGCCAGAGAAATCTAAAGGTGTATGGGGGCCCTTAGCCCTAATAACTCATACTGCGTGGAAAGAAAATTGGGTGTAAGCCCCAGAAGAAATCTGTCTTCTAATATGGCTCGGAATGTTGGTTGTGGCATGAATGGAGTGTAGCATGTATTGTGCCCAATGACAGTGAATAGTACAATGTTACATGTGCAAGGTAGATGGAAGTTAGGATTTTTGCTTTCACAGTGTGCATATGTAATACATATGACATATACCTTCCTAACATTAAAGTGCACCTAAACTCAGAAACCCACAAAAATAAAAAAAAATATTTTTACTTACCTCGGAGCTGTCACAGTGGTTTTAATTCATTTTCCTACAATTATATACTTACCTGCTCTGCTCTCTTCTGTGGAAGTTGCCATGTTTTTTCCAGGCATCTGGGGGTTAATAGCTGCATTAAGAAGTTTGACCACTATGGTTGCCAAATACAACTGTTTTAAATGCCAAAGAGATCAGTATATACAGATGGGATGGCATTAAAAGCCTCCTGTATCAGGAGTGAGATAAACAGAAGGGAGAAAACACTGTGGCCGTGGGGAGGAGAGAAGAGGAGATATTGGTGATAAGGCAGTCGCCAAGGCAAACATCAAGCTCTTTCAGGAGTCAATGACCCATTCAGTTTTTTTTGGTAAATGTAGAGTGGATGTCAATGGCTGGCAAGTACCCACCGGGTTAAGTGGTTAAGGATGGTGGGCGGTACTGGTGATTTGTTTTCATGGATCTGGGGGGACACTGTCTGGGGGACCTATTTTGTTATTGCACTTGTTTATTTAATAAAGCTGTGGTAAGTTTTACCCACAATTTAATCATAGACTGGTGTCCTTGTCTTATTAAGAGGAAGTGGGGCTGGCAGCTTTGGTAAAGTTGGTTGGGTAAGGTGCATTGTAACAGGCTTAATGTTTTACCTCCATAGTCATCCCTGCCCAGGTCATTACCCATTACAGTGATTTCCACCCAGTGCTCATTATGGCCTAACTTTGTCCAAATGGTTGAAACAAGCTAACAGATTGGAGGGAGTTCAAGTGGCTTAGCAGATGATTTGAGTGCACACTGATATGTATTGAATGCACAGAAAATGTACTGTAATTGTAAAAAAATTGAGAATAAATGGTATTATTATTTTATACTGTGCTAGTATATTACATTTGTTTAAGTAGTTAGCACCAATAAAAAGCTGCACCAGAAAAAAAAGGGCAATCCAATACCTGAATCTTCAACAAACTACTAAATGTAAGCAAAGAAGATTTACAAGGATAACTTGCATGATAAATAAAGAAGAAACAGTGTAGCAACCTCTGTTCCCAGTTCCTAGTCTCTCCGGCACGGAGACCTTCTGGACACAATCAAATGGAATGACATGAAGAGGAAGAAAGAGCGGCGTCTCATACTGGGCTGATTTCAAAGAATATTTTGTTGGCAGGGCAGGCTATGCTCAGGGGCTCAGCGCTACATGGAGCCCAGTACTGTGCAGCTGTGAAATCTTCTTACTAAGTACCATTTGTTTTTGGCAAATCATTATGGATGCAATTAAAGAGCATTTCCTAACAACAAGTAATGCACCAAACCCAGATTCCAGAGAACATCCTGCTAGGTTAAGGTAAACTCTGTACATTTAAGATTTACTGCATGGTCTTTGAAAACTGATCATCAGGCTTAGAATTGGGGGTACATGAAAGTCATAGTGTTATTTTTCTGGAGACTGATATAGAGAAATGTGGAAAAAATATGTAAGACGAACTTTAAAGTTAGAGATCAGGGTCAATAAGGAAATTATATATAACGGACCCTTAGGTTACAACCGGCTTGACTTAAGGGCAACTTAAGTTACAACCAAAGTTTTGACTTACAACCAGAATTAAGGCGGAGGTCAGCATTGTACAGTTGTAAACATAGACACGGGATGTCAGCACCATTATTGCGCTGCACTCTGAGCCCAGAAGTACAGCATGTCATAATGGATCATCTCATCAATCTACAGACTCTTCAAAGAAAGAAAGGACACCAGATTCCTTATGTTTTTATGGATGGGAACTCCTTCCAAACAATAACCACCTTCAGTTTCATCTACTCATATCCCCTTGAATGGTGGTACATTTTTCTTTCTGGTAGGCTGTGCAGATTGTATCTTTTTGGTGAGAACAATGGGAATGATGTTGATGTTTTTGGTAAATTACATATATTACACAATGATTTTTTATTTTAATACGCTTAGGTGAAAAATGCCTTGGGAAGATCTGAATTAAGGTAGCCATAGATGGTCCTATTCCCGCCCAATTTTTCAACCAATCTACCATCGTGCGTGTATGGCTGTAGTTTGCCCACACATGGTCTAAGGTCTGGGAGGGTGAAGAAGATACATGGTGAGGTCTCATAAGGCCATAGGCTGAAAGAGGTACGGGGTACTGATCTATGGGGAAAGCTGAAAGGTTAAGGGAGACTAGTGAAGCAGTGAACACACGGCTCGATATCGGAGCTGTTTGAGGTTCCCTGCAGCAGCATGATGACGTCATTGCGCTGCTGCCCAATATTGGAGGAGCTGGAGACACATGTGGTCTCCATGCAAAGCAATGGACATCGACCGTGATTTACGGTCATGTCCGATATCCCTGTTTTCGAGCGGGATTGATTGGTACCGCTCAAAAACAGGGATGGCTGCATTAGATATGGGCCAGATAGATGGCTGTGAGCGTGCACGGCGCTCAAAGCGGGCATCTATGTGTGTGTTCCCAGCTTTAGAGATCTAATGTGAGATCTAAGGCTGGAAGAGATAAAGGGGACTGCATTGAGGTCAAGGGGGCTTTGTCCTTGGGACAGTAGCAGTGTCACCCTATGGTATTCTAAACATTCAAGTTTTTCACACAGTGATGTAAATAGTTTACAGTGTTATGCTAGCCATACACATGCCGATAAGCGGCCGATTTTTTACCTGACCGACGGGCGTGCGCGCTCGCGCCGTCGGTCAGGTTAAAAATCGGCCGCTAATCGGCATGTGCCAGAGAACGGACATGTCCGATCTTCTCTGGCCGATGGGAGCCGATGAAAGCCGATGCCATAAGCTGCAATGAAGCGGCGTCTTCATTGCAGCTTATGGCCGTCATCACGTTAGCCTCCCGGAAAGATATCGGGACTAGTCTGCCTACACACATCGGTGTGTGTATGGCAGGCTTTATTAAGTAGATCTTTTCTATAATAATAATAATAATAATAATAATATGTATGGCATTAGTAATTGGTCTGTAATACAAAGCTTCCATCCTTGTGATGACTGGATCAGTATTGCCCACTTCTGATTTGTTGGCTCTCACCTCTTTACCATCATCTTTGCAATAGTAATCTCTGTACAGGGAGTGCCGCACCATAAATCAGAGTGATCAAGCAGCCACACAGGGAGAACGTCACTGATGTAGGAGGTGCATTTCATCACAGGCAGACTGCTTAGCCTTAGATCTCAATATCAAAGAGCCAGTTATGTGTTAATTCTCAAATACTCCCTGATGTGTATTACTCACTTCCACTTGAGGCCAATTTATTTCACTGGTTACAGAAAGTACAGAAATGGCTGAGTGTAACATTTTAGAGAGTAATTGATCAATTTGTAGGATAATGCAGACAAAACAATGAATAAAATATAAACTCTATGGAGGTTGCCCTAATGCTGAAATGTTCTCGCTGTTCTAGTATACAGAAACCAATAGAGGTCTTGTATTTGGCTCACTATATGGTCACGGCATTTTATAATTCATTGTAAGATATTACCGTAATACATATCTGTCTGATCCCAGGAGATAGTATTGGAAGAAAACCCAGAAGAAATGATACGTGATTGGCACAGAATTGGTTAAACACTATGGCTAATAAAAATCAGCATTAGGGAGCATGGGACCAAGCTGCTAGGATTTAGGACTCAACATTTTTGGGGGGGGGGGGGGGGACATTGTCTTCTCCTGCTCTATGAATTGGTTTAAGTTGTGTCATTGTTTTCAGACACTGCCAGCCAGGTAGGTGACTCCACATTCTCTAACACTCTGTTTACCTAAATATTAGAGCAGTGGTTCTCAACCTTTTTAGATCCGCGACCTCGAAAGTGATATCATGATGGGTTACTTCCTGCATTTGGAACGCATAAGGGCCGGTATGGAGTGTTACTTCCGCATTCCAAATACCAGAAGTGACACTCTGCGACAGGATCAGGAGAGTACCACCCCATCCCTTCTTAACTAGGAGGGGGCCTTAAGGTGGGTTTACACGTCAAGATTTTTTCGGCCGACAGATGGACGACTAACGATTTTTTGGTTTATTGTACAAAAATCTGAAACGTCCATTTGGCCCGATGGATTTTTTTTTTTCGAAATCTGACAAATAATCGTCAAGGTGATCGGACATGTTGGTAAACTTTCATCTGTCGTTTATTTTTCGTGTAAAAAACG
>CM070035.1:35684960-35699168 GCA_036250615.1 Ptychadena robeensis
ATTTATCGTTTTAAGTCGATTGATTGAAAATCTGACCTGTGTATGGGCTGCTTAAGGATCCCAGAATTTCAAAGATTCATTAAACACAATTTATCATGGGTTTTCCCTGAAAGAGTCCCATCATTGGTGGGCACACGGGAGACCTGGAAAACAACAGACGCAAACTCTGACACATTCCAGTCATAGTGATTTGAATGGGGAGAGAATCTCTGAACCAGAGGACAAACAGGATTCACTTCGAGCCTCAATAACCCCCTGCAGTATATTACTGTACAGTCCTAGATTATGGAATATAAATTCCAACGTCTGCTCTTACCAGAAAAGGAGAGTAAACAATTACAGAGAATAATACTATGCAAACTAACTACAAATACACTATACGGAATGAAACGCATGCTATACCATGGTTCTCAATGAAAGCGATATCAATATACAAGGGTATGTGTTTAGTTTTGTCATATTGTGTATGCTCTTATACAGTTTATCTCACACACAGGGCCTCTTGCCATGTGACAGTATTGTCTGTTAATGAGAATATTTTTAATGAAGTTTGCTCAGTGTTTTTCTTCCAGACGTAAGGAAAAGGGAAGAGAAACATGGTGTCAGTTTTTTCTCTATCTAAAGCCCCCCGTACACATATAGATTGTGACCCAATGTTTTGGCTGATTCTGGTCAATCTGCTTAAGCATCGGGTCACAATCGTCTTGGGCACCCTTTGTGCGAGCGCTGTCCGGCGGGTCTCTCTAGCTGCTTGCAAGACAGCATGCCGGCTGTGTGTCAGCCTAGAATGAAGGGAATGGGAAGGTAGCTGCTAGCACCTCCCTCCCCTTCCCCCCTCAGAAGCAGGCAGATTCCTGATTCCTCAGAACTGATGGATTTTAGATCCCTTGGAGCTGAGGAGAGGACATACTTTAGACATGGACACTGTGTGCCCGTCTGACCGCTCTAAAAAATAACGGACATGTCCGTAATGGCTTAGATTGATTTGGCTGCTGATTTAGGCTCCTTTAGCTTAAGATTGGCACCTGATTTTTTGGCCGACCGATTGCCGAGAGCGCACGGCGGTCGGTCGAAAAATTGAAACGTGTATGGGGGGCGTTTAAATAACAAATTAGCACAAACAGCCAGCAGATGCGGCATTAGGCACACTTGTACAGGCACTTGCGAAAATCGGGTGTGCCCACCGGGTGAGATTGACCAGGAATCTTCTGCATGTCGGATCGCATGGTGATCCGACATGCTGGTAAATTCCCGGCTGATCTCATTACTTTGAATGGGGATGCAGTCCCCATTCCATGTAATGGCCGGCACACAAAGGGTGCCGCCAATCATTGGAGAGGCCAGCTGCAGCCGGATGATGTCCCCCCGCTGCAGTCGATCCTTCATTTATCGAGGGAGAATCGCCCTGTGTATGACTACCTTAACATTGATCAATCGCATCTACAGTGGGATCAATTTAAAACTAATTGATTCCTTTCCTATTAACTACAAAACCCGTCAGATTGTACAAAAGTCTGAAATTTACTACGGCTCGATTTATATAATATTTGATTTCTAAAAATGGCCAGAATTGTGCTATACTGTTCATTCTTTTATGCCAGGTGAACAATATTTATTTTAAATATAAAGCATACTCTGTGTATATATATACATATAATATTTATGTTTACCATTTTTATTGTTGGTAGATCATTTTGAATTTTGCCACCTTTAAAGTAGATCACAAACCAAAAAATTGTGGCCACCCCTTTTTAAAAGGCATTAATGTGTACACATGGCTATGGTGTGCTAAAACTGTCTCCTCATTTCAATGTACTGTAGATACAAAAACCACCCACAGGACAGCAGGTACCATGGTGTTAAGCCAGCCATACACAGTCGGATTCCATGGCCGCTCGATCGCCCATCCGATCGATTCCGACGATTCTGCCGGGAATCGGAGGTGTGATCGATCGGCCAATTAAGAGAATCCGATCGCTGCATACCACCTTGTCCAAGGGATTCCGGGATGATTCCGTGTCCGATTCCATCTCCGACTCCACCTCACAAATGGCAACTCCCTCTGATCTGTGCAGAATCAATCTGATGGAACCAACATGTTGGTTCTCTGTCGGATCCGATTCTGAGCCCCTGATCAATCGGATGCGATCGATCGGACAAGGTGGGCTGCACACGATTCCGGCACGATCGATTCGCGTGCACGCGCCCGGAATCGATCGTGCCGGAATCCGGTCGGAATCCGACCCGTGTATGGGGGCCTATAGTCTTTTCTCTGAGAGTTCTCCTAAATATAATGGTCCCATAGAGAGAACTCACACACCATATTTGATGATGAACCTCCCTGCCGATTGTGACTTTTCCTAGAACTATTCTCTTAAGTCATATACAGGGATACAGATCATGTACAATGAAGCCAGTATTAAAGTGGGCATATGGGGTAGATTTTTTAATGGATTCCGATCGATTACAGTGCACATTCTCCATGATCAATTGCGGCCACCCTTTCGCTTGAAAAAAAGCTCTATGGAACAGGGAGCCAATATGTTGGTAAATCTCTGTTCAATTGCCATTACTTTTGAGGACCGAAAGTGGTACATCATCACACTGTGCTCAAGGGTTCAGTGATTGAATGGGTATGCCATGTATGCCTACCTTAATAGAAATCTATAGTAAATGTTTTTCTCTGCTCTTGGCCTTATACCTCTACAACAGATGCTCATGTGTACAGCCCCTGAATACAGATTATTTTGTTCATCTGACATCTGACCACTACTAAAGGAAAAAATAACCAACCCACAGAGCTTGTTTTAGGAGAATTGTCTGTAACGGTCAATTAACCTAGAATTTTGGTCCTGAAATTGAAATGGGAACTTAGAATTTATAGTATATTGGATGTAGGATGAAATAATCCTTGCTGGACTTTCTCAAACACAGTTTCATGCCTCTTTCAAAGCCTAAGACCTTGTTTGAAGATGCTGCTGGAAACAGCGCCCAGGGAAGCTACATTTCCATGCTGTTATCACGGGACTTATATGGCTTAAGCTGCAGCATTACCACAGGGGACATATTACCATGATAAATGCAAAGTGTTCCCATCTAACTGCTCATCTAAAGAGGTCACACTATTTATCATGTATTAGAATGAGTCAAACTGAGAGACTAAAGAATGCAGTAGCAGGATAATTGATATACAAACATAATGATTACACTTAAAGCAGACCTACCACCATAAATTCATCTGTGCATTAATGGCACAAGAAGTGCCCATAATAGGGAGGATGGCATAAAAAAGAACAAAAAAACTTTAACAAGATCCCTCACTGTCTCTCCTCTTTCCCTGGTTTTAATAACGCACGCATTGGTGCCCACTGAAAGTCACCACAGAGATAGACGTGTAAATTTCTCATTTCGGCTCTGCATTAAAAAGAATGAGAAACATTTTCCCATACAAACTTTTATAAATGCCCCCAGTGGCCATTCACGATACTGCACCCTAAGGTAACCCCCAGAAGCCTGGAAAATAAAGATGGAGTCTCTCATACGATTCCAGGGATCAGCTGGTAGGTATATTTTTTTAGGTGCACTAAGATGAATTATGGGCACTTCTAGTGCTATTCATGAAAATATGAATTTATGGTGGTAGGTCCGCTTTAAGCCACACTAGTCATACAAGCCAACACATCATACAAGCCAACTACTGACAAAATTATATTTGGAATTCGAACAGATTTATTGGGCTATACACATACCTACACCCCTAATGTCTGCAGTCACATTGGAAACTCCTTGTGTACATACAGAATAAATCTCTATCAGTCTTATCTCTGATACAGAATGTTATGTTGTAAAAGGTTTATGAGCACTTGTTAAATATAGCTGTGATTGCTAGTAGTGGCTGGATATAAAGTATGCACGTAGTGGTGATTTAAACATAAAAAATACAAAAAAATAGTTGAAGAAAAGGGGTTAAGGTTAAACCCATTATTGCCTATATACGTTTTTGTCTACAATATATATGGATATGCAATGGCTGCAGAAAACCAAATGTTTAAGGAGGGATTTTTTGGGGATGTTCTGGTGAGATCTTTCTAAAGCTTATGGTTTTAGGTAGTGCAGAATGCAGCAGGGTCAATACCCACATTCTCCACAAATTATGGAAGTTCAGCATGAAATAGTGGGCAGTCAATGACACAATTCTACCTGTCAGTGTGTCTCTTTTGTGTTCCTGACTTTATTTATTGCTAAAAAACCAAACACAAATCTCTGCTAGTTTCACCTTAATATGTATACCTACAAAACCGGGGCCCCACATACTTTCTGTCTAGCACTCTTCTTTGTAACACCGGTGACCTCTTTGTCACTAGAGATTTTCAAATTTTTTGTGAGTTTATTGCAAAGCCTCTAAACATGCTGTCATCACCTACATTGCTGGAGATGTAGGGAAGGGTTGGGGGAATTTTTTTTTTTTTAAGTATTGCATTAGCAAATGTAGTCTTTGCATAAATTGGGTTCAAAATTCAAAAGTTTCATTCAACTTGAGAAATTTCAACTTGACTTTGAACTTAATTTATTCGAAAACTTTTTTTGTAGTATACCCTCACCCCTTCTATATGCCTCCAGCAAGTTTGGTGATGATACCATGCTCAGGGACTTTACAAAGTTGAACTATTTGAATACAAAAAATCAACTATCTCTATAGGTCACCATGTTACAGTAGTTAGTGGTTCTTGGGCAGTGGAGGATTGATCCATGCATGGTATCAATTGGCAGAGCCAGTGTTTTGAGACCAAGGAAGTCTTCACTTGCTTATGTAAAGATTAATTGTCACTGCCACTAATATTCTTTTTGGCTGTCAGTAAGGGAGCGGAGGCCTGCTTCTCAGTGACCACCACCATATGACATTCCTCCCAATGCTTTGTATAGCATACATCCCATACATACTTTAACACAGGTCTAACAAGAAGCAGTCATTGTAAATGATTCACTGGGCAGCCGCACCTAGTAACATCGCCTGTTGTGTCTCAAACAAATAAGTCATAAAACATGGTTACATAATCTCCTTTTCTCCTATGCCAAGCATTATGTTGGCATTTATCGCAAAAAATATGTCCGCTTCTGATAAATCCCAAAAAGAGAACTTTAAAGTCGCTACAAATAGTCATCACCATTAAGAAGCAAATGTAGCATTTTCCAGGCACAGTAGTATTTCACTGTATATGAACTAGTATTCAATTTTGTAATCCCCAGAATCTTTTTGCATGTAGTAACCATAGAATAAGATAAAAAACATATTATAAGCACCATTTTAATTGTCTGTTAAACTCATTTAAAGTAGGCTAGTTGTCTGGCTAGTATATTGCCTCTTTGGCTTCAGAACTTTTTGAGTTACACTTCCAGAATACCTATGGTATGCATAGAAATAAAAAAAGTTTGATATATTCATTTGCTTCTTCCTTTAAGGCATTGGTTCCCAAAAGGGGGGTGCTGAGGTACTGAGGGGTGCAGCTAGGGGGCTGAGGGAGGGACAAGTAGGAAGCCAACCATGGAGGAACTAGCTGCAGGCAATAAGTAGAATTCATGTAATGTGCATGTCTCTGTGTTTCTCTGTGACTGTGTGTGTCTGTGAGAATGTGTCTCTTTGTGAATGATTGATGTCTCTGCATGAGTGTACTGTGTGTGTCTCTTTGTGAATGATAAATGTTTCTGTATGATTGGTGAGTGTATACATGATGCATGTCTCTGATTGGTTGCATGAATTGGTGTGAAAACCAAATAATGTTGCACAAGTTTCAAATAAGATTTGAGGGCCATTTCACACTAGACCCAGCATGTCATACTGCAACGCAAACACGGATAGTGCGAAATGGTCCTAAATATGAAACTGTGTAGATTGAATGGGAGGGAAAGTTTGGGAACCACAGCTTTAAGGTATGCGATTTAGAAGCAAGAGGGTGAAGCTAGCCATACACGTTGCAATTCCCCCTGTGTTCTCTGTAGTATTGATTGTAACATGCGACCGCAAAATTGACGATTGACTCCACAACGATGCAGTTCACACCACCTTGGGAAATGGATTTCTGATCAATACTTTGGATGGGGATTGAGGAAGCCCATCAAAAGTAATGGTCATCAGAAAAAAAACCAAGATGTCCGATCACTGTTCAGCCGCTTTCTGGTTAGCTTCTGGACGGTCACAAAATTGGGCAACCATCGATTCGCAAATGATCGATCGCTGCGAATGTGCACTGCGGTAGATCGAAAGTAAAATCAGCCCATGTATGGCTGGCTTAAGGCAATTGATCGGTAAAGTCAACTTCCATGATTCTCATCAATCGCAGTTTTCCCTAAGCAATAAATTTAACAATGTAAAGTTCCAACAGGATCGTTCTGTAATGGACACTTTTATTACAACAGTTTTGCTGTACAATAATTAATAAATTATTAATTCCAGACCCATTGCAACTAACAATACGGTTGGGTAGAGACAACACCTATAGCGTAAAAAAAGGAAGCACCACATCCCAATAAACAAAACTAAAGAACAAGACCTCAAGTGGCTCTAGCCAACCTGAGTAGGGGGCGGCCAAACCCCAGGGATTAAAAAGGTGCAGAAGTAAATACGATAGACCCGACTGATGCAGATAAAACAATATTTGATACGATAGACCCAACTGATGCAGATAAAACAATATTTGATACAATACACCCAACTGATGCAGATATAACAATATTTTTGTTTTATGAACATAGAGTTGCACTAGTCAGAGTACTATGGCCAAGATCCCAAATACAAATTGAATATCTAATCAATTGGGGGGAACAGAAGGTCACCCCTATGACTAAGTTTCCCCCTGGGTAACACTCAGGGGCAAGGGGACTTTAACGGCCAGACATCAAGGTTAAATTATACGGTCTCAACTGTATACATGTTAAACAATACCTTCATGAAAATAAAGAAGAGTTAAAAACAAGGTACACGTGCACGGGGAGCCTCAATCTGACCATTTTGTGATCTCCATACCCATTACCTTGATACTCTGCAAGCTACTAGCATCACGCAGTAATCACCTGTTACTTCCTTAATTATTATCAACTCAGTTATCAAACTGGTCTGTTTTGGGATAGGCCTACTGTCGGTTTGTTTCGCCTAGGCCTCCCGTTCTTCGCTCATGGCTGCCCCTGGTGTGTTCTTGACCGCCCGCATCTCTCAGTGATTGGTCTTTGGTTATTACACTATATCGTCACAGAACCTACTTGGATAAAGTATACCCCCTGAAGAAGTTATTGTATGAAACGGGGGCTTTTTCCTGTGTTTACAGGATCTTTAACCTGACGTACTCTGTTTGCATTGATGGACTTCCCTGAATTTTGTACTTATTACCATAACCGTGCCTGTACCATGTGTGTAACAATGATGCAACACTGACCAACATTGTAAGGTCCTTGTTTTTAACTCTTTTTTATTTTCATTAAAGTATTGTTTAACATGTATACAGTTGAGACCGTATAATTTAACTTTGATGTCTGGCCCTTGCCCCTGAGGTGTTACCCAGGGGGAAACTCATTCATAGGGGTGACCTTCTGTTCCCCCCAATTGATTAGATATTCAATATTTTTGTTTTATCTGCATTAGTTTGGTCTATCATATTCACTTTAGCACCTTTAAAATCCCTGGGGTTTCGCCGCCCCCTAATCAGGTTGGCTAGAGCCACTTGAGGTCATGTCCTGCAGACCCATTGCAGTCTACATTTACAAACATTTTGTGGAAGAATGGGTTGTTGAAGTGCTCAGCGGATTGGAGTGCTCATTGTATTATCATAGGATGCCGTCCCCAATTACTAGCAACTCAATAACCAAACATCCATGGGTTTCTTTGGCTGGGCATACTATATACCACCAAGTGCAATGCTAAATATTAGCACTTGCGTAAATATAAAAAATAAAAAGTAGGTTAATATGAACACCTTCATCCTTTAGGAATATTGATCTTTATTATTAACAAAAAGGGAATATACTGAATAACTAAATGACAGCATTAACCTTTTTCAAATACATATCTTAATTAAAATAAACTGTGCTATAGTTCATTATTAACTAAGCATTGTAAAAAATACTTATATCTTTAATAACAAATCAAGCAATGGAGGAGAAGATGGGATTTAAATAGTTTACAGAATATTTTTCGAGTCAGCTACTAGTAAACTGCATCCTAAAGCTTAGCAGATCTCCGGTGAAGTCAAGCAGTTACAGTGAGTGGAGCTCTGGAAGCCCTCGAGCACTTAGAACTGTTTTTTTTTCTACAGCTAAGCAGACATTTTTCTGTGTGAAAATCCAATGAAAGCTTCATGTGCTCCAGGGCTGCTTATGTAGATTTAAGTCATTTGACTGTCAGGTGTCAGAGAGGAACATTGTGGTATACCTTCCTTCAACACCAGTTATGAGATTATTTCAGCCCTGTGTTCCATTATGTAAGAAATCACAGAAATTGTATAGTGTTGTACCCCATTGGTGAATACAGAAAGTTTGTAGTTTGATACCCTTTATTGCCGAACTGAAGTCATTATTGAAGCAAGCTTGTGGGATGTCTCAGAAATTAAGCCTAAAGAAGGGTTCTAAAACATCCTGAAAACTTGCTTCTTTAATGACTTTAGTTAGCCAATAGAGGGGATCACTTGAATCCCAACTTTTGTTAATAAATCATAGAAACCAAGCTGGTAAGCAGGTACAAAGGACCACTCACCAGTAGAATTCTATGCTATATTCCACTGTTCAAATCCACAAACTAAACCTTATTGGCTTCCAGTCAATAAGTTAATGGTGCAGTTGACTTTAGTCTTATACACAATAAAGCTACCTACCTACAATATTTTTCGGGCTAAAGGAGGCACCAATGTTAGGACACACCTTATACTTCAGAGCGCCTGATGGCTAAAAATTTTTTGGCTTTCTCCTACACTGCTGCCCAGAGCCCCATCTCTGACAGAGTAGAAGTTAAAGAGGTAGAGCCTCTAGCCTGGCAGACTGGCAGAGATGTATGTGAGGTGGGCTCTCACACACAGACAAAGCTGGATAGGAGTGCTGTCAGCTGGCAGTTCTTTCATTTGGCTCTGCACTAAATTGTTTATAACAGCGGGGCTCCACTGATATAAACAACGCAGTACAGATGGGAGATCCGTCCGTGGGTGGATCTTCCATTTGACAGCTCCACCGTCAGCCTAATCTTCTTGCCTGGAGATCAAAGGCACTGTGGCCTTGGTCACGCCTTTGGATTATAGGCACCCCCCTGATTTTGGTCTTATAGTCAGAAAAATATGGAAACTCTATTGCTGAACCATGTTTTCATATATTGGCTTGTCTTTGAATTATGGCAACCTAAGTTTTAATTACAATTATTTATAAGGCAAACCTTTAGTGGCCTATACATGTCCAGTCCTGGAGAATCCATGCTGAAGGCCAACGGAAAGGTTCTACAGCATTGAATTTAACTTAGGAGAGTTTTCCTCGACTTCTTTATTTTTTCCCCAGGAAGTATAGGAAGTCCATTAAACATCTGATCGTGAGCATTGACCTGTTTACCAAGAGAAGTTTATGGGAACTAAGATTGCTGTCAAAAATTTTAAAATGAACCAATATTTTAGATAGTTAAATGGACAGATCAATACAATTCATGGGAAATCACAAGATTCTTGAGTGACAAATGCAGTTGTGGTAATGTGGTAGATCAGTGAATCAAATCTAACATAGGTGAAGCAACTTGCAGTCTCACATATAAGAAGTAATTGTTACATTGAAGGTGATAATATACAACTTTCTATACAGACTCCCTGTATGATAAAGGCTTTTGTATGAATCATATATACACAGTTACAGAAGTTTCAAAGACAGTCTGTAAAAAAATATGTTAATAATTGATACAAAAGGAGTGGAGATAGAAATCAGTTAATATTTGTTGGGAAAGGTACAGATACATTGATAACTATGTTTGCAGAGCTGTTTCGTCAGTTAACTATCTACCTATTTATGCAAGTGTGCAGATAAGGCTGAGATCCTTTCTTGATTGCAACAAAAACATGTACCATGTACCAAAGCTACCACTTCAATCAGTTATATTTAATGAACATATAATAACATACAACAGTAGGAAATGGGAATAAAACATTGTAATTGGAAATCTTTGTACTCTGGAATCATTGGATGAGCTTAAAATAATATTATCCCCCTGCCGTTCCTTGCAGCTCGTCCAGCTCTGACCTGTTAGAACTGCACTGATCCGTGTGGCTCCAATCTAATGAAGAGGCAGCTGCAGGAGGACGGATAACTCCCCCCCCCCCCATGTGATGATGTCACAACGGGGCGCGGGAGGGAGTTTTGAAATAAAAATCATATTGAATTGTGTTTTCTGCATTGAAAACACTATTTAATATGTTTTCCAATGTAAAATACTCACCTGAATAAATTATCCGGTGTCCCCATGTCCTCTACAGCTGTCCCGGTGTGACAGACTTCTGTTCTGGGGGTGGGAACACCAAGTGTACAGAACTGAATGTAATACATTGGCTTCAATGGATTACAATGCTCTCCTATGTAACCTGGCACATCTGCAGCACCATCTAGTGGTTGCACTGCTAATTTACCCGATACAGTTTCTTTAGAAATATTCATTGACAGATTTTATGAGTTATTCACAAAGCATCTGAACATTTTATTATATTCAGCATGTCTACCAGACTCCTGTATGGACATACTTTGGGAAATTACAGGCCTACAATGCAAAAAAAGTTTTTTCATTAAAGTCTATGGTGCGCTTTTGGTACAGAAATCTGTACCTCAGCAGTGCGCAAGGGAGGTTATAAATAACCTGGAGTATAATTTGTTAGATTTCAGTTCAGCAACTAATAAATACAGGAATTTGAAGATATTGTAATGTATTTTAATACTTTTTGAAAAAAAGTAAGGTAAGACTTTAGTGCTATTTTGCAATATAAAAATGTCAGGCACATATGGCTCCTGAAATTGATGATTTGATTACATCACTTCTAAAATAGGATGGTTTGATACATTCATCTCTACATGCATTGAGTATTCACTTACCAGCACCCTGTATTTCCATTCCCTCCCGTGTAGTCTGTCTGTCCCTCCGATATTTTCGGGCCCTCATGGAGGTGTAAAAGCGTGAGTGCCTGCGGATAGGTATATATCGAGTCTGCCCAGACCCCTCCATATTGTCTTCTTCATCCTCATCCTCCACTGAGATCTGGTGCTGTTTCACTCCAAAGACCTGTGATGAGGCGGACTTGTCAACTCCCATGATGCTTTCTTTTTCTCTGGTAAACCGTCTCATATCTTCACGTCACCTCAAGATGCAGGGATCTTGTGACCTGGCTTCATTTCATCACTAAAAGTAAGAAGAAAATCTGTAAGAATATAAACTAGGTGTACGAATTAAATTTAAAGAATTTGTTTCCTTTAAACATTTGTAGATTGTCTAAATAAGTATAAACAAGTAAGGATATGCCGGCTGTGTGCTACTGCACATGCCCAGAAGGAGAAGATGATCCATTAAGGCTTCCATACATGTGTCGATTTTTTACTTGACCAAACAAAATCGGAATCGACTAAAAATCAGATCGGACATTGAACCAACATGTTGGTTTTTTTGGTTGATCGTTTGGCAAGTACGTTGGTGGACCCATAACTCCCTATGCAGCAGCCTTTCCGATCGATGGATTTTGTGGAATTGGCCATTTTGGAGATCGGCTCATGTCCAAATCGACCACAAATCGGATTCCCAAGGTGGTGTTCCATCGATTCCCAATCCGATCAATCCATGATCGCCTGGAATGATTGGATCGGGAATCGATCGGTGATGAATTGACCCGTGTATGGCTACCTTTAGATACATTTGTAGAAAGCAAATGGTCAATATAATGGAGATCAAATTGCTAACACTGGGGTTCATCTGTCTACAGACCACAATAACATTAATGTAATAATAATATTGAAGTACAAGAAGGGAAGTTTAGTAGGTAAAGGTGAAAAAACAGTTATCTGTAACTCATAAAGGAGGGCTCAGATCCTGGGAAGTGAATACTGATCTCCCTAGGGCAGTGGTTCTCAAACTTTCCTTGCAGGGCTCCCCTTTTCTATTTAGCAACATTATCAAACCCCCCTCCCTATTCGAACACAGGTTAAGAAAGCAGTAAAATGTTTTAGAAGAAGCCTTCTAACATCATGAAAGAGCTACCAAATGTAAACAACCAGTAGGTGAACCTAAGCTGTTAGAAGCCTGGCTTTATATTCTTTGTATTGATGTAATCTTTGATAAGGAATAACTTTCATCTTGTAACTGAACTGTGGTCTATGTCCATGCACCCAAGAAAGTGTTTAATGGATGAGTATGACATTGGTCTTTATGGTCTCTTTGTGCTGTTTGTTTATTAAAAATCATCAGAAGAAAAATGTGATGAATATCGCAGAGTCCCGTACATATTTTATTCTGCTAGTACTACACACTAGTTTTATGCCGCGATTTATGGAACTGCAGACATTTATTATTACTAAATTACATATTTGGTCCAATGAAGTTGTTATTGCAAACAAGTCGGACTGTATAAAATGAATCTTTCCTTAATGTAATCTTGTCTTGATCTATTAAATATTTGTGAAGATCTTCATTCATTTCAACATGGCAAGCACGTCCAACAAAACTCAACCGTCAGCAGGAGGATTTTTTTTACATCTTTGAGAGAGAACTCTAACTGCAATTTATGTTTAAGTGTTACAGGGCAGTTTAATCTTATATGATATCTCCACCATAGTGTCACACTACCCTCAACACTAAGACACCAAAGTAGAGAGCATTGGGATAGAAGAAGAAGAATGTAATCACAAGTGGCAGATGAAAAGCATCTCTTATATACACACAGCAATCTTCTGTGTCATAAAATCTATAATGCACATAACTGTAATGAGATGATCCTAGACACTCGTTCCTGCTAAGACATGGGGGAGTAGCAGTCACATTCATCAGGGACATATCAGTAAGTAACATAACAACAGTAAAATTGATTTAGGCACAGCTATATGTCCAAAGCAGTGCTATCTATATATACTTATTTGTCTACCATTAACATTCATACATGAGTATAGCTATTTTGTATATTACATCTGAATTCACAATTTGGAATCTTTGGATGCTAGGTGTTACCGGCAATGACACGCTACATGTCCAATAGCCATGTAGCATGTCATTACCCCCAGGACACCCATTATTAGTGTGACAGCACCATATGCACTCAATATTTTTAAGGTAACTTTGTTTCAATTTAATTGAGCCAGTGTGGATTGGCAAATGGTTTAGGTACCCTTAAGCGTCGCATAGTTGTTAAGGCCCCTCAAAGTCTATGTGGTCTATGAGGCCAAGTGAAGACAAGGCCTTAAAGTCACTTTCTATTATAATGGCTGTAGTGTAATTGTTTGTATATATATATCTTGTTAAGAAATGTATCTTTCTGTATAACAGCTGCTGGAAGGTCATTCCCCTGTACCTGCTATTTAGAGTTATGTATCTGCCCAGCAACTGTTAATCCCCACCTCTAGGCAGAGGTTATAAATGTAACTGTTTAGTTGTTTTGGCAGACTTTTCTACCACTGTAGTCTCTGGAGCCAAGAGCTCCCTTGATTTTCTGGGTCCCCAGCCTCTGTCCACTTAGCAAGTTTAGCGGGGAAACTACACACCCATTATAAATGAAAGGGGTCCCCTTTAGACCAGGGCAGCCTCTTCCTCATCCTATCCTAATGGGTGCAGGCAACTTTAAGCCTAAGGGACTAAGATCCGCAGCCAGCATCGGTGTACAGATCCCTGACTGGGGGGAGGTGCTGAGAAAGACGGCACACTGGAAGTGACGCGGACCGGAAGTGATGCGGCCTCTTTCCAGAAAGGATATCGCTGGAGGAGGACGCCGCGGGACATGGACGCCGGAATGGACGCGCTCTTGGATCAGGTAAGGGAGCAGGCTGCGCTGCACGGAGGGGATTGGGTCCACCGGCAGCTTTCCCAGGCGCCAACGTCCCCTAGACCCAGGCGAGCATACCGGAGGTCCCCTTCCAGATTGAGCCCGGAGGCCTTGCGGCCTACCAGGTGGGCGCCATCACCCAGCCCCTCCCCGCCCCAGTCCCTGCCACTAGGCCGCGGAGCCACCGGACAGA
>CM070035.1:35708271-35742503 GCA_036250615.1 Ptychadena robeensis
GCACTTTTGGTACAGAAATCTGGACCTCAGCAGTGCGCTAGGGAGGTTAAATGTTTTTAAAACAAAATCAAGTTATGGAATTGAACCATACACGTGAGAAGGCCCTGCAACTGCATGTGCACACCTAGCTTTAGGTTCTGTTCTGAAGGACAATGAGACGCAATGTAGTCACCGATTTCCAATCATCCGAAACCATAGCCAGGATACTAGAGAAGAAACAGGGGAGGAGGTAGAGTAGCTTGCCAAAGCTCAAATCCGTTCATTCTGAACATGGCAGCCTGTTAACTACCCAGGATACAGAAGATAATTATTTATTATGAAAGTATTTACTGCTAGTTATCAACTATCATTGAATACACTAATTATACATATACAGCCAAGATGGACAAGCTTTGGTGTACTGGTATAATAGGAAGCAGTGGAGATGTTCTTCAGACTTTCTGTGTTCTCCAGACTCTCTGGAGCACTATGTCTGTGGAGGTTCTCATTCATTCAGCTCATTGTATATCTGTAGTGTTTTATTCCATTCAAAACGAACGCAGCAAGTCCAGTTGATTTGAATTAAACACTACAGATATCTAACATTATTGTTATATGGCTGATGGGGTTTTAGGGGGACATACTATTCTCTGCAGATACATATCACTGCAATTGTGTCCAAGTGATCTATTGCTACAATGGTTCCTATCTGATCTAATTCAGCCTCCGCATCACACATTTAAGTCTTTAGAAAATAGAATGCTGTTATATTACCTCCAAAATCATCAAACTAAAGGTATGTTTACATGTGTAGATTTTTTCTTCAATCAACTGCCAATTAGATGTTTTGTTTGATGTCGTTGTGGAACATCGTTGGTTCATTTATTGAATGTAACATTAGATTTTTTGTTCGTCTATCCCGAAAATTACAACAACAGATGTTCGATGTTAGAACAACATGTTCGATGACCTTTCGAACTATTTTTTGTTCAAGGTCGAACAAAATTTATCCATCGAACAAATTGGCCATTCTAGATTTTTGTTCAATCAACCAAAAAATTGTTCGTTCTTCGTTTATTGAACGAAAAAATCTACACATGTAAACACACCTAATCAATAATACTCTTTAAAATAGGAATACTATGCAGAATCCTTGCATTGAAACATACAGCTCCTACCTTCCCATTTAAGCCCTTGAGGATAGTTGCTCCTAATAACATCTTGGTATATGTCATTGTGTCTTGTCTACTGTATATGACAGGCTGTAGACAAGCAATAGACATTAGACCTTCGGTGCCTTGCACACTCAGCACCAAGTAGATCTTGTTCCATCACTGACGTAATCACAGTGCACGAGGCTTGCTATCTGCTCCATGTAAACTGAAACTACACTACAAGACCTGTGAATGAATGTATCACTATTCTTTCACAGCTAATTCACAGTTTCCATTATAAATGAGGGTTCGTAGCAAAAGCCTGATAAAAATGACACATAACATACCATAGCTGCCACAAGTAACATGATACTAATATGTTCATGTAATATGTCATTAAAACATCTCTTGTGTAATAGAAGTGAAATTTCTATCTAAAGGACAGGTCATAGAAGTGCAGATCTCTAGTTCAGGTATTAGTAGGTGCTGTAATTTTAAATTACACCCTCCTTTATTGTCCTAAATAGAGTTAATTATCAAATGACTATTCAAGATATTTTAAAAACTATTCTGAATCCTGACCAACTTAAATCATCAAGTATCATTTTATCAAACAATATGTGTTCTGCCTTTAAAATAACGTTTTGAACTTAGACGATGAACAACCTTCACTGGGAATATGCAGAATTATAGGCATTTCTCATTATGGCTGCGCAAGAGGTAATAGAAACACCAAGGTGATTTATTGATTTGGCCAAACAGTAAGTAAACTATAAGATTGCAGAATAATAAAAGTAGAAATAACTGGATATAAATCATAGCCTGGCTATCCATGAAGGCACTTTATGTCATTCTATTCCAAATCTGTACAAAAATGTTATATTTCCCCAGGGAATAAACAACACAGACACTGTAGGCCATAGTATAAAGTATCCTTGATAAATCTCATAGTAGGTACTCGCACCAATTTCCAAGTCAGCCACCTTCAACTTCAAAATGTCCCCAAATTTCTCTACTGACAATTATATGTTATATTATATTATATTAAATTGATTGTAGAATTCCTTGATCTGATTTCCATTGAAATTAATTATTGAATTTATGAAATTGCTGTATCCACATGTGTCATCATATTAATATTCACTTCTCAAATCAAAGCCAACTAGGTCCATTCATCACACATGACATAAGTGTGTTTTCTCTTGTGACACAGACAGAGAAATGAGTCATGTACCTTGTACTTTTACGTCTCTGTGTTATATATAGATAACCGGGCAAGGTCAGAGCTTTTAACCTAAATACTTTTGCAGTGAGAAGAAATAATAAGATTAAAGAATACTATTAGTATATATACATTTCTTTGTGCATAAGAGTTCCCTGGCCAATTCTATCACTCCTCATAGGTAAAGACAGCTGTGTTTGCACAATGCATGTACATGAACATCCTCTTTATTCATGTACAGGTTGTTCTATAGAATCATTGCATGTCACTGGAATCTTTGGATTTTTGCACTCTTATTTACATAAGATCCTTCACTAAGAGCAATGTCTAGTTACTCTATTAGGTCATATTATTATGCCCATTTACAATGATGAAATGCATTACCACCAATCTAACCTTCAATCACAGCAGCATCCAACCATATTGCAAATCAACAAACTGAATGGAAGTCGACCACAACTTGACATTATTTATCACCATATCAGTTTCTAGTCTATCCGTTTCCGCATAGGACCAGAGAAGAGCAGAGTGATTTGGGGGAGATTGCTTCATGGCACCCCATTGTGCTCATGCCTTCACCATCACGGATCATTTCTGTTATACTACTATAGAGGTACCTATCAGAACTATATTGAACTATGTTGAACTATATTATTATCTCTGCAGCCTGATCTTCTTCCTAGGGTATGATGCGCTGAGTGCAGTGCCAATCACAAAGCGCCATTGCTAGGCTTTGCTGCATCTATTGAATGTGTTAATGCCAATGCGTCACTTAACATGCACTAAACTGCTAGAAATTCAGGGTCAATCCATGGCTTGGGCATCACTGAGTTGTCCATGACACCCAAAAAAAAACCGTTATGTAGACATGCAAGAAATATCCAGTTTCAGTTTAATGTTTATATTGACACATCCAGAATTTAATTATCATCAAACTCACATTATGGCCACTACACCCACTATCTTGATTGTTCAGCCACAGCCTGTAAACATAACATAGCTACACACGGTAACTTCAATTTCAATTTGATTGGCACATTCAAAATGAATATTAACCATTAATTCAAAATAAATCATATTTCATATGATATTTATTTCTGATGAACTATGAAATGCCATTATTACATTAGCATCTAAGTTGTATGCAGACTAAAATTGAGCCAATCATGCACAGGAGCTGCTGATTTTGATTGGCTCAGTTTTAGTCTGCAAACAATGTGCAGATACAATAAAGGCTATAAATAAATCAATTTCGAGATCTCATTGATCATCTCTAGCACTAATGAACAGCCAGTTCTGAATCCAGATCCAAATGGAGAAGTGGTCACTTTATTTTCACTCAGTTGATCTTTTAGGTAATAAAGATTACTTTCTGTGTGGATGCTCCAACCTCAATGCAATAAAAATATTAAAAAAATATTAAAAACATCTGAAATTAAAACAGAACTTTTTTAAGTTGACAGGTAATGGACCTTTCAATATAACAATTGTTATTTGCATGTGAATAAAAATGATTCAACAATTCCAAAATGTATAAATGATTCAGTTTAGCAAATAGATTTATAGCATGATAAATTCAGAGAATAAACCCAAGTATGGCCACTCTCGGAGGGCAACACATCAGAAAGTGAAATAATTCTTCCATACTCATAGCACAGCTTTTTAATGTAATGGTGACAGCTCTGTATGGTCTGTCCCCAGAACTGAGCATTTGTTAATAACTGTGGGTCACAATGTGACAGATTTAGTAGTTCATTTCCCCTGTAGATCCCATCTGATAGAGATCCCTCAGTAACAATACCTTGCTGAGTAGATTCTGGTCAGCAGCCACAGGTATTTCCACTCCGTATTGTTACTTGTTGAGTCCTTCTTCTGGTTGTGTGACTCTAGGTCCCCTTCGTTCTCCGCCGTCACCGTATGGTACCAAAGGTCTCCAGGTGTTTGTGTTCAGTCGCTTTGTACTGGGGAATGCCAGGTTAAAGTGACAGTGCACCTGCTGACAATACAACCACTCCCTGATATAATATAAAGGTAATACCACATTCCTCTGTGCTGTTTGCACAACCGCTCCCCATGCTAGTACTGAGGAATGTCCGAACAAACAAACAATACTCATAATGCTCATATACATAGACAAATGCTGTCACCAAAACAAATGTGCATGGAACCACAATGGCAAGCACTTATGAGCCTGTTTAGCTACAGATTAAAGGTTATTAAGGGGAAATAGCAATGTACACACTGCACAGAATAGAAATAACCAATCAATTTTCATCTAACTAGCTCAGTGTAAAAATTGGATTAAAATCTGACTGGTTGATCTGGAGTTCTGCATTTTTAATTGGATGTTCTTTAAAAAAGTATGACATATTGTTTTTTAGTTGAAAAAAAAGAACAGATTATGTCATGACATCATTTTCAAAATTCAATGAGCCTGTTCTTAGTTCATGCATATAATTACCTGCTCGTCATCTTTTTGTCACTAGGGTCTACTCAAGGCTCTGGTATCAACAAATCAAACATTTAGTGACTATGAACTATAAAAAACTTACTCTTTTGAGTTCAGTTCATTGGCTGAGCTAAACCCACTTTTATTTATGTTTCATATGCTGTTTCTCCAGGACACTGCAGCTCACAGTGGAGGGGATACAGCAACAGGGGCAGTGGGCAGTACTAGAGGAGGCCAACAGCTTCTTGACAAGATTGCTTAAATCACCAGCTATTTATGGAAAATTGCACATATGAACACAGTATATGCAGAGGCCCTCAGCTACCAAGTTGCGGACCACTTCTGATCCCTGGGGCATACGTTTAGGGGTGCAGATGACAGGAGGAAGTGGATGCAGCCAGAACATTCAGCTCTGTGGGGGAAGAGCTGTGCTCTTGAAAGACTGAGGACATCTTGTGGTGTTTTCTCTAATTGAGCTGAGCTCCACAACTGAACACCCCAACTAGCTGAATTTACAGCTAAAATGTATCATACACTGCAGGTTAAATATTTTGGAACATCACACTTGTTCCAAAATGTGAATACAGTTTACAGTGAATACCTTGAGGGGTGAAATTTAATGGATGAGTATTCATCAGTAGTAAATTGCTATCCTAAAATTGCAGGATTGTACTACGAAGGCCCCCCATACACCTATGGATGGGTGATTTTGCAGGTGTTCGACTGCTGTGCGCAATTATGCCTTACCACACTGTGATCGGTCGCTGCCGATGTCCAGCTTAAGGGTCAGAGATCTGGGGGTTCAAAGATTGGTAGTAAGGTTTATATGCAAGGTTGCAGGGCCAAAGGTGTGGTTTGCATTTTTTACAGCTGGATGTGATCTGTTTTCTCTTGGCTATCTGATTTGTGTTTTGTTCTTAACCAAACTGCCTGCCACCTATCCTGAACTTTTTTTTCGCAGGCTCTTCTGGACACCTTGTTTGCAATCTGACCCCTGTTTTGCATCTGTCTGCTGCCAGTCCTGACCTTGCGTTGTATGTAATTATGCTTCTCTTATACTATATGGTACTGTGTTTGAATTAGTTTTTGTTTGTAGACTCCAGGTCCTTTGTCAATATATATATATATAATATATATTCCCAGGCGACAAGACCTGGGGGCAACCAAGTGCTGGGATGGTACAACTAGCCTCCTGAGGCTGAGCAGGGGCTTGTCTATAGCCAGAGTGCAGCAGAGACACAGGGCCAGGGCACACAAGGTCAGCAAAATGACTAGAAGGAAGCACTATCTGACAGCTTATGTATGAATAAGTTTAGACTAGGGGTTTAAAATTTGGACTGAAGGAAGTCTCGGCCTCCCATATTTTAATATTAATTTAATTAATTGCTATAATGATTATTGTTATTATTTTGGGTTTTACTATGTCACATAGGTTGTTAAGAGGAGCTGACGAGTCATTTTGTTTTTAATTTTACTTCAGAGGTATAATTATAAATGTGTTAAAAACTGGATGCATTTAATCTTTTGTTTATTTTTATTTTTTTTATATTTTATCTGCCATCCTTTAATTGGGTCCATTCATTCTCATCAGCATCAGTGGGAGATGATTGGGAAGTTATGCTATCATTTCCTCAGGGAAATCATTTGTTTATTGTTATAAGTTATCTAGTATGTAATAAAGCTCCATCCTTAATCTAATCTTTCTCCTGCTCTTCTATCAGCCACTTGTAACTTGTACTCAATGCAGCTGTCACCCAAACCAAGAGTTCTAGATGAAGCTAGGAAAGATGTTCTGTGTAGTCCTGTGATATTTAAAGAATGGGAAAGATGTAAAGAGGCAGTACACCGCAAACCAGAAACTATAAGGTATCAATGTCGTTGCTCTGTGTCTGCTCATCATATGCAATGGGACTGTGCACAAGAAAACACATGAAATACATTTCAATGGAAGTAAAGCGGATCGGAGTCTTTAATCAGAGCTGGAAGCATAAAGTTTGCTGGGACAGTTTGTTGTCGGCAGGATCAGCAGGTATAATTTTAACAAAAGTGTCAAATGATTAAAATTGGCTGTTCAAATATAATGAACAATAAATCTTATTTTATGTTTGATGATTGGGTTCAAAACATATTTCAGAAGGGTCATCTTATGTGCAGCCCTAGACTCCGCCATATACAGTTACCAATCTACAAGGTGGAAGCTTGTCTTTCCTCCACAGTCACCTTGTAGAATTAATCTTTAATTAGCATTCCACACTACATAGGAGCACCATATGCATTTTTAATGACAGACTGACACTTTATTATTAAAAACACACCGGGAAAGATTTCAGATATTATTTTGCATATATGGCTGCAGTAACCATTATAACAGGAAACAATAAAGTTTCCATAAAAGTTGTGTTTACTTTCTGAACTCCACCCAATGACTCAGACTGGTGTTTTTCCTAAACACTGAAGGCACCTGACTTCTCACTGAGATGACTTTCGCTGATCCCTTTCTCTAACCCAGAAATACCAGTCCTATTTATAAAGATGTCCTCCTTTACTACATGGTAAATATTTGAGAACTGTGGTTATAATTATACTATAGGTATATAGAAATAAAAGGATACAACTTGTAGACTTGCATGAATTAAGATCAGAGAAGAAAATAGAATTCAAGGCAGACTGTTTGTTACTTCTTGGTTTTTGCAGGTTGTTAATATTGGGGTACAGAGCTATTGCTAAATATTGTCCTGAATATTTACCTACAAAGCAAAGGGAGCGCTCTGTGACCTCGGTATACCAGACAGTCTAAATCTCAACACCCGCCAAGATTATTTGTCCATTAGTGCTGTTCAGTATATACACAACATTCTATAATTATACGGATGGGACGGGGAGTTATCATACTTCCGGCAGGATAGCTGTGTCTACACAGTCCGGGATGGGCGAGCCGCCGCATGTCTGACACCATCTCTCAGGTGGCCGTTGGTAGTTGCCGGGCGCCTCTTCTGTCCCCCGTTACCCTGCTGTGAGCTGCCTTCCCGCCGGGCGGGTTGGATGTTTGGGAGGGACCACCTGGGCCCTTGGTGCCCCAGCTCTGCTCCTAGGGAGAGTACCTAGCCAGTCTCAGCTGACCCCCCACTGCACCTGTAGGATTATTGGATAACAATCTCAGAAAAGCCGCACAGGCGAAACGCGTCGAGAAGTGTTGGTCAGCAGTGTTTTTTTGTTATCACATGAAAGGATCTGTATACATTTTATGGTGGTTGTACAATTTTTTATGGATGTGACGTACATGTCTCTTTTGAGCCAGGTGTGTGAAAATCATGTATGTGTTGCAACACCTTGTGCCAATTAAATTATTCATTTTACCGAGCAGATTCAACGGAGGTTTACTAAATAGGTGCTTTAAAAGTTCCCTGTGTGAGGGGCCTAGGCTCCTCAAACAGGGAGGTGGTTAGGTTCTATGCGCAGGGACGGTTCCTCTCACGTCTCGCGACCCCAGCTTTTTCCTATTCTATTAATTATATGGGCTATGCATTTTTAAATGCCAACTTCCAACTAAACATGCTGTTTTTTTTTTTTTTTTTTTTTTAAATAAGGTTTTATTAAACATTTTGTATATTTGTAATAAACTGTGGCGTATACAGAGTTCAGATTGATAGAAGACGCCGCCGCCAGAAGGAGCTGGGGATCGCGGATACATGTGTCGGTCAATAGAGAAGAAATATGCTTCAGTATGGAGATGGAGCAAAACAAAAATACAAACAAATAATAACAAAAACAAGAATATAAACGTTTCCAAAGACGGGCATCCATACAAAGGGGTGGAGGAAGGAGAGGAGAGGAGGGGGGGGGGGGGGCATAGCTGCACTCTACAACAACCCATAACGAAAATAAAATATCCATCTAAAAGTCGCGGACCGGGTCTGTCTAGTAACAGCGTCAGGCCGGCAGGTAAATCAGTCGCGTCAAGTCAGGTCACCCTAAGGGGTCCCAATGTTTGTGTAAGTCAATTATGGCGTACCAAGTTCGAGTGTCGGTGTTTTGAGTCATGAGGCTATTGATGTCCTCCACGGGGGCGAGGTCAGGGAGATAAATTTTTTCCCAGCGTCTAAAAAATTTAGTCACCGATTATCATTGCCAGAGCAGCCGCCAACCGCTCCAAGCCAACGTCGGTCTCACCCCTGATAACAGAATATCCTGGGGGGATGAGGACCCAATTCAGCAATATGCACCATCTCTCCCGCAGCAGTGCAGAGCTGAGCCCCAACGCGGGGCGATGGATGTTTGGCTGACATCGTTGGGTCCAGGAACCGAATACCAAGTAGCAGTGGATCCAAACATATCTTCTCCCGTGTGGTCCTAAATAGGAAAGCATAAAAGCCCTCCTGCCAAATTCCGATAGCAGGGCATAACATATACAGTTGCCCCATGGAGCCTTCACCAACCGCACTTCGGACATGCACAAGTATACGTGGGCTGGTTGAGAGGAAATAGGTTAAAATCCCTATATTTGCCCTATGCAGAATTTTGAATTGATTTTCCCTCCACCCTACTAGTAATCAGTTTTAGTCCCTACGATACCCCGCATCAATTTTTTCCGACATAACTCGGTTTCAAGTCTTTCTCTCCCCCCCCTGGTGAGCGAAGCTATACCTATTTTGCCTCAGCATAGGGATCGGTAGATGTAGAGTAGAGTCGCCTGCTGTTTTGTCCAGTGGCATAACTCTTGGGGTCCGAAAGACATCGTGGGGTGCGCCCCAGAAATCCTCAGAACTCTTGATCTGATAGAAGTGTAGTAGGTTACTGAAGTACCGGAACAGAGCCCTGAGTTGGGAGAATTGCAGCGTTTCTGTTACCTAGATTTTGAAGAACTTGGCAATCCTGGTGATCCCCGATTCCCCAGCGCAAAAGCAGAGATCGCACAGTGGGGTCATGAGAGTATTGCCCCGGATTGTTGGTAGAATTTATATCACCAAAAGGGTATTTTAAATTTTTCCTGCTTCCCGCCAGGCGACCCGGTCACGTTAAAACGTTGTTGTTGAGCGCCTGGGGGAGCCTTGCCGGGGGCATGAAGCACTCAGTCAGGGACCACGGCTCACCATCCCACCTTCCAGCTTATTTGGAAAAACTGGAGACCTTGATCCAATTCAAAGTCATGACAAGAGGTCACCCAGGTTGTTATTGCCGATATCCGGCAGCGCCAACCCCCTCATCCTGCCTTAGGTAAGTGAGCTTTCTTTAATGCATTCTGGCCTTCCATTCTTTTCCATCAGAACCTATAATCTCGCTCTTGGTGTGCCGACATCCTCATGTTTAAGCAGAGGGGATGGTCTTATGGATAAGTATCCGTGGGAACTTGCACATTTTAAGATTGTGCCCTGCCAACAAGAGAGATGGGGTCTGCCACTCTCAGCTGCTGACAAATAGCTCGTCGTAGGGAGGGGATTTCATGTAATACAACTGGCGGCGACTTCCCGACTTTGATGCCCAGATAGGTATATGGACTAGGCAACATAGAAGGGCGTTAGAGAGCCAATCCCCCACTCTATGGGGCTGTTAGCGGCAGCATTTCATCTTGTCGAAATTTATTTTAGGCGGAGAACTACTCCAACAAGTTCACGCCTCAAGAATGGCCGGCTGTCTGTGGGCAGGTTAGCGAAACAAATGATTATCGTGGCAAACTAGGGCCGTAGACCATCTCTCCTCTCTCTCCCTGCCCACTAAAATCCGGTCAGAATTCCCCTTCCAACAATATCGTGATGGGGGTGTCCAGTCTTAGGCAACACAGTGGAGACAGAGGGCACCCTGGCGGTCCCTCTGCAAAGGGATGCTGCGACGGACCCCTGATGCATCTGACTCGCTCCACGGTCTTATATACTCTCACGGAGAAAATATGGAACGGCCCCTAACCCATCTCTTCCATCACCAGGAACAACCATGGGTGCTGTACTTCGAAGCCTTCTCGCGTCCAAATATTAACTTACCACTCTTCCCCCTGTGTTGCTTTAGCATACTCCAAGGCTGCCAACACCTTCGTATGTTGAGCGCAGAGCGCCTCTTGATAAACCCGTACTTGAGCAGGTGATCATTCATGCAAGAGACCCAGCCGTTCAGCCACTCTTGAAAAGATTTTTCGCATTCGCATTGATCAATGAATCGAGTCGATTATGAGCCCGGTTTCCAGAGGATCCTTGCCCTTTCTTTGGATAACTATATCGCCTTCAAATCCGTTTTTCTGGAATTTGCTTCCCCTCCCACCACCGGCATAGAGGATTTGCAACGATTGGTCCCCCTGGGGAGTAAAGCTTGTTATATTTCGGCCGGAGACCATCAGTTTCCTTGATACTTAGATGGCTAAGGATTTCACTGTCGTACTAATTTCCGCAAGGAAATCGTAGCATTCATGCGTCATAGCATCCCCTGGTATCCGGGCACGACAATGGAGGCAAAGTCTGATCCCTCTGGTGGGACCGGGGTGCTCCCGATATAAACTGGCGATAAACCGGCAACAGTAGTCGTGACCGATTGGGGAGTGTTGGCATAGTTCCCCCGTTCCATTGCGCAATCCTGCAATGATGAGGCGGCATAGGCCCTAGTCTTTAGCCAACAAGCGGCCTGACTTATTCCAACCGTGCATAAAGCAATCGAAAATGTGCATCTTTAAAAGATTCTTTGCGTTTATAAACCCCCTTCAACTCCGTTTGCAATATCCTGCTTCTTCTATGGTCCCTAGACTACACAAAAAAGGCGTTCTGTGCGTCTCTCGAGACCTTACTCCGTTAATCTAGAATGCGCAAGTGTTCTTCTTTTGGCCGCATGCGCAATGATCTGGCCTCCTCATGAATGCCTTATCCAGCTCCCTATAAGCAGGTAGATTGATTTTGGGCTTATGAGTGGAGTATTCCCCCCGCAGTGTGGAGAAACATTAAAAGTCGCCATCCTTGAGTAGGAAGGATGGGCACGCCAACACCGGTTGGAGTGGTAGCCTGTCTCCACCTGAACTCCAGAGATATAGGGGCGTGTCAATATACATCGGATGTGTCTTTACTACTGATGCGGTAACATAGCCCCAGACACCATTAGTTGGTTCCAAACGGGAAGGTAGCCATGGGCCAAGAAACATAGTGAACTCCATATCCCTGGTTGTGGAGCCCCATACATCATCAGGTCCATTCTTCAGAAACCCCTGCAAGGGTAGTCCGCGGGGGTCAGAAGACATGGGCGGGCGCTGCCATTGGTTCCAGCATTTCCGGTCCATGATGGAGACTCACGTGTTAAGATCGCCCCCACCACTACCCGGTCACCAGGCGCACCGCCACCCATCCATCCTCTCTTTATAAAATCCAAATTCTGGATTTCGGGCATAGACATTGAAATTGAGTAAGCTACCAAATCTGGATATCTACCCCACTTCCCCCTACCCCCACCCAAGTGTCAGTTGGACCTATTTGCGCCTTGAGATTGGACCCCAGGATCTCATCTCCTCCCGCCTTGTGTCCCCCTCCGCTGTAGATCCGTCTACCTCACCCCCCATAATTTGCGCATCCTCTAAAAATCCCCTCAATAAATGAGTTTTCTTGAAGGAGTTCGATGTCCGCTTAAGCGTTTGATGGTACTCAACACCTGGTTCGTTTTTGGGATTGCGGAGGCTTTAACATCACGAGATTTATCCGCTATGAGGCTGAGGATGACCGCGCATATCATACAGTAAAGAACCCAAAAACGTGGTAGAGGATTTTCCTTCAAAGCAATCGGCATTGATTAGTTAGGAGAGGCCAGCCCACAGGTAAAAAGGACAGATTACATAACATAAATAAAAACACTTAACAACAACCAACAGGCAAAGAAATAACAACCGTGAGCACCATATTGTTAGGCGGATTAACAACATCCGCACCATTGTTGCTGCCAAAAGAAACGCCGTCTCTGCCACAAAAACAAAACAAATAAAGGTGTGACTTCACTTTTTTCCCCATAAATACCAAAGCAGAGAAGAGGAGAAAACAATTCCCCACCTGACCCAGTGCGCCATCATGAGACCGTTTCCGTAAACTGCACACTCCAGTTCACCCTTGAGAGAAAAGAAATTGAAAACAATTCTTATGTTAATACCTCTGGAATCGGACGCGTACAAAGTCCAAAAGTGTTCATGCTACCAGTCTGTAAACGTTAATGACCGAATCGTCAATTATTGGGAGAGTATGTAGCCCCCTCAGTGGATTTAGGGTTCCGCCGGTGGGCCGTCATTCGTTGGGTGTCCTCCGGAGTTCGCTGATGAGTCAACCATCGCCTCCATTTGTGGACATCTCGGTGCTCCGGGTGTCGCTGAGGGGCGCTTGAGTTGGGTCAGGTTCTCAAGGTGTCTTGAAAGTAGAGCCTTCGGTTGGCGAAAAGTGTTTTCTCCGTCATCTGTTTTGGAAGCGAGCAGGCAGATGGGCCAAGCAGCGTATCTTTTTCTCTCATACAGGAACAACTGTTGAAGCTTACGTTTGGGATACCTAATGGAGTAGTCAAAAGATAGCACTTAACCCCCCCCCAGAGTGGCGGCGTTGTGCGGTTAAGCTGCTGAGATGGCCCCTCTCCGAGTATCGGTACCTTATGATCTGGGCGGGCGTTTTTGGCCTTCTGCTGAACGGGCCAGACGATGCCCTCTCGACCCTTCTGGCTTGGTAGGCCAACGTGCCTGGTGATGGAGTGGGGAGGATATTCCACCACTTGGTCGGTTTTAAGCTTTCTGGATGCCAAGACCCTCAGGTTTATTCCTTGCGGTTCTCGTTCTCCATCATTTCATTTTCAGGGCCATCTACCATACCTGTTCCTGTAATGTCCTTCCGATGATTCAGCTTGCATTTCTTCCACATGGAGTCCTTGATTCCATTCTTCCATTTCGCTTTCCTCTCTGTCGTTCTGCTTGAATGAGCGAACATCCTTTGGACCGCAGAGTGATTGTGGTTTGCTTCACACAGCTTCCCCTCGCTTTTTGAGATGGAAACATTCTGTTCTCCTCTTGTCCGAGTGCCAGAATCTTCAGGCTCTAGCGCCTCGCTTCCGCCTAGCTTCTTTCTTCTGTTTTGTACTTTTTCGTTTGTTTCTGTTGGTCCCGCTTTTTTTGTTGTCGAGCTCGGGACTTCGGGGAGGCAGTTAGACGGGTCCATACCTGGGTCTCCTGAGTTGGGATATACGATTGGGTCTGCATAGTCCGCATCATGGCTTTATTAGCGATTTTTTTGGTTCCGTTGTGTATTGGTATCTTCCTCCTCCTCTGTTCTCCTTAACTGGGCGCCGGTTAAACGTTTTAAGTCTAAACATTGCTTTTTTTTAATGAACCATAAGGGTTTTATTTCTACAAATAAATACATATTTTTCATCCTGGCATTTAGAAAATTAATATAAGTTCAACTGAGGATGCATATCCTTAGTAATGTTATTGTGTCTGTGTTATTTCTATGGTGGTGGAAAATTTGCATGCACTTTTTTTTTGTCAAATTCGTAGCCATTATTTCAACGGGCCATTTCCACATATTGGTCATTATTTTGAATATTTGGAAATTATCTAAAATTTTTTTGCTTCTATCATGTTATGTTTGTGCTTAAATAATTTAAAATTCTAAGTCAAAATTGATTTTTCTTTTTTGTTATATACCTCACCCTTTCTATGATGGCGCATGCATATTCAAATTTGCGATTTTCGCGAATAATTCTCTATTTTCGCGTCTATATTCGCGAATATTCACAATTCCTTAAAATTCATGGTCACATGTTTGCTATTTATTTCGCATTCGCCAATATATATTTGCAATCCATGCCCATAAGCACCCATGGTAATATTCGCGAATTCTCGAATAGCCGATTTCGCCAAATATATTTCGCATTTGAATTTTCATTAGCTCAACACTACCTTCTTTACATCTCCAGCAAGTTTGGAAATGATACCATTTCAGTGCTTTGCAATCAACTCACACTATTCAATTTTTTAGATGAGTACATCTCTACTCATCACTTGTAAGGTAAAGAAACTTTAATGATTTATTAAACTTAACACAACCCTTTTTTCCTGCATTTTCAGTGTATCATTCAATGATCTTTGGCTTTCTTCAAAAAGTAGATTTGCACAGGGAACCAACATGTTGGTAAACTCCTTGTTTGATTCCATAATTTTGGATGGGCCACTAGTGAGTTGATAACATTATTATTATTAACATTTATTAATATAGCGCAACATTACACACGTGTACAATACATTAGGGTGAGATACAACACATGTAACCCACAGGTTGAAAAAGGAAAGAGTGGGGACCCTGCCCAAGTTGGGCTTACAATCTAATAGGTTGGGGAACGAGTATACAATAGGTTGTGGGGGGGGGGGGACTGGCATGGGGGTGATGTTGGAATGAGACGATGGATAGGCCAGACTGAAGAGTGGGTTTTTAGGGGGCTTTTTTAAAAGTGCCAAAGTAGAAGCCAAGTCTAATGGACTAGGAGAGTCCAGAGAGTAGGAGCCGCCTAAGTAGTCTCCTACTCCTGCGTGTGATGAGTTATGAGTTGGAGATGTCATTAATAGGTCACGGAGAGCTTTTTCTCCCCCCCGTGTTTACCGGCGGGAAGCAGGAGACTATTCTTCAGCTGGCCGGATCAGGTGCCCCACCTCAACGGCACTACAATTCCTATGAGGTTGGAGCGGGAGGAAGCAGGTGAAATAGGACTATTTTTTACATGCTGGCACACTGCAGATGGATATCTGCCTCAGCTCCTGACAATTAATTGTGAGTCCCGGCAGGGTCTGGTACACAATCCCGGCACTGACGTCGGGCGTAACGCCCAGGAGGTTAAACTGGCTTTTTTCATTATTTTTCTTTTAATGCAAAATTGTAAACCCCAAAATTGCATCCATTGGATGTGTGAAGTGGCCTCTAGGTTCCAAGGCCCTATGGGTCTGGTCTAATTTAAAGTGCTGGGTAATTGGGTGCTCCAAAATCATTGCTGGAGGATGCAATAACAGGTGAGCAGTCCCGAATGTTCTTGGCATTTACCACTGGTAGGCGAACCTACCAAATACCTTTTCCCTAAAAAAAAACACTTGACATTTATAAATAAAGTAACAAGAAGTGAAGTTAAATGGCCATAGCAGCCCTTTAGTAATGTAAATTACACAAATTAAAAAAACATCATAAAACTTTACAAATATAAAAACTCTTTAAATAACATGCAATAACATGAAGCACAAAAGGAAAGGAAATAAAAATTAAACAAAGAAAAATAATAGAAAATAGAAAAGGAAACAAAAATCTGGCCGCCACCATCCCCATAGCTAGCCAATCACTCTCCTTTGTACAATATGTTGAAAAGAAAAGAAAATACAAAAAAGGAAAAGAAAACTATATATATATATTAAATAAAAAAATTAAAAAAGAAAGAAAAATATTTTTAAAAAAATAAAAGAAAATAAATCTGTCCTCCACCATCCCCATTGCCAGCCAATAACTATTCTTTGTACAAGATGTTAAAAAAAGGAAATAAAACAAAATAAAGTGAAGAAAAATAATATACAAAACAAAAAGAAAAATAGTATTTAATAAAAAGAAAAGAAAAAAAGAAAGAAAAAGATACCAAAAAGTATAATTCAAGAAAAGAAAATCTGTCCTCCACCATCCCCATAGCCAGCCAATCACTCTACTGTTGTGAAAGATGTTAAAAAGAAAAAAAGAATAAAAGTATAAAAAAACCAAAACATATTTTTTTGTTGTTGTTGTTTTTTAAATCTGTACCGCAAGGCCAGGATGGTGATAATAGGTTGGTACCTCGCAGACTGGTGGTGTTGGGTGGATACTTGATGGCGCCAGGCGTGTCTACAGTAATTTAGCTGATCCTGGGAGACAGAAATGACATCAGATGTTGATGGTGGTCTAAACACTTACCTGAGGTTTAAATCATGGTGTCATCTTGAACTGTTCCATCAACTGCTGTGGGCATCCATAGGTGAGATGTGACTTATGCTTCTCACTCGCAGCTCGCATTTGTAAGCAGTTTAGACGTGGACATGAAACATGTATGCTAATTCAAGTCCTGACTCTTGCCCAACTTTCTACATTCTTGGTCGATGTCAATGACTGACTGAAAATATTTTTAATATTTCCTGATTGGTTCCCTGAGCTTCTGTTGTATCCCCCACTTGTACAAGATGGTGGTACAGTAGTTTAGTGTACTTTCCCCTGTGAACCTTGATCTGTCATACATCTGCACTGCCACAAAGTATGCAGCTATTCTCAGAAGCTCTTTCAGGAGGCTTTGGATGGGGAAAGCAGATGAGATGCCATACAGTCTAATGTCTGGCCTACTGGAAATTACAGCATTCAGTGATGGCAATACACACTTATATAACAATGTGCTCAGATGGATTAGGATCTGGGGAACGCGGAAACAGTCCATAGCATCAATGTCTTAATCTTGCAGGAACTGCTGAGTCACTCCAGCCACATGAGGTCTAGCATTGTCTTGCATTAAGAGGAACCGTACCAGCATATGGTCACACAAGGGGTCTGAGGATCTAATCTTGCTACCTAATGGCAGTCAGGCTACCTCTGGCAAGCACATGGAGAGCTATGCACCCCCCTAAAGAAATGCCACCCCACACCATTACTGACCCACTGCCAAATCAAGTCATGCTGGAGGATGTTGCAAGCAGCAGAATGTTCTCCAAGGTGTCACGTGTCTCACATGAGCTCAGTGTAAACCTGTTTTCATTTTTGAAGAGCACAGGGTGCCAGTGGCAGAAAGTGGTCTGTGGTCACCATCTACCGAACCACTCCTTTATTAGGGATGTCTTGCTAATTGACTGTAATTTCCACCAGTATTCTATTCCATTTGCACAACAGCATGTAGATTGCTACCTATTGCTACCTAAGTGGACAGTATGATTTCACAGAAGTCATAGAAGAGTTACGTTGTGTTGTTTTAGTGTTTCCTTTGTTTTTCGAGCAGTGTATATGATTATATCAGTAATTGCAATTCCCTTTTCATATACAGTACAACTGTATATTCTTGTTTAAAGTTCTTCTGATTTTAAAGCACTCTGCTACTATTTACACTGATTTTTTTCTATTATAGCCAGGGGTGCACATAAGCAGTACGTTGGTACGCAAATTGGTCTAAAAACTCGCTCTGCGTACCTGTTTTGTCCTTCCTAATTGCATCGGCGGACTATACAGACAGGGGATAGATTCATGGAGCTTCCTCTCCCCCTCCTTCCTGCTGTGTGAGGGGCAGTGCTTGTGCTGTGCTCTGACAGCAAGTGCTCTCTAGTGACACCTGGTGGCTAAAGCTGATATTGCAGCTTAAGTTGAGATTACAGCTCCACACAACATTACTATTATTTAAACAATACTGTAAAATTGATTTTTTTATTGACAAAATTCTTTGACAACAGTATACAGCAGGGCTACTCAAATATAAATTTGAAAGGTCCACTTACCAAATTTCCATTCAGTCTGAGGTCTGGAGTTTGGAATTTTTATTGTTAAACATATACAATTTATGTCACTTGAAAAACCGCACTATAAAAGGTTGCAGTTAGGGGTGTTATTTTGGAAATGCAAATTACTTATTCAAAAAATTATTGGACTTAGAGTGTTGGAGATCTGGGGGACGAAAGTCAGAGTAGGCATATGTAGAGTAAAATCTGGCAAGAGAAAAGTTACACTACTGAGATATATCATGAGTAGTGTTGAGCTCCAATATTCGATTTTCGAATATTTAGCTCGAATATCGCCATTTCGTGAATATATAATTGGATATCCGACAAGATTTTCACGATTTATTGCGATTTTCAGGATCCCATTCATTGCAATGGATCGCAATTATTATATATTATTATTATATAATCGCGATTTTTAAAAACGGAAATGCTGGATATTCCCCCAGTCAAATATCTGAGCTCCATTGACTTGCATGCATTGCGCATATTTGATCGCAATTGCGATTTTTAAAACGCAATTTATGTCCACAAGTGCGGATATTCGAGATTACGCTAGTCGCTCATCACTAATTATGAGATCAGGGGGTTCAAATGGTAATTTGAAAGAGACAAAATCCTTACTGCAATAAAAGCTTGCAGGCAAAGGAAGAGATTTTTAAAAATCTGGAAGGATAAAGCTGTGGGAGCATGTGTGCAAACCTAAAATCGGAGAGGCTTACTGCAAGTATGACCACAGTATACAGCAGGGCTACTCAAATATAAATTTGAAAGGTCCACTTACCAAATTTCCATTCAGTCTGAGGTCTGGAGTTTGGAATTTTACCGTGCACTGCCGGCGGATCAGCAGTTTTCACAGCGCTGACCCGGTCCGTCGGACAGAAGCATGACGTAGTCAAGTACATTTATATAAATATTCTCCCTATAATCTATACAGGACACAGTCTCAAACATATGTATTTAATTACTAGACAAGGCTCACCTCACAAGTATATATTGATGGGTCAGTGGAGGATGAAAGGAGTAGGAGGACCTGAGAAGCCCTGGGATGGCCACTTTTTCTGCTCACAAAGCTTTCTTTAGGAAATATTGATATAAATTCAAGCTTTAATTAACCTTCCTGTGCAGGGCCTCCATCAGAAATGTTGGCGCCCCATACTAGGTAATTTTTCAGGGCCCCCTACCACTAGCACTCCCTTTCCCCCCCGACCTGAGGCCTCCAGAGAATGCCTATCTAGGGGTGCACATAACTTTTTAGTGAGCTCCTCAGATGAGTACCAGGAGATGGTGTATGGTACTCACCCCATATGTAGGGTGGTCTCTGTCCTCTGCGTCAGCCTCCTGCCTGGTAGATTCTGGTGCAGATGAACCTCCCTGTTCCTAATTAAGCCTCCGATTAGCTGTCTCCATCCACAGGTCACCAGCTGGCTTTGGGTCAAATGTAACCCCCAGTAATGTTTGAACCCTTAGATCTCATACCTCAGTAGTCAGATTTTACTCTTAGGCCCGTCTAACTCCACATCCGCTATTGGATCCGCTGGCTTCCGTCAAGCCTCCACCAGCCCCTGGACCAGGGCTCTCATGGGCTGTGGAGCACATAGACTTTACCTGCTGATGAAGAGATTCAACGTTCTCCACTATGTTCAGCCCTGCATCCGCGGAACGGCTCAGTGCCGTAAGAAAAGCAATACACTTAGCGTAGGGAGTCCCGATGGAAGTGGAACCCCCCCCCCCCCCCCCCCCCCCCCCCCCCCCCCCCCCCCCCCCCCCCGCATTGCCCCATCACCGTTGAGCATTTCAACAAAATCTCTGTGTTCAACACAGGGATTTTGGTGGACGTGGAGCTAGGGCTTTACATATGCCTATTTGTGAAAGGTTTTAGGGTGATTGGGACCGCATGTCTAAAGCATGAGGACCCATTTTCCCCAATACGGAGACTAGGGGCTCCAAGCGGGACTTTAACGGCACAGGGTATAAATCATAATCTGTATTGATATTCAAGCATGTTTATTTGTGTATATTTGTGATTAAGAGTGCCAGATGGTAGTTTCTGGCAGAAATAAACAACAATACGTGACATTACAGTGGATACAATATTTCAAAAAAGTTGTTACAACATTGTAATACAGTCTCACAGAGGTAAATCATAACCAAATTTGATGTGTGTGAACAACAAATGGTACAGATATTAGGGTAACATCGTCTCGACGCGTTTCGCCGTTAGGCTTCATCAGGAGAATTTCTGTGTTACCCAATGCTATACAATGAAGGATCAAAAAGATCTGAGGTTAGTATGATTAAAGTACATAGAGTATTAATCCACCGTAACACCAATCTGTGTCTGCAAATTACTCACACGTTGTCAAATGTGATATGGATATCTATGGACCACTCCGAGGTTCTCGCATGCAGGGGTGGGGACCTGAAGGCCATGAAAGGCCACCCCCCGTTCACCATCACCCCACAGGGGGGAGGAAAGAGGCAGAGAGTCATGTGAAAACGGGGGACCAAGAATGGGCCACGGTACCGGGCACCGATCCACTGTGGATGGAGATGGAAAAACAGGGGTTCAAGCATACACATCCCCAGGGTTGCAGCAAAAAGACATGATGTCTTTTTGCTGCAACCCTGGGGATGTGTATGCTTGAACCCCTGGGGATGTGTATGCTTGAACCCCTGTTTTTCCCTAAAAATGTCAAGGTTCTACCATGCAGGGTTTCAAAGATCAAAATTGGGTGTTCAAAATAGGATAAGCGAAAGCACGTATGCAGCAGAGTAGTGCTTTATGCTCATAGGGAAGCAATATTTGATAGCTGTATTTTAGCTGAAATGTAACTTAAAAGTGTTGTAGATAGAGGGGTGAAACTTGGGGTGTAAGTAGAAGTAGGGGAGCATTACTGACCCTGATAGTTTCATGATTATACTATGAATGGTTTTCGTGTTATAAATGTTCAAAGTTAGTGTCACACAGGTTTATTCAGCTAAGTTTCTGCAGCACAGAGGGGGAGAGGGTGTTTCCTGTCCTGTGTTTTGATTGGCTGGGGAGGATGTATCTGTGGGAGGAGCTACAGGAAGCACAGAATCTAGCTCCTCTCTCTCTCCTTCGCTTCAAAGCATGGGCAGGAGGGGAGTAATGATGTTAAATATATATAATAATTAGTAGTTGAATGATTTTAAAAATCCAGTAATGTCTATGCTGCAATGGTGGACTGCATGATCACCTCTGTATACATAATATTTTTTTCTTTTATTTACTCCCTGGCAGTAGCTTGACTAAAATACTTTTTGACTAAAATGTTTTTTTTTAAGTTAGATGTAACAAAAGCTAATTTGAGTAAGGCCTTGTGTCCATTGCGCTACAATACCCACCTGTGGTGCGCTGGTATCGCTAATTTGACCAAAGCAATTAAATGGATGCCTACAAACAGATGGGTCAGAGGCGTGTTTTGACGCAACACATACATAGACACTTTAATGTGTTAATTGACATTGTGTACAATGCATAAAAAAACGCTATGTGCGCATTTCTGGACCCATTTTGGTTGATGTTTATGTATTCATAGCGCACACAAGACCTATGAGTGTTAAGGCTGCCATACACGGCACGGATTCGTGCCGGATTCTGGCGCGATGGATTCCGGGCGCGTGCACGCGGATCCATCGTGCCGGAATCCCCTGCAGCCCACCTTGCCCGTCTGATCGCATCCGGTGGATCAGGGGCACAGAATCGGATCCGAGGAAGAACCAACCTGTTGGTCTTTTCGGGTCCGATTCTGCTCTGATCAGGGGGCGTTGCGGTCAGGGAGGCGATCCATCGGACACGGATCCGGCCGTACAAGGTGGGCTGCCACGATCGGATTCCCTAATTGCCTAATCGTTCTCACCTGTGGATGCCGGCGGAATCGATCGGGTGAGTGATCGATTGGCAGGGGAATCCGTGCTGTGTATGGCTAGCTTTATAGATAATGTTCACGTATATCCATTGTGGTGTGGGTCATAAGCCTTAAGGTAACAATTGCTCAACCAACAGGACATGATCTGTGAATAGAAAGAACGGCCTGTTGAGGACACCACTCAAAGTGTGTAGACTGCTAGTACAGTGATGAAGCAAATATTATTTTATAAAATTGAATGTTCAAACTCTTTAATTATGCCGCCATCATCATGGTGTACACCTCCTCTGATTGTGGTATTGTTTGAGTTATTATTATTATAATTTCACCACTATTTGAACCACTAAGAGTTATTTATAGATGAGATTACAGTGTAAAAAGTTGTCCAGACACCACATGTGAGAAACCTTCAATGCATCTACAGTTCTTCCAACTTGTGGGATTACTGTTACAAATACTAATTTCTAAATGCCAGCATGGAAATAACAGTGTAGCTGGTGAAATGTGTTTAAAATGCATACCAGCCTGCTGGCTAAATAAATAGCATAGGAAACGCCAAGAGACTGGTTTTACAAACACCATACATCCACTATTCAAATCACTGTCTTGTATCTTGGGAATGTTGGTATTAGCAATGAAAGGGATACCTGGGTGTAGTCAGGTACTGTATTCAGGTAACAGAGGACATCCTTCAAGTTATATAATTGTGAATTATTTTGTTGAAAGTACACGGTACAATATAATAGAGAAACATTTCCAGCATGCTCCCTTCAACATAAATGTCACAAAACAGGCATTTCAGATCTGCAAAACGTCTGCCAGACAATCCATAAATGTGCAATATACAGTGCTTAGTTATCTGACAGAGTGAACTTCATTAATCAAGTGACATAGCTCTTATAGCTCTTAAGGCCCCCATACATGTGTCGGATTCGCACCAGATTCTGGCACGATCGATTCCGGGCGCGTGTACGCGAAACGATCGTGCTGGAATCGCATGCAGCCCACCTTGTCCGATCGATCAGGTCCGATCGTTCAGGGGCTCAGAATCGGATCCGACGGAGAACCAACATGTTGGTCTTTCTCATCCGATTCTGCGATCAGGGGGAGTTGCCATTTGTGAGGTGGAATCGGAGGTGGAATCGCACACGGAATCGTGTCGGAATCCCCTCGGACAAGGTGGTATGCTGCGATGGATACTCTTAATTGGCCGATTGATCACACCTGCGATTCCCGGCAGAATCGCCGGAATCGATCGGATGATGAATCGATTGGACATGGAATCCGACACGTGTATGGCTAGCTTTATAGCTCTCATAGCATAGCTCGCCAAATCAGAACTGCAGGGACCAAGAAGGAAAAGACCAAAGACTTGAAAGTTTAAAAAATATTTATGTAGGAAACAAGAGCAAACTGCATTGCCCTGCCAGAAAGCTAATTGTAAGATCATAAATGAATTGTGTCATATATCCATACATGTTCATGCTGCTATTCAAGGTAAACACATGAAATGCATGCACAAAAGTGTATTTTAGCACTACAACTAGCACCTCCCCACCAACCTGGACGTAGGTTTCTCATATCATGCATACAAAACAAGGGATGAACAATGCACAGCAACACTTCTCAATCCCCATAAACTAAAGCCCCCCCCCATACACCTTTATACAATCACCCCATACAATTTCCTTTAGATCTATCAACAACTATGTTGTATAGTGGCCTCCCTGATCGAATACATAGTGACTGGAAGGGTTGGAAAGGTCCTCATATTACATGTTTGTGGTAGAAGAAAAGTTAATTGTACAGAAATTGTATGGTAAGATTGTAAATTCAAGATGGACTGCAATAAATGGGTGCTATTCAGGTCGAAGAGAGTGGCTGCAAGGACTAGTTGCAAGGAGGTAGAAGATGCAAGGCTAAAGCCCCCCATAGACGGGCAGATTCCCGGCCATAGTTGTAGCAGACTAACCTGCGTTCTCGCTCCCGCCGAGCACATAAAGGTTGGTTGGCCACAACTATGAGGGAGCCCACCTTGAGTTTGTTAGAAAAAAAGCCGGCAGGTCGGATCGCACACGGATCCGTCCTGCTGGTTCTTTTTTTTGCACGATCCTGCTGCAGGCTGTTAACTCTGTTGCAGGCTGTTAATTGGCTAAAGTCTGACAGGAATTGCGTGTGTTAGTGGAACACACGGGATTCCTGTCCTCTCTGTAGCCGACGGTGACGTCACCACGCTGTGAGGAGTTTGCTAAAAGTCGGCCATAAATCCGGACGTCTATGGCCGGCTTAATGTAAGCAGAACTACTATGACCATCTTATAAATGGACCCCTATACACCTTACAATCTTACCATACAATTTCTGTACAATTAACTTTTCTTTTACCAAAACCATGTAATATGAGGACCTTTCTAAAAATGTCAATCACTATGTATTCTATCAGGGAGGAACTACATAGTTGTTGGTAGATATAAAGGGAATTGTATGGAGTGATCTGAAGGTGTTTGGGGGGCTTTAGCCTTTTTTAAGCTGCCCTAAACTTAAAATATATTATCCCAATTAGTCATTTGTAATCACTTACTTTGATCTGGAATGCCCCTCGGCTTGTGGTAATGACTGTATTACATGTATGTCACAAAGCTAACTGTATGAAGAAAAGCTGCCAACTTCTTACCACCCCTAGTCCCATCTCTCAGTGTCCACTTGTCTCCCAATCCACCCACCATCATGAACATGGGGCAGGGCAAGGGGATAGGAGGGCCAGAATTGGATGGAGCTAGGCAAGATACATGGCACAAAACCATTCTTTCCAATTAAATCTATCCTAGAAGCATCAACAGTTCTCTTCCCACTGTCGTGGCAGTTTTAGGCTTAGGGTGAGAGATTACAGATGGTTTTTTAAAAAAATAGGGTCAAAATAAGCTTTATGGTGCAATGCCCCAGTGTGCACATACAGAAATGTTGGTTGTATCAGTTTATGTGCACTTTAAGCATCCCCTAGTTACTGAACTGTCTGCAATTTCTGCCTTAAGATAATGCTTTAGGCAAAGCAGCAATACTGATTTACAAGTTGTCAAAAATAATGTGTATTGCCAACAACACCATCATCACAAACATCCCCATTAGAACATTTCCTATGCTAGAAAAAATAAGCTATCAGAAAAGATGGAACAAGTGAAGCAGCAGAAGCAGCAATTTCCCATGGCCCATTTGGTCCCAGCCCTGACATTATGCAAGAATGTGTCCTTCTTTCTAATTGCACCCATAGAATCATCATCATCATGTGTTTGTTACCAAACGAAAACTTCTATCTGCCTGTGGTTGTTATTTTATGAGAAGCCTTTATGTGTATTGTATGATTTAACAATGGACATATGTTATAGGGGCATGCTTCACGTAGGAATGTAACAAAGCCTTTAGAATAATAAAGTTAACTTGTACATTGTAACATTAAAATTCAAATGAAATGGCAGAACAACAAAATGAGAGCACTCTGTGCAGTTATTTAAAGGGACCAGAAACTAGCTATGCGTACCTGCATTATTGTTACAAAGCTCATATGCGTACTAACAACTTGGAGGCACTCCGTGTCTGGGCGTCCGAGGCTAAATGTTAAATGTATACAATTTATGTCACTTGGATAACCACAGGGAAACATGAATAACTAGGAAAGGTTGTAGTTAGAGGTGTTACATTGGGAATGTAAATTAATAAGCCAAAAAAAAAGATTGGACTTCTAAGGGTGTTGCAGATCTGGGGGATGAAAGTCAGAGTATATGTAAGGGTAAAATCTGACAAAAGAAAAGCAATGTGTGACAGCTGGAATATGACTATGAAAGGGTGACATTTGGACTGCAGGTAGTGTCAGTGGTTAGTTACTAAGCCAGAAAATGTCAGGGTTGTACTACTGAGGTATCTGGTGGTTCAAATGGCGTTGTACTGTGAGAGTTACATGTGACCCAAAGCCAGCTGGTGACCTGTGGATGGAGACAGCTAATTGGAGGCTCAATCAGGAACAGGGATGTCCATCTGCAGCAAAATCTACCATGCAAGAAGCTTACACGGAGGACAGTGAGTATGACAGTGAGGTATATAACGCTACATATGGGGTGAGTACCAAACACCATCTCCTGGTACTCATCTGAGGAGCTCACTAAGAAAGGTATGTGCACCCCTGTATATATTCATACATTAAGTACTATATTGATTTTTTTCTTGTTTTTTTTGCAGATATGGTTATGGAACAAACAAATGTGTTTTACATGATCAAAGGATAGTTCTAGAAATAAAAACGATGTAATGGTTGTCTAGTGTCAGCAGTGCCCTTTTGGGGGCCCTATGCAATTTCTTGAGAGAGGAAGCAAGCAGAAGTATAGACAGAACAAGCCGGGCTCAGTAGCCAATGGTGTCACGTTAGAAATAGAGCAGGAGGAAGGGTAGTGGAGTAAACAGCATGGAAAACTGGCAAATAGAAAGTAAAGAGATATGGTTTAAATAGGAAAGTAATGGAAGGCACAAGAACTGAGGGTTTAGCAAGAAACTAGGTTTTGTTGTTCAAGAAATGAACCAGGATAAAAAATCTAAACTACAGGAGGGCAGTAGACAGAGCTGCAACCAGTCAAGAAATGCTTCCTGTATAACATTATTTCCAATGTCTACAACTTCAGCACCTGCACTCAAGCCTCAACTAAACAGGGCGAAACATGTAGACCGATAACTTGTGCTACCGATTATCTACTTTTAATTTTGTCAATGTGTGCAAACTAAACATTCATTGGATAAATCTTGTTTATTTTTATTTGTTATACCCAATAAAGTTTTTTTTTCCGAATTGTAATACTATTTTTTAGTGTTTAATTTAAATCAACTGGACTTGCTGTGTTTTGTTTCTTGAAGTGTGTCTAATGTGTTAACCAGCATTCGGTCTGAGCCTCATTGAAGTAGGTGTTACTACGTTAGCATAATTAGAGCTGTGAGGTGTTATTAACCCGCCCAGTCATGAGAGGTGTTACAGCTCCATTCATGCTAATGTAGTTACACCTACCTCAATGAGGCTCAGACCTCATGCAGGCAGAAAAGGCGCAGGGCATGCTGGACAGTGTAGTTCTTTAGCAACTGGCAGCAGTGAATGCTCACAATTGCAGCTTCTCAGCACAGAAAGTTGAAACTTTGTCATTAATGTCAGGAGAATGCCATGTGACACAAACAGAAAACTTTATGCATGCTGGACAGTGTAGTTCTTTAGCAACTGGCAGCAGTGAATGCTCACAGTTGCAGCTTCTCAGCACAGAAAGTTGAAACTTTGTCATTAATGTCAGGAGAATGCCATGTGACACAAACAGAAAACTTTATGCATGCTGGAATCTGTAGTCCATCAGCAGCCTTGGATTTACATGAAGCCTGTAACTGCCATGATCCCCATGAACAACAACTCAACCAATGGCCAATAACCCAGAGTTATAACTATATGTAATTACAAGCTATTCTAGACAGAGGACAGTGTGTATGAATATTAGTGCTGCTATAACCAAGAAGAAACAATGGCATAGCATGGTTCATAGGATGACAACTGTCCCTGTTTCCTCCTCCTTTGTCACCTGGCCGCAAAACATTCAGATAAAGACTTCAGATGGTCATTCCCTTATTTTTAAATGCAGAACATGACAGTTATGCTCTCTCCCCAGCCCCATGGTGAGCCTGACAGAACATTAATTTCAGGTTCAAGAACCTAGGGTGTTCTTTCTTTCTTGAAAGTCTAACAAAGACCATCAAAGAGCACAGATTATCAAAGGGGTTAAACTTCTTAGAGAATAAATAAGTCCCTGTTAGTAATAGTAGAAATAAGTAGCCAACATCCCGAATAGAAATTGAGAAATGAAGCGTTGCACCCAGTGTGACCAATGGGAATCTACCTGGTCACCTTGAGATGGGACTTTAAAGGCAAAGTGGAAATTTCCACTTTGCCTTTAAAGTCCCATCTCAAGGTGACCAGGGAGATTCCCATTGGTCACACTGGGTGCAACTCTTTGTTCTCAAGTTTAAACTCCTTAGCTTCATAGCATACATAAAGGGGGCCCCCAGCAAGATCTCGCATAGGGCCTACAAAAAGCTACAAAGGCCCTGCTGGCAACAAAGGTATATCACTTTTTAATTGTACCAACTAATATATTTATTTGATCATTAATAACCACCCAGATTATTGGTTTGATGTGATCTGTGTATGTCCCTTGAAGTCTTTAACCACCATCAGATTTCTGCTGTAAATGTACTTTTTGAGCTGCTGTGTCCCAGTTATCACAGTACAGAAGAGAAATCTGTGGTCCATCTGGTCTGCGTGTGTTATTTTTGCTTCGAGTTATTTCTGCGGCACCTTCAGCTCTAACTTGTTATTAGCCGAAGCTCAGTAAAGCTCACGGATTTCACTTACAGGGTTCTATTTTTACCTTTTATGAAAAGTACAGTTTTCTGAGGAACAATTATACTAACGCCCATTTATACTGTCACACAGTGTACCTAGCACTTTTCATTACATGTTACTTTGGTATGATTGGCAATACTCTGAGCGTTGTGCACCTTTGGGATTATTCAATAAGGAAAAGAGCATTGTAATTCATTGCAGGCAGAATCAAATTTGTTCTTTACTGATCTGGTTTCCCTGAGACAAGTATGGATGCTTACCTTTATAGCATGGAGAATGTTCTCATTAGAAGACTGGATCTCTTTCTGACCTTCAATCCACCATAACATAACTTAGTTTTGAATGTGAACTGTACAGGACGAAAAGTCAGGGAGGAAGAGTCTCATTAAAATAAATCCTTTATTAGCTCTGTAAAGCTAGCCACACACGGGTAAATTCCTGTGCAATCGACCTCCGATCAATCACGCAATTGATTAGGGTTCAATTGAACGGAAATCAATGTGCACCACTTGGGCACATCGATTCACGTTCAATGAAGACCTCCGGGTAGCAGAGTTCTCCCCCGGCTTCCAGCGTGTGAGTCCGAACACGCTGGAAGCTGAACAGAAATCTATCCAGCCTCTCTCCCCATTCAGCAGCCAGATGAAGAATGCTCCGCCCCTTCACACAGCCGTCTTCATCTGTCAGATCTGCCTGAGCCTAGGCTGTGTCAAGAAGACAGAGTCCTATACTTTACATGAAGATTCTTCTTCATGTAAAGTATTAGAGATTGAACAGGGTTTTACAACATGTTGGAAACCTGTTCAATCGAGTTCCTTTGAGCGGGCTCTATTGAACCCGCTCGAAGGACAGCACACACTGGTAGGATTGTAAGCAGATTAGAGTACAATCAATCACCATGACCGCGCACGTTAATTGATTGTACTCGAATCTTTTTACAAATCTACCCGTGTGTGCCTAGCTTAACACAGACAATGGTAGACAAAGTCAAAAAGCCTACTTTGCAGGAAATCTACGACCCTTCACCCCACAACTACAAACTATTACAAAAGTAATAATAAAGAATACGTGTTAACATAGCACTATAATGCAATTGCAGGAAACTGCATGTTATGGTTGTCTGCTTCTAAATCCAGATATATAATATCAGACATAGAGGGCAATCAGAAGTTGTGTTAAAGCAGTTTTAACAGCAAAAACCCAAAACAAACATACATTAAATAGACACAATGCTCACCTGTCAGCAGTTCAGATGCTGGAGAACTGCTACACAAAAAAACCCCAAACATACTTACCTTCTTCACCTTCAGTTCTGATGGCCGCATCTTAGAGCCTGGAGAAGTGAAGCTAGTATGGATGCTTACCTTTATAGCATGGGGAATGTTCTCATTAGAAGACTGGATCTCTTTCTGACCTTCAATCCACCATAACATAACCTAGTTTTGAATGTGAACAGCACAGGACAAATAGTCAGGGAGGAAGAGTTTCATTAAAATAAATTCTTTATTAGCTCTGTAACACAGACAATGCTAGACAAAGTCAAAAAGCCTCCTTTGCAGAAATGAACGACCTTTCACCCCACCACCACAAACTATTATAAAAGTAATAATAAACAATAAGTGTTAATATAACACTATAACGTGATTGCAGGAAACTTATGGTTGTCTGCTTCTAAATCCAGATATATGATATCAGACATAGAGAGCAATCAGAAGTTGTGTTAAAGCAGTTTTAACAACAAATAAAAAAAATATAAAAAAATTTAACAGACACAATACTCACCTGTCCAGTTCAGATGCTGGAAATCTGCTATACAAAAAACCCCCAAACATACTTACCTTCTTCACCTTCAGTTCTGATGGCCGCATCTAAGAGCCTAGAGAAGTGAAGCTACTTCCGCTATCACTGCCCACCCCTCCCACTCCACCTCCTCTCCTACAGAGACTGGCTGTCTCCTCTCTGTCGGAGCTGGAGACATCCGTTGGGGGGAGGAGTGGAGGGGTTAATCAGCTGCTTGATGTAATGTGTTTCTGGACGGGAGAGATGCTCTCATCAATGATAACATTTTAACGTGTCTTGCGAGACACGAGAACAGGCAAACGAGTTCCTACATAGGACGGATGTCCCATGCAAACCCCATTGCGGCTGCCTCAGCACAACGTAAGGCAGTGGGAGGGGTGCACTCGAAAAAAGTACCCCTCCTGCTGTCAGAAAAAGTTTTTTTATATACAATTGTGGATCTCAGCAGTATTGGCTGAGCTGCAGCCAATACTGCTGAGTGACCTACCAGGTGGTAGGTCCGCTTTAAACCCCATATGTTATTTATCCTTCACACATACAATATGGCCACGTTTGCCTGCTATATTGTTGCTGAACCTCCCACACCCTTAGAATGCTAATGCTGCATCTATCTATTATCATCTCTATCATTATTATAGAAATGGTAAGGCTCCTATACACCTTCTCTCCCCAGGTTAGGTAGGCCTACAACCCTGCTCAAAAGCACCCCTACTTTTGGAACCATTCTTCTTATATACCACCTATGTAGTCATGGAAGCTTAGTTACAAACAATGGTCCCTCCTGTGGGAGTCTTGTTGCCCCTTGAATTTATTAGAGTAACCCTCAACACTCTGAAGTCTAGCTGACCATCACTGTAATGTGTACAGTGCGAACCCTCTTTTTAAATTTCACCTACGTAGTCATATAGGAAGAGTGTATTGAGACTTATATTTTTAAATACCACCTACCTAGTCATATAGGCAAGGTTCCCGTGTATCAGTGAGCCCTGATGCCTTCTTTTAAAATTAGAGCAGTTGGACCCTCAACCAGGGCCGCTGTCAGGGGGGGACAGGGGGGACTCCCGCCTAGGCAGCTAGGGGGGCCCGACTGTCCGCACGTAGGGGCCCCGGATCGCCACAGCAGCCTCTGCTCACTGCCAGCCCGGACTACCACTGTACACAATGTGCTGCCGTCAGTCTGTGCTGATAGGCTGCTGCACCGATCAGGCAGCACGGAGGGGGGTTGTGATATTTCTCTGCTAGCAACCCCCCACCCCCGCTCAACAAGTCCTGCCATGGGGCCCGGACATTTTTGCTGTACCGGGCCCCATGATTTCTGACGATTGCCCTGCCCTCAACAGTGCTGGGTCTAGCTGCCAGTCACTGTCCAGTTGGACATTCTTCTCAAACACCACCTTTGTAGTCATATAGACAGAGTGTAAGAGAAAGGTTGGCAGTTGCCTCAACAAGCCTTGTCTCCTTTATTCAGGATTTGAGAGGTAAAAATGTACATTTGTTTCTACATCAGTTAAAGAACTGCACAAAACAGTAATGTTGAGCAAGAATATTCGAAATTCGAATATATTTGGCAAATATCCAGCATTCGAGAATTCACAATATTTTGTGAATGTGCGCTTGGATATTTGCAATGGCGCATTTAAGTCATATTATGCATACATCGCGCATATTTGTGCACATTGCAAACAGATACTTGCTCGTATTGGCTAAGATCACAGAATGAAGAAGAGAAGCTGTAAAGCTGCATCGTGAATCTTTGCGAATAATTGCGCACAAGTGCGCACAATGGAAGGCAATAGAATACAGTTGAATAGAATTTTACGAATTTCTAATGTTCCTTTGTATATTCGCAAAATTTTGCAGATTCTAATATACCATATGCTGCTCAACACTACAAAACAGGTCTAAAAAAAGCCTTTAATATGGTGAACAATTCAGTATGAGCTCTGTCAGCTGTACACGAGCTCCCTCTTCTGGTCCTGATGGTGAGAAGAAGCAAGAGAATCTTTCTATGAAAAGTGAAAGGTATAAGGACATATGAAGTACAGGCATGTTTCATAAACACATGAATATGAAAGAATATGGCATTAGCAATATGGAGTTGCAGTCACCATTTTTATAAGGCGACCAATCTGCATGGGTGGAATATTCAGCAATATTCAGCAACTATCAGCTTCTTCAGTGGGATGCCGAAAGTTTATTGGAAAGTTAGTTTTTGGATTGGTAATTGAAAATGATTAGGCATGAGACCAAAATGTTATTGCTATGTGTGTCCCTAGGAGATATGTCTAGTGTGGCATAGATTGGAAGGCAGCACCTTACCTGGCAGGCCATCAGTGGCTTCCCCTTTATGCACAGATCTGTTGTGATCAGTAGAGATGGCCGATCTGTCCGCAAGTGGACAGTTTGTGGCGAACTCTGCATGATTGCTTTTCTTCTTGCCAGCGAACAGTTCAGGTGTTCGAACCGCCCTCTTCATCAGCGATAAGAAGTTTAGTGTTCTTCCGTCGGCCAGATCAGGAACAAAATGATTTTTTCACTACCTACCTCTAGTGAAAAATTGGGTTTAAAAAACGGAAGTGACGTCACTCCCAGTATATGTAATGCGGAACTATGCTCTCCATATACCGGAAGTGACATCAGTCAAGTGACTTTCGGTGGAACCCAATTGAAATTCCTCCTGAACAGATGGGGAATTTGAAGTTCCCTGCAAACAGGTGGACGTCGGACTTTTCTAAAAGTCCGATCCGCCTGTTTGAGAACGGACAAGGCCAATGTTCGGTCATGACTTATGATCAGTTTAACCATGACCTAGCTCACTTGTAGTAAATAAAGTAATGTTCACACACTAGTATACTGAATACTGGGGTCTCGCTTTACTATAAGAAGGGCTTTGTACATATTTGGCACTATCTCTGGTCCCAGAGATAGGGTTCAGACTTGGGTTTAACAACAAAGTTACAAACAAAGTATTTAAGCCCAGTCCTGAGAAGTGCATGTGTAATCCAACAGGGAAGAGATAGCTTTACAGGGCACGGATTTTGGATTTTAAGTAAATCCCAGTTGTCCCACATTGCACCTCCCCTGTGATGATGTCTCCGCTATGGCGATAGCTTCTCTTCTCTCGGGTAGAGACATAAATCATACTTCCCATGCCCAGTAGCCTAAATTTTAATTATTGGCCTCTTTTCAGAATTAGTAACCAAACAATGATGCCATGAGATTTATTTAAATCGTGGCTTTGTGCTTTTTGGCAAAGGAGCATGCATGCTGTAGTGGCCACATGCGGGATACTAGTAGGTAAATTGGCTACCCCAAAAGTATTGTCCTTAGTGATATATGAATATGGCAGGGACATTGTGAGTTCCTCTGAGAGACAGTTACTGATTTAGTATGCACTCTGGGAAATATTGAATAATATGTAAGTAATCTAATTTGTGCAATTTCCTTTGTTTGATGATGTTTTGTTAAAATAAAGTTTGTTCAGATCCCAACCTAAATGTAGAGATTTATGTGAAGCCGCCCTACAGAGACTGTCTGCTTGCTCATTTGCTTAGCCAAACTCACCCCAAGCTAAACTGAAGGATACTCACCCATCCCTGGTGAGCCTGTGGAGATGGACAGTATCGGCGGATTCACTGATCTTTTCCGCATTTGCCTCTTTGGTGTCATCAATCATTGACCTCCAGGTGTCATCGATGATGACGGGAATGTGAAGAAGGGGGAGGGAGAGCAAAGAATTGTGGTGGATTAGGTTTTAATCTGCCGCAATTGCATGGGGCACACTTTTGTGAAAAGTGAGATAACAGAATAATTGTTAATGTGCAATGTGGTGACAGAGCAGCTACTGATGTGCAGAGGG